>VZSE01005335.1:47733-157033 GCA_013398275.1 Promerops cafer | reverse complement strand
GAGGGTCAGGGGTGTCCGGGGGCCGTGGGGACTGTGGTGGCCGGGGGCAGCTGGCCCAGCCTGCCCGGAGTGGCCCTGCTGCCCGTCACCGGTGTCCGAGCCCCCCGAGCCCGGCCGGTGCCCCGCTGTCGGTGCCCAGCGCGGCCCGGCGGTGCCGGCCCTGGGCCGCGGGCGGGGGAAGTTCGGGAGGCGAGAGGGGAACACGAGCAGCCCCGGGGTGACACCGGCTCTAGGGGGGGTGTTGGCGTTGTATTCCGTCATTTTCAGTGAAGTTCATCCAAGGCGCTGCGAGGGGCGTTGAGGAGAAGCGGGCGTGAGGCTCTGCCGGGAAATGCAGCTGCGGCCGCTGCTCGCGGCGGGCCTTGGGCACATAGCGGTGCCTCAGTTTCCCTTCACGGCGAGAAGAGAACTGTGTTATCTCATGGCTGCGGGCACGACCTCGCTCTGCATCGCTGCGGGATCAGAGAAGCGTGAACAGGAAGGTGCCGTGCCTGTGAGGGGGCAGGTGAGGGCACAGCACTGCCCAGCGCTTGTCCTCTGTGCTTTCTGAGCAGGTGCTTTCCATCCCTGCTGCTGGACACGCTCAGGTGCAGAGCGAGGGGCCTGAAGTGACCTGTGTGGGGTCAGTGCTGGTGTGATCCACGAATCCCAGCCCTCTGAGGTGGATCCTGGGAGTGTCTGGAGCCCCAGACCATCCCCACACACCCTGAGTGGGCAGTGCAGGGTCTGTGTTGGAGTCACCAATTGCTCCGTGCGGCTCTCCCGGCACTGTCCCAAAGGAGCAGTGATGGAGCTGCTCTGTGTGCTGGTTTAAATGGATTTCTGCCAGGCCTGACATCCCAAGCTTCCGAACTTGTGTCTCATTCACCTCACACAGGTGTGTTGCGGTCAGTACAGATTCAGCCTCCTGGTAAGGAGGCACTGAAGTATTTTATGGCACAGAGAGATGGGTGAGAGCAGTTCTTGATAGAGGGTGAAACAGAGCTGGGCATTACCCTGGGTGCTGCTCCTGTGGGTGTTGTTCTCATGGACAATTGTCTTTCATTACATAAATACAATTTTGCTGGTGCTTTTGCTTAATTTTGTATTTTGGTCTCTCCTTACCACTGCTACAGCATATTCTTACCCAAAGTGCCCCTTTTTCCCTCTGACTGGGCCAGTTCTAAGTGTTCACCTGTGTATCCTTTGGGCGGTTCCAAGGAGAACAAGGAGTCCCAAAATATTCAGCTTCTCTGCCTGTTTTCCTACTAGCTGGACTTTGTTGTTTGGGTGATTGAACTGATCCTTCCCCCCACTTACACAAGGATTGTGGATCTTTGCAGAAATGCAATTTGAACCCAGTTTAATGGTGTATAAAAAAGATTAAGATTTTTTTGTTTCAGTTTTGTTTCCTCCAATACCTTATCTTCACCCTCCCTTTGGGTATTCTTTCAGCCACGCTCGTTTGCCTGGAAGAATTTTGCTACTGCATCATTAATCTGCCTTTGCTTTCTGCTCACATTTGCATATGAAATAATTCCTTGTTCTTTTTGTTTTGTCTCTGAGTTCCTCCTGCACGGGGGTGTGTTTTCATCCCTCTTCTATGTGGAAATTTGCAAGAGAGCGGTCAGGAGAGGCAGCTGGATCAGGGAAATGTGAAAGAGGTGTTTCACCTGGCTGTTCCTGTGATCCCACATCACGTGTGTGACCGGTTGGCCGTGATGGTCACGGCGGGGATCGGTACAGCTGGGCTTTGCCCACTTGTGAAGGTATTTGAGAAGGCTCAGCCTTGTGCTGTGCTTCAGCAGCCTAAATTCCTAGAGCAGGAGAACCTAAAAACTTGCGGAGCTTTCGCCATCTGTGCCTTTCACTCCTTTGTCCTATATTTAGCTTGGAAAAGCAAACAGATTAGGTGGTTTGAGTTCTTGCTGCTCCCAGGCAGGCACAGGGCTGCAGTGCTGGGGAGTGTTTGGAACCCCGCATCAGGGGCTCCCCGAGAGCTGCCCGGGCATCAGCTGCTGCCTCTGAGCATGGTTGTGTTCCCCAGCCTGTAATTATCCATGGAAGCATATCTAATGCTTTAAAATAAAATCAGTGAGCTGCCTTTACCTCTTCCTGGCCCTGTTTGAAAGTAGCTTCTTCTCGTTGTCTTTTTTTTGTTGTTGTTGTTGTTTTCAACCAGTGTTGGTGTAGCCGCAGCAGATCCGTGTTCTCAGGGTGTGACAAAGGCCCTGTTTAGCCAAACTGCTCCAACTTCATGTGCCACTTTGGGATTTGAGTTCTCAGCACTGCAGTGGAAATCCTTGCCAAAATGGCTTTTATTTAATTTCGTTGGAGAGGTTTATCCCCTGCTGCCTGTAACAGCTGCTTTGTGACGTTTTCTTTTGGGACACGTGTTGAAGCTTGTGAGCTTGTGGAGTAACAGGCACACAGGACACAGCTTCCAGAGGAAATGCAACGTGCAGTTCTGCTGGGAAGAAATAAAAGCTGGTGTCAGCAGAGGAGCAGCTGGCCTGGGGTTTGGGAGCAGGTCTGAACACTGGGGAAGGAGACCACAAATGTGTCTCACTGTGACTGGGACCCCAGAGAGCTGCAGCTGAGGAGTAACTTTGGGAACCTCTGAAAGCAGGGTGAAAAGGGAGCAGAGGAGAAATGAGAGAGGAGTTAACAACAGCAGAGGTGTTACCAGAGAGGAAAACCTGTGTGGAAATCGAGACCTGTTTGCAGAGGAGAGTGCAGAGCATGTGTTGCTGGTGCAGGCAGATGTGTGGCAGATGTGCAGCACAGAAATGAGTGGATAGCAGATTGTGGATTTGGTAAACTGTCCTCAGCACAGGATGGAGCCACCTTTGCAGGTAAGTGAGATAGGATTTGGAAACAAAATCAAAAATACTGTTAGAGAACAGAGCAGTGGAGCAGCACGTGCAGGGTGTAACACTGAGGTGCTTATCAGGGCAGGTCAGGTACTCAGCCAGGAGAACCAGCATCGTGTAGCTCCTCATAAGTGCTGCTGCACCTCGGTGGAGGAGGAAAGGAGGAGTGCCTCTCCATTCCAGGGATTAGGCCTTGCATCCCTTTTTCCAGGCGAGCTTGCCTTGACTCCTGCCCTCTCTTACTTGCAGCTGGTGGGTAAGTGAAGGGCCAGGCAGGCTCCTGGTGTAGCTTTAGTTTGTTCTAGACCCGTTTGTGGTGGGGACACATGGGCGTGGCAGCGTGTGCTGAGCTGGGAGCGCGTGAGCTCCTGGGGGCTGCTGTTCCCTAGCTTGGATGTGAGCATCTCAGAATCCCTTCCTGGCCCTGCAGATGCCTTTGGCATTACCCCTTCCATGCAGTTGTGCTGCTTCTGTGCCAACACAAAGAGCTGAGAGCTGGCTCCCAGACCCAGCACTGCGCTGTGTGTGCGTCCTGCCTGTCCTGCAGCTGGCCTTGGGGCTGTCTGGGACTCCTTGCTCAGGACTGTGACCCCTCCCTGTCCATCCCCACCTCAGGCTGAGGCAGGGCAGAGAAAGGCCTTTGCAGCTATGGTCATCCTGCCAGGGGTGAGAGACTCCTTGGGGTCAGCATGGCAGACATGGGATGTGCTATCTCAAGGGGACCCAGCCCTCTCCTCAGAAAAGGTGGGCAGATGAGACAGAGCAGTTCTTCCACCAAGAAGATGGGATTTGTTCTGTGCCATTCAGGAATCATTGGAATGGGCTCTGTGGCTTGTGCCAGGCAAGTCCGGCTGTGTCACCAGCTCTGCCTTTGCCCAGCACAGGAGTGTGGGCAATTCCCTGAGTCTAAAGAGCACTTTTCCCCCTCAGCTTAGATTTCTTGCCCAAATGCTGCAGCCTGGGCACTGCTATAAGAGAACAGAGCCTGAATTCCTGCTCTGTTTGCCCCTCCTTTGCCCCTGAAGTGTTTTGCAGCATCGCTGCGTGCTCGAGCACTGCGCTGCAGCTGTGCCCTTGCTGCAGTCACAGGATGGCACATGCAGCTCCTGAGGGCTGTGGGACACCCTTGCAGTCAGGAAAAGCTACCACCAATAAGAGAGATTTGCTTACTACCAACCCTCCAGGCTTCTCCCAGTTCCCTGACCTTGATTATAAATTACCTGGAAGCAATTTAGCGAGCATGGCGGGTAAGGAGGAAAGCAAAGAAATTACATCTGGGAATGGCCTGGGGAAGCTACAGAATCTCAGGTGATTTAGGCAGCAAAACCTCTGACCAGCTTTGCAATTTTGGCTTTAGCTGCTTTAATATCCTCCTTCGGTGATCAGGGAAATTTCTGTGACAATCTCTAACATGATCATTTGCCTAAAATAGCTGTTGCAGCAATGGGAAGTACATGAAACCACAGAGCTGCCAGCTGTCAAACGCTGATAGAAACCGTTACTTTTCCTTCTGCACAGCGTCCTGCTCCCCCGGTTCAGCACCTGCCCTTTGGCCAGGTAATGGCTCCTTTGGTGCCCCAGTGCCCGGGGTGGATCCAGAGCATAAAGCAGTTTGTGGCAGGACTTTATGAGGCAGTTTATGAGGAAGGAGCTCTGTCAGGTCCCAGCAGCTGGCAGTGCAACACCAAACCCCTGGTGATGAGCTTGTCTCTAAGTTCTTACATGCTGTGCCCAGCAAAGCATGTAAGGCTGGATGTAAACCCTTTAGTTTGGAAGTATCTTGTTTTCCCAGTACATTTTGATGGCTTCTTTTGCTCTTAAAAATTTTAATATAGCAGAATTCTTGATGGCAAGGCAGAACCCCAAGCTGTTATGGGTAAAGTGACACGCATCTGCCTCTTCTTTGTTCAAGACAGGGTGGGAAAAAGGAGTGGGCACAGACAGGACGTGGCATTTTCCCTTCACAGAGTCTAAAGTCTTCCCTTGTAAAGTCATGGTTGCTGTGCTGCACTTTGCTGGGAGAAGCAAGCAGTTAGTTTTATGGAGCTGCTGAGTGTAAAGTGTTCCCAACCCCTTCTCCTCGGCTCCAGACATGTGTGTGCTGTTTCTGGAATGCTAAATAGACCCTTGTTGCAGCAGAGGTAAATTACACTTGAGTAGCTCAGGAGGAAAATGTGGCCAGAGCTCCTTCACTGCAGCTTCACTGCAGCTTGCAGAGCCCTGGGCTGACCCTGTGGAACCTCTCCAGAGCCCTTCAGCCTCACTGATGGAAAGGGGCTGTTAAAGGGGCTCTTCTTATTTCTCCTGGACTCCCTGAGCCCTTGGCTCCCCTGCAGCTGCTCGGTTGAGTCGGAATTAGGTAGCAACCTGTTTGTTTCTGCACCCTGGAAACTAAAATAATCACAGGACGAACAAGTGGAGCTTTGGACTAGTGCTTGTATTTATTAGGTTTCTTTCTAGTTTTCTTTCATGTTATTTGCTTGAGGATTAGATTTGGGAAATTCCCTGGCAAGCACCGAGGGTTTGCATGCCGGATTTGTTGAGAGCATGGGGGAGCTGGCATTTAAACTTTACTGAGTGTCCAGGCGAGGAGCTGGAAATAGCAAAGCAGCTCCTCAGCAAAGGTGGAGTTCAGGCCCTGGCAGAGACCCGGCCTCTTCTCCTCTCAGATGAGTTCCTGGTTTGCTTTCCAGGGCTCCCAGTACCCAGTGAGCTGCTGGTGGGTGTGAAGCAAGGAGCCTCTCAGCGTTCAGAACGCTCTAGAGAAATATTTGTTGAGACAAGGAAGTGTCCTTGGTGCCAAGGGAGATTTCGGGGAGGGGTGGGCTGGAATTCTGCTCTGTGTAATGGCTGGGTCTGATCTGCTTGGCAATGCTGATTTTTCTCCCTGCGAGTTTAACTCTGAATTGAATTCCTAAGCCTTCCCTTAGCCTCGGTGTGTTGCAGGAGGTAACACAGAGCCAAGACAAAGGATTACTTACCAGGATGTTTTGTGTTTGGCTTCGGGTGGCTGAGAGGCCCAGCCTTCGTTCAATGCAGTTGAAGCCTGGAAAAACAGAAAGCTGATAATGGAAAGCCACCAGCAGTGGCACGTGTGTACAGGGACACCAGATGTGCCTAAATCCACCCTGATAAGGAGCGTGGGATGGGCTGGTACCTCGTTACCTGGAAACTGTTTGCCCTGTAACCCAAGCAGGGTGAATTTCTCAGGCTGATTGTCCACTTGGGAAGGTGTTACTGCCTCCCAGGATATCTGGGGTACACAGAGTTGTGCACAGGTGATGAGATGATTATAAATGTGGTGCTTGCTGTCTTCTTAACAATTGGGCACTTTGGTGTTGATCGGATTCCCTTAAACTCTAAATGGCTTTGTGCTGAGAGGGTGTGATACCAACTCCATCTCATACTGTGCAATAATTAGTCCCATCCTCTGCTAATTCAGTGAGTTTCTCTTCCTCTTGTGCAACTCTGCAGAGCAGCTCTGTGCCCACTCTCAGAGTGGTCCCTGCTAACACCAAAGATTCAAGGAGGTAAAATGGCTTTTCTTCCTAAAAAAAACTTTTAGTTCTTCCTGTGTGTCTTCAAGGCAGCTATTTTTTCCCTTTTTACAGAAGTTTTGATCACTTGCCCAGTTTTATTTCCTCCAAAATTATTTTTAAGTTCATCCTCAGTCATGTGTGCTGCTCTTAAAGCTTCTGCTGCTGCCTTCCTTGAGAGCAGCCCTGATTTGGAAAGTCACTGACCTTTCCTTTTAGCCGTTGTGAACCTTTTGTTCTAGTAAACATGCTCTTTGGCTTCTGAGATAAGAGGTTTTAATTTGAGGTGAAATGTCACATCACGGAGATTTTTGGATTGTAGAAGATCTTCCCAAGGAAGATGGAAATCCCACTAAATGCCCTGTCCAAAACCAGACCAGGCAACACTTGAAAAGATTTTTGGGAAGGAGCAAATCTGTATTGGTCAAAATACAGTTGTTGGATTTTTTTTCCCCATGTCCAATTCCTGTCATAGTTGATTAAATTACATATTTGTATTCCAAATCAAAGCAGAAAATCCTCATCTCTTCCCTTGCTGTGACCCTTGTGGAGGCAAAAACCCCAGTGGTTCCTGGGCTGGTTTCCCACTGAGCTGATCAGTTCCTCCTTTCTGCCTTACCTGTGTTTGGAGGGACCTTCCAGCTGCTCCCTGCAGCTGTGGCTGGTGTCACAAGCCATGCACTTCCTTCTGCCAGGAGATTTTGCCTGTCATTAAGCAAAATCAAGGTCACTGGTGTACAGCTAATTAGCTCTCCCGTATAATAGCCATAGTGACAAAGGTATTAATAGAAATGCTCATGTGGAGCTGGGGGTGGTGGCTGTGTACAACACCCAGTGATGGCTGCAGGACTGCAGGGAGGAGGCTGAGGCAGAAACTGAGTATTTGAGAAGGTTCCTGATCCATGTGGCAGCAGGGTAATGAGACAGGGATCTGAGGAGAAGTTTTATCATTTCAGATGTCTTCTGACATTATCTGTCCATGCATTTGCTCAGATGGAGACAGTGTGGCGAGACAGCTGCAAATGTGAACATAAATTTGTTTATGATTCTGGCCTGGCTTTGGGCCAGCGGTCAGATTTATCCAAATTCCTCTTGCAATCAGTGAGTTTGTGGCCTCTGGATATGCAGGCTGAGGAACTGGGCAGTTGTTTTCAGTAGTGACATCATGTTTTGATATATATTCAAGCTGATGATTGAGCAAATAGATTTTCAGGGTTGGCTTTTGTCAGAGTAATCCCAGCAGGCTCAAAAGGAGTGCTGCCCTGTGAGTTTACTGGCTCAGCTCTGCTTGACTTCTGATGGACCTGCAAAAAAAAAAAAAAAGTGCAAATAACCTCTGGTGTCAGTTTTCCCAATAGCCACCATTTTCATTCAGTTTTCCCTAAGCCAGCAGCCCGTGCTGCCAAGGACGTTGCTGTGGGTGAGTGTGAATGGAGAGAGCCTGCCAGCAAACATCTGACACGTTCTGCTCTTGCTGCTTCTCCTCCCCTGGCACTGACCAAAGCAGCTCCTCTCAGGCAGGAGCAGAGACCTGTGAACTCTGTGTTCTCAGGAGCTCTCACCTGAGGCCTGCTGTAAGCCCTGGGTGACACATGGGTGGTGAAGTGGCTCAGGTGTGGAGGTTATTCCAGTGCAAGGTCTGGGGTTCCTGTACAGGGCAGCAGCTGAAACACGGTTCGACAACGGCAACGTACCCTGAGAAATTGGGACCGTGGCTTAAAAGAAAGAATCTGTTTCCATTTGAGATTTCTTTTTTTCCAGAACCTCCAGCTTCTGTTGTCCCATGGCGGGTGGGGTCTGTAAGGTCTGCTTTGGGGGTGGAATGGCACATTTTGGTGCATCTGGAATGCCTCATGAAAGGATTCTTTAATGGAGCCTGCTAGCACCAGAGGTGGGTTTGGTACCTGCTCAGCAGGATCTCTGCTTTCCCTGGAGATGGTGATAAAGAGTTGCTTGGTTTGGCTGGATTGAGTTTCATACCTCACTCTACACTGTGTCCTGTTTCACAGCTTTGGTTCTTCCACGCTGTGCTGGTATTTTTGATACACCTACACACTAAAGGAAAGTGATGCCCTGGTTCAGACATGTGCTTGTGTTGCCTATAATCAAAAGAAAAAACAATCCTTGTGTTAGAATAGTAAAGGAAGAAGTAGACCTTTATTTGGAAACTTCCAGGTGTCCCAGTGGAGATGGGAACACCTGGAATTGAATTTCTACTATTTTATAATGTTAATTAATTAGGATATCTAACAGATACATGCAATAGGAGATTCAGTTGCCCCAGTAACCTGTCCCTGGGTCAGCCCCTTGGAGTTGGTCCAAGGGGTTCTCTGCCCCACTTCTTATTATGCCTTATTGTAGGTCTCCTCCTTGGAATAATTCTAAACAATATTTCAGGAATGTGTTCAGAAGGTCAGCTTATTGTTCTAAAACCTAGAGGAAAAGGGTAGGAAAACTACTGGAGCTACAGCCATGCATTAGCAATCTGCAGAGCTACAAATATATGAAAAATATATAAAAAGCTGAAGCATCATCCCCCCCCCTTTTAGAGACTTGACAATATGGAATTATAGGCAACACTTGTACTTTTCCTCTGCGTTACCAGCTGAAAGCAGCTTCCCCTCTGAGCACTCTTATCCTGGGATGATCCTTCAGTGCAGGTGTGAGAAAGCTCGGCCAGTGGGAGCTGATCCCTGCTCACACCAGCTTTGCAGCTTAGTGCTGGGTGTTACCTACCTGTCCGTGTTGTGTTTGGTTTGTTCTTAGCATCCGATCCCAAGCAGACACGGTGACATCAGCTTTCAGCAGAGCTGGTTCTCTGACACAGCACAAGGGTGCTCCTGGATTGCCTCTGGAGGGGTTTGCTCTAATTTTCAGCCGTGTCTGGGTTTGTGGGTGCTCACAGCAGGACTCCAGGCCCAAACCATATGGATTCCCAGTGCTCCCTGCCAGTGGAGCAGCTGTTGTAACACACTCTGGAATTTTCAGTTTCTTGGTGCTGGTGCTGAGAAGCCAGGTTAACCTCAGCCACCTCCCTGGGCGTGTTCAAACAAGAAGCCTTTGGTTAAAGGCAGTGAGGAGTTTGAAGGGAATGTGCAGCCTGGCAGGTGTTGCAGACTTGGTCTGAGCTGTCAGCATGTCCCTTCTGCTCAGGGCAGGGAGGGGACAGCAGGGCACCGGAGCTGTCTGCAGGGGAGGAGCAGGAGTGGGCAAACTCACAGCTGTGCTGCCCTCCCCTTCCAGCAAGTGCTACATCAGTAGCACAGGCTTGACACCAACATCTCAACACATCTGTCAGACCTGCTCTTCCAACAGAATGTTTGCTTTGGAAAGGCCCTTTTGCCCCTGGAAGCCCTGGGCTGATGGCTCCAGTGCTTCAGCCAGGTTTGTGCTACACCCCAAGCTCCTGCAGCAGCTGCATCCTGGCAGTGCTCTGGTTCCTCCTCTCCCCCTTGAGCTGTGGCTGTTCCAGAAGCCCCTCATGCCTCTCCTGGAGCAGTCCCCACACTGTGGGTGCAGGGCAGAGCGAGCAGGGCAGCGTGTGACTGGGAGCCTGCTCCTGCTCACGCTGACAATAGGGGCTTTCTTTCCATCCCGCTTTCTGGACCACTGTGCAGAATGAGAATTAGCACTGGCATGGAGGAATGTGTGAAATAAGCCCTGGATTCAGTGGTGGGAAAGCTGTCTGGCAGGAACTCTTCAAGTTTGAGTCCAGTGACGTCAGAGTGCAGCCCCCTGCTCCCGTGGTGGCAGCTCCTGCACAGGAGTGAGGTTGGATGGAGACAGGAGAGGTTCTGCTGCCACAGAGGGGTTCTCTGACATGGAGAAGTGTTGCTAACACTTGTACAGCCTTTGTGATCTGCTGCCCTCTGAGCTGGCTCCTCTGGTTCCTTAGGGGCCACTCTGGTGTTAATGAAGTCAGAGGCTTTCACACCAGGATCCTCTGCTCTTGAGCAGTCCTGCTGCAAGTGCTTCATCCATGACACTGGAATCTTGGGCACCTGAGGGATGTCAAGGGCTGCACACAGGGGAGGTGAAACACTGGCAGCCCTGGGGAGGAGGAATTTCAAGCGGAGAAAACAGAGGAGGGAGCTGGAGCAGTCTCTGCAGGCTGGGCTGCAGTGGTGGTGTGAAAAGGAGACAGCCACAAAAGTCGTTCATTAATGATCTTTTGCTTTCCTGGGTGAAAAGAATCTAGAGAATTAAACTTTGCCCCGCTGACATGGCAATTCTGGGGGGAGTAGAACTGCTGAGCTGTTGGAGTTTGGCTTTGGTTTTCTTTGGTTTTGTCCTAGGGCAGTTTTGCTCATTTCCAGTATCCAGAGCTTTAGAAGGAAATTTTCAGTTTCTCAACCCTGAATTTAGTTTAAAACAAAAAAAAATCCTCCAAATATCAAAGTGAAGAAATGTTTTTTTTTCTGGAGCGACCAACTTGCCTTGGGTTTAAAAATGTCAGAAAAGGTTTAACAAAACAGCAAACAAACTCTGGCATTAAAATAGCTCTGAAATGCTCCTGCAGTCTCAGCAGCTTTGCTGGGAGCTGTTTTTGAGCTTCCTCTTTCTTCCCTTGTAGGTTTACCAAGAATCTCTCTCCAGACAAAATCAACCTGAGCACGCTGAAAGGTCAGGGGCAGCTGACCAACCTGGAGCTGGATGAGGAGGTGCTGCAGAATGTGCTGGAGCTGCCCACCTGGCTCGCCATCACCCGGGTCTACTGCAACAAGGCCTCCATCAGGGTGAGCAGAGGCAACTTGAAATGGATGAAGTTATCCATTTACAGGCAGAATCACTGAGATTGTGCATGGACTTGCACCTTGCACACTGAACTCTTACAAATTCTTCCTCCTTGTGCTTTTTAGAGCAAAAAATTGGGGTTTTTTTAGTTGTTATAAGCTGCCAGATTGTTTAATTGGACGTGGTACTAACCACTGTTGCATTACATGAACTCAGAAGTTTTAAGGACATCAAAGAGACTTTCTATAAAAGAAATATGATTCTACTCTGCCAAGCGACAGTAAAAATGAGCTTGTCTTACTCATCTGATGTGCTCTGTTTTTAGAGTCAGATCTGCTCAGTTTAGTAACAAACATTTGCTCTCCCTCCTACAAGAACTGCAGAGTGAACGTTGCTGTGTGAAAATAAAATGGAGCTTTTTGGTTTGTGCAGGCTTCAAAAGAGTTGTGTGACTTCCAGTAACAGCAGCAGTTAGTTGTAAACTCTTAAAGGCCAGGAATGTTCCCCAGAGCAGAACTTGACCTGCAGAATATCTGTTACTCCTGATGATATATGAGATCCAAAAGCTCAGCTGGGTTTGTAGATCTGGTGTCTGGAATATCTTTTCCCTTGTCTGTGTCTCTGTTTGACCTGGATACAGTGAGACATTGTGGGCATTTCTCAGAGAACTAGGGCTCAAAGTTTGGGCTGAGAAGGTTTCCTGCAATTTCTGAAACTTTCCAATGCAAAGATCACTCTGATAACCTCAACTTTACCGTTTCAGATCCAGTGGACAAAGCTGAAAACACACCCAATCTGCCTGGTAATGTTGCCTCTCTTGTCTTCTTTCCTTCCTTTCTCCATTCTTCCTTCCTTTCTTCTTTTCTTCCTTTTCTTCCTCACTCTTTTTAATCTCTTCTACCTGAGAAAAATTCTGGAGAGGGAAACCATCAAGTGCTCAAATTTTCTTGGGACCTGAATTCTCCAGGCCCTTAGCACACAGGGCCATGAGTACCCTCCCATGGGTCCCTCATTTCACTGCAGGATGGAGCCAGATGAGCTCTCAGGGAAGTCCAGGGCAACCCTGGGCCTGTTTTTTGTTGTTTGTTTTCCCCACTCCTGGGGTTTCACGTTACCCACTGGCACTGATGCTGTGAGAGCTTTAATACGTGGAGCATTGAGACTCCAGAGTTGGTTGTCCCTGCTCTGGAATCTCACCCCGGGGCTGGTGGGCTGAGCTCAAGGCTTGGTGTGTTGTTCATGGCTCCCATGTTGTCTCTGCAGTACCTGGACAAGGTGGAGGTGGAGATGAGGACGTGTGAGGAGCCTCGGCCGCCCAACGGACAGTCCCCCATCGCTCTTGCTGCCGGACAGAGGTCAGAGCCCGAGCCCTGCAGCTTCTCCCTGCCATCCTGCTGGGGTGTGGGGGCTGCTGTTCTCCTTAATTCACCACTGGCCTCCCTGCTCTCGGGTTTAAGTGCCTTTGGTGTTGATTATAAACCTCTCTGTGTGAGCCTTACCTCTGCCAGGCCCTCTCGTGACATGGGGGGAATCTTCTCTTTGCAGTGAATATGGCTTTGCTGAGAAGGTTGTGGAGGGGATGTTTATTGTTGTCAATTCCATCACCATCAAGATTCACTCCAAGGCCTTTCATGCTTCTTTTGAGCTGTGGCAGCTCCAGGGCTACAGTGTCAACCCCAGCTGGCAGCAGAGTGACCTGCGCCTCACCCGCATCACGGACCCGCAGAGGGGAGAGGTGAGGCCTCGCTTTTGTACTGGGATCACAGAAGAAAAGTGTGATGAATGATTTTTCCTTGTTTCATTTCATGTCTTCTGAGTGTTTTGGGTTTGGTTTTGGTTTTTTTTTTTTTTTTTTTGAATCCTTGAAGTTGTGAAAATCTCAGCATTTTCCTGTTTTTGTCCTTCTGGGCAGGTTCTGACGTTCAAGGAGCTCACCTGGCAGACCTTGCGGATAGAGGCAGATGCCACAGAAAATGGTGATCAGGATCCTATCACTACTCCTCTGAGACTCATCACCAACCAGGGGAGGATCCAGATCTCTCTCAAGAGAAGGGTGAGAGTTTCTTCCATGCTTTGCAGGATGTGGTCTCACTGCCTGGTGCAGAGATGATGCATATTTCCTCCCACAGTCCTCAACGGCCCTTCTCTCCCTTCAGAAATGTTGAGCCCAAGCTGATGTATCTCTCCATGTTTTCTGTCAGAGACAGCTGTGTTCTTACCAAATGTCAAAGCAGTTTCTTTCCCAGGAGAGGATCTCAGGGATGGAGTGAGTTTTTCAATCTGTTTGAACATCCCAAGGAGAGCTGTCATCTCCTTACTAGGAGCTGAAAGCCTGGCAGCCTGATTTTTAGCTGTCAGTGGAAATGTGATGATTTTAAAAAAAAAAATTAAACAGTGAGCAATTTGAGCAATTTGTCTCCTAAAGAGGAGGTGGCTTTGACTGCTTTCCATCTGAGAGGAGGTGCTGTGGATATGCACCAGATAACATCTCTCAGAGGAGTTTCACAGCAGCCTCCCTTCTTTCTGCCTCTGTGTTTTATGAAGACTCTGTCTGTGGAGGCAATTTATGAAGTCCCTAACTCCTTCCTTGCTGTTTCAGACCAAAGATTGCAACGTGGTGGCCTCCAAGCTGATGTTTCTGCTGGATGACCTCCTCTGGGTGCTGACAGACTCTCAGCTGAAAGCAATGATGAAATATGCTGAGTCTCTGAGTGAAGCCATGGAGAAATCTGCTCAGCAGAGGAAAAGCCTGGCACCAGAGTCTGTACAGGTGAGTGAGTTTGGGCGTTGGTCTGCCAGGGAAAAGGACAGTTTCTGTTTATGTGGCATCTGGCCCATATTCACAGCATTTTCCTTGATGGAAACTCAGGTCAGTGTCATGTGGACTGTGGGCTGCTGTGGGGTAGTGAGGTGACCAAATGAGGTGGATTCATTGCCAATAAAATACATTTTCCACATCAAGGATGAGGGAAGAGGAATATTTCTGCTGCAGTTGAAGCTCCAGGGAAGCAGGGATGCACACGTAGTGCAGTCAGGTTGCACAGGAGGGATGGGGAATACCTGGCCCTTTTTGCCTGGGAATCTTAAAACATCTTCCAGGAAAAGTGCATGCAGCTGGCAGAGCCACAGACGAAGGGTTTGCTCATGAGAGCACAGGAGAGGATCCAGATCTTGGGAACCCCAATTCAATCCTATAAACCGATGCCTTACAGGCTGGGAGATTTGCATGAGTTGATTAATTGCATTATAACCTCTGTGTTTTCCCTCTCTCCGAGTTCTCACTGAGCTTGTCCCTCTCGCACAGATCACCCCCCCTGCTCCCAGTGCCCAGCAGTCCTGGGCCCAGCCCTTTGGGGGCAGCCCCAACGCCAGCAGCATCGGGCAGTACTTCGACAAGCACGACATGAAGGAGTCCTCCTACCACCTGCTCATCTCCCGCCTGGACCTGCACATCTGCGACGACAGCCACGCCCGGGAGGCAGGTCAGGAGAAAGGAAAACAGCAGCAGAGGAAAGAACAACAGCCAAGGCAGTGGTTTTCTGTCTGGAAGAG
Source organism: Promerops cafer (assembly GCA_013398275.1). Taxonomy (NCBI): domain Eukaryota; kingdom Metazoa; phylum Chordata; class Aves; order Passeriformes; family Nectariniidae; genus Promerops; species Promerops cafer. Next base: position 142,359 of record VZSE01005335.1, on the reverse strand, counting down.
GGCTGGGAAGCACTGGGGTTTTGCAGTGTGGGATTTGAGTTCTCAGGCCTGGTTCTTACCATATAAACCGTTGATTCGGGTGTCCTTCTGCTTGCCTAGGACGAGATTTTGGTGCAGATTCCTAAAGATGGTACCCCAGTCCTGGCTGTGGTGTCAGTTAATCAGGGGTGGCAGTCAGAGCAATGTGGTTCTGGATTCTCCTGGATCAGGGCTCAGAGCTGACTGTGGTTTCCTCTGCTCTGTTCCTCACAGGTGCTTTGAAGCATGGGATGCTGGGTGGTGCCATCCAGCTGACCTTCAGGAGGATGGCTTTTGATTATTATCCTTTCCACAGGGCAGGTAGGGAGCCTGTGGCCTCACAACCTGAGCGGGGGGATAAAAAAGGAGTTTAAAGAACTGTTCTATGATTGCAGGCTGGACTGGAAGAAAGAAACCAGATTTTTATAGATGGGATGTTTGCTTTTCTGCAGGAGATGCCTGTAAGCATTGGGTGAGGTACAGTGAAGCAATGGAGACTCGGGGACAGTGGGCAAAGAAGTTGGTCAGTGAATTTCAAAGCAAGATGGAGAAGCTTTATGAAGAAACAGATCCTGTGTTTGCCAGGACTCCACTTTCCCCTTTCAAAAGGAAACCAGGTAAAGGTTTTGATAAAACCAGTGAAGCAGGAGGTTGTACCAATTTTGCTCCATCCAGCAAAATCTTTAGTTGCCTGTCCCCAGCTGAGCAGGCTGATTTGTTGGTGCAGGAATGCATAGCACTCTAAAAATCATAAATATAATGGCAAAGGAAAGTGGCTGGGAGAGCACTGCAGCAAGGATGGACAGGCTGCAGTGGATTATTGAGTTTAATCCGTGAGATACAAGGATGAAATTACATACTTGGGAATGTGTTCTCTTGCCTCAGAACAGACTCACCTTTCACAGTATTCTTCCTTCAAAAGTCCTGAATGTTCCTCCTGCCCAGCTGTGTTCATCCATTTCTAATTTTGGGGCTGTTAGTTCTGCTCACTAAGCACCGAGTTGTTGGTACTGAGGGTGCAAAGAAGGTGACTAAAACCCTGCTGGTTCTGCCTGTGTGTCCCCACAGACCCTGCCCAGAGCCCCCAGAAGAGCCCCCCGGAGAAGGGCCGGGCTCCCCCCACGAGCCTCCCGCGGCTCCGGCACCCGCCCTGGCACCGGCTGCGCTCCAGCTGCGTGCTGGTGCGGGTGGATGACCTGGACGTGCACCAGGTAGGCACCTCAGCACCGTCTGCAGATGGTCATGGCACTTCTAAAAAGGAAATTATGGGGTTCAGTATGTGATTCAAGGTACGATTGAAAGAATCGTGCAAATCCTGTGAGGTCCAAAACACTGCCCGGAGAGCTTAAATGCTGTTACGATGTTGCCTGTAAAACTTTTAACCCAAGAGTGAACTGCTGCAAGTTTTCATGTTCAGAGGGAGCTGCATAACCACAGGTTTCTGCCCTCTGTTCCTATCTAAGCTTACACCAAGCATCAGGCAGGCTCAGTGTAAAACATTCCATGCCTTTGAGAAGTCAGTGAGGATGTGGATTTTTGACAGAGAAGGCATAAGTCCCTCAGGCTTTCTGCCCTGGATCAGGCCCTGCATCCATGTGCCCTGTGTCCATCCAAGAGCTGGTTTTGCTCTTTGCAGCACCAGATACTGTGATGGACTTGCCAACGTGCTGCTGATCTTGCAGACAGCTGTAACAGATTTCTGTTCTGTTTGCTCATGTCACCTAATTCTGCTTGTCACAGCTCTTACTAGCAGTGACAGGAGACACAAAGACCTAAATTCCCTCAAAGGAGAGGAGTTGGCAATGTCAGCAGGTAGAAGAAAATTAAATTTTTGCTTGAAAGCAGTCTATGTTTGATGTGTAAATGAGGCAGATTGAATACAGGCAACTGCGGGGTCACTGGGGCACTTGAGTTTGCCAAGTCTGAGTTCTGCACAACTGAATTTCATTCTGTTTTCAGGTCTCTACAGCTGGACAGCAAAGTAAGAAACCCTCCACCTTGCTTTCCTGTAGTAGAAAAATCTTCAAACTCCCTGACCAGGTCTCTGCAATCCATATTGAATTCACAGAATATTACTTCCCAGACAATCAGGACTTTCCAGGTAATACATCAAGGTTAGCACCTTCTTTCACAAGTTTCTTAAAGAGTCATCAATGGTCTGGATGTGTTAACCCTGTTAGATACTCTCTGTCCATTGTTGTTTAGTTTTCTGATGTTTGCTATCCTAATTTTTTTGGGGGGGAAGGTGGGATGGAGTTTGTGCACAATGTGGAAGCTGTGCTTGCGGGAGGGAATTGCAGCAGCTGCTGTTTGCAGTTCCTGGGGTTCAGCCTTACTAGAGCCCTGGAGCAGGGCCACAGGGGGCTCTGGGTGCTGTCCCAATGGGTCACCTCATTCCTCTGGGTGCACCACAGCTGCTCCCCCTTCAAGATGTGTCTCCCAGGGGTGGGGGAGCCGCTGCATTGGTGCTGTCAGTGCAGGTTCTGCACTGAGCAGCAGAGCACCCGAGGGGCCTTTCCTGCTATCATTAATCTGTTTCCTTCTAGTTCCATGCCCAAACCTGTACGTGCAGCTGAACGGCCTGATGCTCACCCTGGACACACCAAGTGTGCTCTGGATAAACCTCTTCTGCCTGGATCTGTGTCGCAGCCTGGAGCAGTTCAAAGCCATCTACAAGCTGGAGGACTCAGGCCAGCGGGATGAGCACGTGGATGTCCGGCTGGATGGCTTCAGGCTGAAGGTACCATTCTTTTCCTTCCTTTCCCAGTCTTCAGTGTTCTCTCTGTGAAAGGACCATGAGACCAGCACACAGCTGGAGTCCATAATGAGGAGACAAACCTGCTCTGTCTGCCACTTGTGTTGGTTTTGTTTGGTCTGTGGGCAGTAAAGCTGGTGCTGGAGTTCTCATCCAGAGTAAACCTCTGCTATTCCTTTCTCACCTCGTGCCTTGTCGTGTCTCTTCCCCCTGCAGCTCAGCATCCCCGTGGATAAGAAAGTCACGGAGCACCGGGACCGGCCTCGGGCCCTGTGTGTTTGCATGTCAGAGGTGACAGCCACCAACACCCGCCACGCTCCGTCCTGCAGCTGCCAGGACCTGCAGAGCCTCTTCCGTACCTTCGCGGGGTCAGAGTTCTTCCACTCCAGCTACGCCGAGTTCCCCCGGGCGCGGGACAGGTTCAGCCTCCTGCACTCCCTGTTCCTGCGCCACGCCTTCCGGGTGGATGACAGGCCACAGAAGCACCCAGGCTTTTCCCTGCTGCCTCACAAAACCTCTGCCTCTGAGGATCTGTGGTCTGTGAATTTCAGTGAGCTCTCCCTGGGCTTTGAGGGGGCCGAAAGCTCCAAGGGCAGAGCCCTTAGCTTTATTGACCCTTTTCCCCTTTCCATATGGGCCTGCCTGCCCAAGAGGTGGGGGCAAGCTCAGATATCTAAACGACAGGGACTGGCCACCTCTGAGGTGAAAATCAAGCCTTCTGCCAGCTTTAGCAACCACTCCAAGAACGAGAACCTCTCCAGAGAACGTGGTGTTTGTCAAAGATCAAAGACTGACCAAGATCTGAAGAATATCTATAAGGCTCCAGACACGATGGATGTTTTGGGAGAATCTGACTGTGAAGTTGATGATGGAGTAGACAGTAAAGAGCTGGAAGCCTCTGCTGATATCCACGTGCTCGTGTCCTCCTCTGTCCACGTCAAAGTTCGGCTCAACCACTACCAGTACTTGGTGCTGCTCAGGATGAAGGAAGTTCTGCAAGCACTACAGGAGCAGCTGGCCCAGGATACCCAGGAAATGACTGGGTCTCCTTTAGATCCCATGTCTGCTTGTGTGGGAGTTATGTTCCACAGTGCTGAGGTGGCCCTGCTCATGACCCCTGCTCCAGGGTCTGTTGTGGAACCCAGGTCCCTGGACTCGGACACAACCAGCCTGATCGAGTCCGAGCTCTCACCCTCAGACAGCAAGGAGGGGCTGGCAGCTGAAGAGAAGGAGCTGAAATCCGAGAGCAGTTCGGAGAAGGGCTTAGGCAGCACCTCAGAGCTCCCAGAGGACAGCGGGATCCAGGACACTGGTGCCAGTGTCCCTCTGGAGGGGCTCCCGAGATCGGCGAGCGACGGCGCCCTGAGCGCAGCTCCCCGCGGTAAGGGCGCAGAGGAGAAAGGCTTGATAGAGGAAGCACACGAAGCTGTGGAAGCCCTGGTTGCAGAAAGACCAGCAGAGATCAGCAGCCACCCTCAGAGCCCCCCTGCTCTCCCTTCCAGCCCAGCCTCGGACACGCAGCCCACGGGCAGAGGAGGCGGCACCCTCAATGGCCAGGCAGAGCTCATCCCGCTGCGGAACATCGAGGTGGAGCTCTCCAGTGCACTGCACATCACCAAGGACGCCACGAAGGAGGCTCTGCACGCCACCATGGACCTCACCAAGGAGGCCATGTCCCTCACCAAGGACGCCCTGAGCCTGAGCCGGGACAAGATGACCTCCACCATGCAGAGGATGCTGTCCCTGCCCCCGGCCAGGTGAGCAGGCCGGGCTCCCGGGCTGCAGGAGGGGGAGACAGAGGCCAGCTCCTCCCTTCCTTTCCATTTCATTTGGGGTGGAGATGGGTTAAGTGCTCATCTCTTGGGGCTCTTCTGAGGATACTGAAGTCTGACTTGCAAGTGGTCAGAGACCAACCCAACACTCAGATAATTTGCTGGCTCAGCTGCCTGCCTTTATCACTGGTTTTTGTTGGGTTTTTCTGTAGGGATTCTGTGCCCAGAGCAGAGGAGGGAGCAGTGACCCCGGGCGGGGCGGGCAGCGGCCGGATGCGTTTCTTCTCCATGAAGAGGACCTCATCCCAGCATTCCTTTGACACCACCTCCGTGGATGGGAGTGGCCCCGAGGACGGGCTGTCTGTGGACAGTGATGGCAGTGATGGCTTCGTGATGCTCACAGACTCTGGTATAGCCCTTGGCTTTTCTCTCCCCACCCTCATCTCACAGGGCTGATAGCTTTGTGCCACAGGCAACTCATCCATGCTGTCCTCCTATGGAGTCACTTTTGCTGCTCCTTGTTTTTGAAGGTCTTAAGGACTTGCCTCACAGTGGCTCTTTGTGCTTTTGTGCCTTTTCTTTGAGATGAGGAGGGTAGATCAGTGTGGGGTGACCCTGCACGTCCCAGTGGTGTCCTGAGGGCTGTAGGGGCTGTGATGTGCTGGTGGTGGGTGGTACAGAGCATTTAGGAAGGGCTGGTTGGACACTGGGAGCTCTGGACATCTTTCACTTCAACACTGTGTTGCTTAAACTCATCTGAGGAGCTGGAGAGAGCTCTCCAGAGGATGGTACCTCCAGAGAGGCCAGAGATTCAGGCAGCTGCTGATGTCAGGACTTCCAGAAAAAGAAATGGAATTGAGTTGTTGTTACTTCCATTTCAGAACCCAGCCTGGACCCTCTTCCTTCAGGGCAGCTTCCCCAGGCCCACAATGACACGGGCAGCAGAGGCAGCCTGGTGGCAGAGGACGAGGGTGGAGTGTCCCCTGAGGTGAACAGCTCCACGTCCCAGAGTGAAGACCCCAGTCTGCAGCTGGTCAGTGCCTGGCACTGGGATTCTGTCCCTGAGGGGCTCTGGAAGCGAGGTGTTTGCTGTAACCAATGAGCTCTTGGTGGCTGTTTCAGGTGTCTGTCCTCGTGCTGAAGATGAATGATGTGAACTGTGCAATAGAGGTACAAGGAGATGATTTGTCTGTGGCTTTAAAAGTGATGAACGTGGTTCCAGAGCAGCTGAACAACGTTGGCATGTGGCAGTTCCTGCGTGGCTACGTGGGTAAGATGCTGCTCTGGCACTCAGCTGCACTGTTAGAAGTGGCTTTTACACCAGCCTCCCTCAGGGGATATTCCATTAACTGGGGCCTCGGTGTTTGGGGTGGTTAGGATTGAACACAACTCATACGTGAGGGTTCAGATCTGGCATTTGAAAGATGTTTTCTGAGTGCCTACACAGTCAGGCTCTGTGGTGCCTAGTAATCAGACTGGGATTTTTTTAAGTGGCTGCTAGGATGCATGAAATGAATTCAAAGAGTGAATAAAGCTGTCTAAGGAAACCGTGAAGTTATTCCTGCTCTGAGAAAAATGCTTTCAGTCTACAATACTTCCCCTAAATTTGAATTAAAAAAAAAAAATCCAAGCCAAACCTAAGAACAATCAACTATCCCTCCAACACCCCCAAAAATGTCACCCAAACAAAACCAGAAGCAGCTCCAACCCCAAACCTGAAGCAAAAGCGTGAGCAGTTCCCAGGCTGTTGATCCTGCCTTTCCCAGTCCTGGCAGTGGCCACGGTGGAGCAAAGGGATGAGGAAAGGCTGGTCAGCTCTGGAGAGTGACCCAGGGCACTGGGTCAGCTGTGGAGGCAGAGCTGGGACACTGTGGAGGGCAGCTGGGACAGTTCTGGGGGGCAGAGTTGGCACAGCTCTGGGGAGTGAGTGGGGCACTGGGTCCTGCACATACAAAACAGGGGCCAGTTTTAAAGTGTTGTGAGAGAGGGATGTGCCTGGGACCTTAAATGGTCCAGCTCCAGTGCCAGTTGAGTGATGTGGGCTCTTAGTCCTTTGAAATTTGGATTTCTCTCGTGTGAGGGATGATGTCAGACCAAGGTCACCTCGCTGCGTTTGGACTGACACCTGCTTTCCACGATGCCCTTTCTGAGTCGATGTCTGATCCCTGGCGTCCCGTTGTGCAGCGAGATCTCTCTGCCCCAGCTCTAGGAGACCCAGGCGTGGAGAAGCCTGCGAGCCCTGAGCCCAGGCAGCCCCATCCCGAGGTGTGCCTGCGCCTGGAGTCGGGTCCGTGCGCGGCCGCTCGCTCGCCGCTGGCCGCGCGCAACGGCTTCCTGCGGGTGCTGCTGCACAGCCGCTCCACTGAGCTCTGCGTGTCCTGCCTCACCAGCCTGGGACCCTTCCTGGAGGATGAAATCATCCCAGAGGTGATCCCCATGGAGATAGAGGTGGTGGATGCCAAAATCACGTTGAAGGTGAGAGATTCCCCCCAGGGCAGAGGTCACTTGCAGGGTTCCACTTGGGAAGGGGCGCTGTGGGATTGCTGGGGGCCTCTGTAGAGCTGCTCTTTTCCTGAGACTGGTTTTGCTTCTAAAAGCTGCCCTAGGGATGCTTGAGGAGCACAAGGGAAGCGTGTACCTGTACAGCCTGTACATAAAGCCAGGCTTTTCCCTAGGGTGGACTCAGCCCCATGAGTGTGGCAGTGCTGCCGGCCAGGAACGCTGCTCCTGAGGAGGCTTGGGCAAGGGAAGTCCTTTGAAGAGCTGTCACAGGTGCTCATCCCTTCTCTGCTTCATGTTTCTCCAGGATGACAGCCCCCCAGTGTACCCCACCTCCCCCGGCCCTGTCCCCATCACCTTGGCAATGGATCACATCGTGGTGAGGCGCAGGGATGACGGCGTCTTCTATCTCACAGGTCAGAAACATCCTGGTTTTATTGTCCCTCTGCACCCCCAGGCTGTGCTGGAGGACACTGGGACACGATGGTTGCTGCTGGGAAGGATGGGCTCTGAGGTGGGAGCAGTCCCTGTGTGTGCTTCCTGCTGTGGGAGCAGCCCCTGCCTCTGTTCCCTGGTGTGAGAATTTGTCTGGTGTTTCCTTAAGCACACACAGACAGGATCCATTATTACCTTTTAGTTTCTCCATTTTAAAAGGGGAAAGAGAATTTTATTTCCCTGTGTAACAAGAGGGGGGGAAAAAAAGAAGGAAAGAAATTAATTAAAGTTATTTTTTTCTTCTGAGAGCCCTGTTGTGTGAATGTCTACACCTGAGTGGGTTCTGTTGCTTTCCAGCTTCCCAGGGGAAGGACTCAGTGAAACAGGAAAAACCTGTGTCAGTCCCTGAGGAGCAGAAGGCCCCATCAGAGTCTGTCTCAGCAGCCCCAGCAGCAGGAGCACGTGGGCTGCAGGTGAGTCACTGCTGCCTGGACAACAGAGAGCTGGAAATTCTCTTTTGCCTTTGTGTGTTTGCAGTCCTGGGCAGGTGTGGTGAGCTGCAGGAAGGGAGTGCCCCGAGGAGCAGCCTGTGCTTCCTCCCATGAGTATTTTGAGGAGTGAGGGCACCTTGCCCAGCATGAACTCACTTGTTCCCTTTCAGAATCTGCTTGGGGATTGTTTTCTGATTGGCTCCATCTTCCCCACTGTCCAGTTCCTTGTTAGAAAAACAGGAATCGAGAGGTTCCCAAAAAGAAATTCTGTCAGTGTGGTTGTGTCTCACTGTGTAATTCATCCCAAAATCCTCAGTGTGTACCTTCAAGACTCCTGCCTTGTTCTCTGCTTGTCTCTTGCAGCTCAAGCAAGTGCCAGAGTTGCAGAGGGAGCTCCAGACCATGAAACTGGCCCTGGCAGAAGCCAACATGGACAAGGCTCGCCTTCTGCAGGAGATCAGGAAGTACAACCCCCTGTTCCAGCTCTGACGGCGCCGCGCTGCCGGGGACGGGGCACCAGCACCAGCAGGGCAGGTTTGGTCATTTCGCTGCCAAACGGGTCCAACTCCAGGACTGGCACCAGCTGTGACTGCAGAGGACTGGGGAGAGGGAGGGAGGGGGCCTGGCTGGGACAAATGGGAGGAATGAGGAGGAGTTTGCTCTGTTCTGGCCTGGGAGTGGTGCCCTGAGCCAGGGCATGGTCAGCCCATGAACTCCAGGTCAGATGCACGGGGGACACCCCATGTCTCCTCATCTGTGGGTGGCTTTCAGCCTCCAGCTTTTGTGGTGACATCTGGAGATGGTCCATGTTAGAGTTTCTGCTTCTTTCACCCTTCCTTGTTGTGTTCTTGCCCAGCTGTGCTCGCCAGGGCCGTGGCAGGAGCAGGGTGGTCACTTCAGCAGCTGGGCAGTGACAGGACAGGGGTGGCAGAAAGGTCAGGGCTCTGCTGGGAGAGCAGGGCTGCTGGCACTGGAAACAGAGATGGGATTTCCCACTGTGGAGTGAGGGTGCACAGCTCACTATTCCCACAAGAACAGGGTCAAGATAGTACAGAAACTCATTCAGATTCCCTTTTCCACCAGTAATTCCTTGTGTAGAGATGGATGCAGTGTATGAGACTTAGTCTCATTCCCACTTAATCCCACAGTGTTTGGCTTTATTGATGCAGGAATTTATTCCTCACAAGGTACTGTTTAAACTTGAAGTTTACTATCAAAGACTGGGGTGAGGGAGGTTGGTTCAGTCTAACAGGGAGATGACCTGGGTGTTTTTTGGGATGCACCTTGTCCTCAGAGCTTTGTGTGCCCGAGTTCCCCAGTGGGGAGGGGGAGCAGCTGTGGCTGCTGAGGGGAGGAGCTGTGGGGTTTTCAGCACTGGGTGGAATCTTTCAGCAGGGCTGAGGGGCTGCCTGGGATGGGACACCAGAACCACCTGCCAGCCCTGATCCCAAAAGGAAAACACTGCAACACACCCGTGTGGAGCAGCTCCCTGTGAGCACTGCTGGGAACTGCCCAGAGCCCACGAGCAGAAGCTGGATTTTGTTTCACCAAACCTTTGTGCTGCTCCCTCTCCCTGTGGGGAGCAAAAGCTCCAAGAACTGCTTGTCTGAGGTGGAATGCCATGGTATTCCTGCTTTGTCTTCATTAATTGCTTGAAAATGGGAGCTTTCTCTCTTCTGCTTTTTCAAATTTTCATGGCATTTTGTGTGAGTATATGGGAAGGGTATGCCAAGGGTTTGCCCAGCCCTGGTGCCCTGCAGGGTCCCACAGCTCCTCCCACGTGTGCAGGCTGAGCACAGCTGGGGCCAGGTTGTTTACAGCAAATTCCTTGCTCCAGCAGCTCCAGTCAATGGGTTTTGTTGAAGAATTCAAGCATTTCCTTTGCTTTGAAGACCCAGTAAAAAGGACTGTAACCCAAAACCCACACGTGCGGGAGGACAAAGCCTCCTGGGCCCCCACAGATTGTAAATATCAAAGTTTACTTTGTGGAGCCTCTTATTTAAGGATTCTTCCTCTGTTCCAGTGAGAGCCCAGGGAGTCCTGCCCAGCACAGGTGCCGTGGGAGAGAGCACGTGGCCTCAGCACCTCTCACAGGGTCAGGAGCAGCTCCCAGGGCCCCTGGAAGGGGACAGGGGGAATGTGCAAGTCTGAACTTGAATTTGAATTTTAGGCAGTATTGGAACTCTGCTGCAGTTTGTTTCCACTGATGCATTTATTGGTTCTATGAACCAGGAGCAGAATTAAACTCATTAACCTCCTTCCACGCTCAGGCCTCTTTTTCCTGCTTTTTCCTGCTCCCCCTCCCTTCCCAACGCTGCTGTTTTGTGGGCAGCTCCTGGATTTGGAACACTGGATTTGGAAGCACAGCTGAGCCATGATTTCAGCTGTCCCAGCTCCCAGCACACGTTCCCAGGGAACCAGCCCTGCCCCAGGCTGGGAGCAGCTCTGGGAGCACCTTGGGTCGCACAGCAAGCAGAGCCCAGTCAGGTTACAAACACAAGAATAAGTTTAATGTACAAAAAAAGCCACACATCTGGGCACAGATGGCACATCTGGGCCAGCAGGAAATGCTCTGCAGCCCCTGGATGTTCCTCTCCCTGCTGTGCTGAGACCCCCAGTCCAGGTCAGGGGTGCATCCAGGCTCTGCCCAGTGTGGGCAGGGACAGCAGGAGCATCCTTGAGGTCACACAGGCCACCCCAAAGTGGCCTTATGGAAGAGTCCAGGTGGGAAGGTCCTACAGGAAGCTCATTTCAGCCTCTCTCAGTGGAAGATGATCTTTTTGTACTTGGAGTTGGGGATTTGCCCACGTGCCTTGAGCCTCCGGACGGCCTCCCTCATGTGCTTGGGCTGCAGGGGGGGCAGCTCCCCCCACTTCTCACACACATCCAGAGCTGGACAGACGGACACAGAGGTCACAGCAGGGGCCAGCTGAGCTCTGCCCATCCCCTGCTGCTGCCTCAGTGCACTCTGAAAGGAACAGGTAACCTTTGTGTTTGGGGTTTGCAGCTCAGAGCCAGGGATGAACCTGCTCCCTGACAGGAGTCCCAGGGCAGCAACCAGGACAAAAAGCTGCTAAACCACTCAGGCACTGTGGAGATGCTGGATCCAGGGAATGGATGAGCTCAGAGCCTCTGCTCTGGAGCCCTGGGGGCTGGGTGGGCTGTGGACACGTGGGCAGGAACAGCTGGCTCAGCTCCCAGGCCCTGTCCCATAAAGGAAGACTGGGGCAGGTTTAGAGGCTCTGTCCCTGTAGCACTAACGAGATCCTCATTATGCAGCTGCTCTGGGGCTGAGGGACAGAGCTGCCAGCCCAGGTTCTCTGCCCGAGGAGCAGCAGCAGCACTGGTGGGATCAGAGGGGCTGTGGCAGCTTCACCGGGCCCTGCTCTGAGCCACAGCTGCTGCTGGAAGGGAGAACCATGGAGAACCCGGTCCTGTTCCACATCCTGCTCCAAGCAGGGAATTATCCCAGGTTCTTCACTTGTCACTCAGCAGGTGCCACTCACCTTCCTCCACCACCTCCCCGACAAACACCTTGGAGATGCCCGACATGGCGATGACGACGTTCTGGGACACGGAGGTGCCGGTGATGGACTGGATGAGCTGGGACAGGGACAGGCGGGGACAGTCAGAGCCCCGCCCGCTGTGACCTCCCAGGCCCACCCAGCCCCTCGGGGCTGCCCGGGCAGAGCCTGAGCTCCTGCACCAGGGGTTTGAGCTGGAATCCATCGGGATCAGCTGTCCGGAGCAGAGGGCTGGGCCACGGGGGTGGCACAGCGCCAGAAGGGTCCCGGGGGAGCGCCCAGCCCGCCCCGCTCGGGCTCCCGTACCCGTTTGATGGCGGCCTTGGGGAAGGCAGAGCGGCGATACATCTCGTACCGGTTCAGCTGCTCCTCGGAGAAGGAGGAGACCAGGATCCTGCGGGGGACACAGCGATCATTTCCAGCCCGCCCGCGGTGCCGGCCAGGGCCGGCGGGAGAGGGCAGCGCTGGGCTGGAACGCGCGGTGCGAGGGGGAATCTGGGACGGGGCTGCGGCACCGGGGACACGATTCCCGAACTCGCAGGCACCGCCGCGCCGGCACTCACTGCATCTTCTGGATCTCGTCCTCGTCCACCTTCTGCTTCTTCTCCTTCCGCTCCTTCAGCTCCAGCTTCACCTTCCTGGCCGCACCTGCCTGCAGCCCCGGGTCCTCCGCGTCCGCCGCCTCCCCCTCCGCGCTCCTCACCTGGGCGAGAGGGCAGCGCTCGCTCTGCGGCCCCGCGGCCCGGCCCGGCGCCGCTCCCGCTCCCGCCTCACCTCCCCGTCCGCCACCTCCGCCTTGAGCTCGCTGCCACCGTCAGCCTCCCCCACCTCGCCTTCTCCCGCTTCCTCTGCGGCTGCCGCTTCGCCCTCGGCCGCCGCCCCATCGCCGGCGGCGGGCGGGGATGAGCCTGCGGGCGGCGGCTCCGGGACAGCGGCGGCACCGAGCGCGTCCCGGGCCGGGTCCGCCATGGCCGCGCCCGCGGCGCCTCCCGATGACGAAGAACTTCCGGCGCCGCGAGGGGCGGAGCCTATCGCCACGGGAACGGTGACGCGTGGCGGCTAGTGATGACGCACTTTGTCGGCGACACTGGAGGCGGTGGCGTCTGTAGTCATGGCAACGGCGATGGCGACGGCGCCTTCTGATGACAACGGCGCGAGCGCCGCGCCGGAGGCGGTGCCTGTTGCCATGGCAACAGCGACTCGACGGTGCAGCCTAATGACGCACTCCACCAGCGCCGCAATGGAGCCGGAACATGTCGCCATGCCAACGGCGCCTCCTGATGACGCACAGCTACGGGCGCCGCGAGGGGATGCGCGGGGCCGGGCTTGTCGCCATGGCAGCGGGGCTGTGGAGGGGGCCCTCAGCGGGGCCCAGCCCCGGCCCTGCGCGCTCGGACCGACCGGCCCCGCTCTGAGCCGCCCTCCCCACACCCGGACCGTGCCGGGACACGGGGTTCGAGCCGCCCCGCTGCCCGGGCCCCGCAGGGGAAACCTCCCCAGACCCGCCCAAAACGAGCGTGGCTGAGGGACCCGGGCAGCGCTCGGGGGCGGGGCCTACACAAACCCCGCCCCTTGCACCGCCCATCCTCCAGTCCCGCCCATGCCCCGCCCCCAGCTGCCACCCCTCAGGCCCCGCCCCCTCAGGCCCAGCCGCGGCCCCGCCCCGGAAGTCGCGCGGGCGCCCGGGCCGCGCCGGCCATGGGGAAGGAGCAGGAGCTGCTGGAGGCCGCTCGCACCGGGAACCTCCCGGCCGTGGAGAAGCTGCTCTCGGGGAAGCGCCTCAGCTCCGGCTTCGGCGGCTCTGGTGGTGGTGGCGGCAGCGGCGGCGGCTCCGCGGGGGGAGGCGGTGGCGGGAGCGGTGGGAGCGTCGGTGTGGGGCACCCGCTGTCCAGCTTGCTCAGGTGAGCGCGGCCCCGGGGCCGGAGACCGAGCGATTTGAGATGAGGTGGGGGCTCTGCGCGGACCGGGAGTTGCTTGTGGGGCTGCGGGACAGGAAAGGAGCGGGAGCTGTGGGTCGCGTGTGGGGCTGGGAGGCGGCTGTAGGGCTTGGATGTGCTCGCGGAGTGCAGCGGGAGGGCTGCGGGACAAAGGGATGCCGCGGGTTCCTGGGGGTGTAGCCTGCGGGGGAGGCCGGGGGTCTGTCCCTGGTCTGTCCCCCGGGGGGACGGGCTGGAGCTGGAGGCTCCCCGGGTGGGAATCGAGGGCCGAAGGGTGGGGTGAGACATTGCAGCGGGCTGTGAGGAGCGTGTGACCTGGGCACCCCTGGGAGCTTGGGGGGACCAGAGATGCGAGGGGGCCGTGCCAGAGGGAGCTGCGGCGGAGCTCCTCGAGCTGCTCCTCGGCGAGCAGCCAGGGGCCGGTGGGCTGGGAGAGGAGAGGGGAGTGACTTTCTGCTGTCTGGAGCCGGCACTGCCAGGGCTGGGTGCTGCCCGCGGGTGGCCTGTCCCCCTGGCATCAAAGCGCTGCTGTGCAGATGCTGCAGACTGGCGGCACTGGGAAGCTGCGCTGTGTCTGGAGGGCTCCATGGCCGGGGCAGGTTCCCGCGCCGGCAGAGCTGCGGGATGCCTTTCCCGGGGCAGGTGTGCAGCTGGATGTCGGGCGAGGTGTCCGGGCGCTGCGCTGGCATTGTCGCGGCTGGCGGTGACACTCTGCCGGGTCTGGGGTCGGCTCCTCCCCAGCCCCATGCTGTGGAATTTGCTGGTTGAAGCTCTTGGACCTTTGTTAGTTTTTTTTTTCCTCTTCCCCATTTTTTGGCATCACTTCTCGCTGCTGCACTTCTGGAGCTGCAGCTTTGGGCCCCTTTGGGAACGCTCCTGGTCCCTGAGCAATCGGTTTGCACTGGGAAGTGTGGAGGAGATTTGTGTCCAGTGACAGGTGACACTGTTGCTACGCAACCTGACTGTTCAGAGGGATGTGACTTGCCCCTTTCTGGCCGAATTTGATCCGTTTTGCCTTTCATGTAACCCAGTTGGATACCTGAGGGTTGTACTGGTGGCAGAGGCCTGCAGACATGCGAGAACTCACCCTGCCCTGGGGCACACGTTTACCTTTCTGAAACGTAAATCTACCCTTGGGTCGAGCTTTGTTCTTCTCTTTTGATACATTAAACAGTCTGAGCCCTTGTTTGAGTGGGATGGATGTGCCCACAGGGGGCTCAGATCAGTGCAGAGGGTCGGTGCAGTTGAGCACCCTGTGAGCCGAACCAGATCTGCCACTGCCTGACAGCCCTGGGCACGTTGGTGCCTTTTCCCTGCCTTTCCCTGGGACAGTGCCCGTGGTGCCATGGTCCTGGAGTGGTCCCATGGTGCCAGAGTGAGCCAGGCCATCCCTTTGACTCTGACCTTACTGTGTTTCTCACATGTGAACGTGGCTTTGTGCACAGACATGTGTCTGAAGGACAGTGACTGTCACAGCTGTCACTCATATTCTGTGTTCACTACCCTGGCTGTTGGATGTACCTGCTGCTGACACTGGAACTACCCCTTTCCCCTGCCCAAGTCCCAGCCCCTGAAGCTGTTTCTCCCTGTACGGCTGGGATTTGTGCCTGTGACACTGGTTCCTGGTCTGGCTGCACCTTGTGGGGCATGGCAAGGTGTCCTGTGTGCCACCTGCTGCCATTTAGGGACTTTGTCACTGTTTCCCACCTCTTGACCACTTGCTGAGCTCTGGCTCTGGAGACTTCTCCAGGTGAGGAGCTTGTGATGAGGTTTTGATGAGAAGCAGCTGACTGAGTGTCCCTGCAAGGAGAGGCCAGAGGAGTCAGGCTGGGACAGGCTGTAGGGACCAGACAGATGAATTTTAGGGTGGAGAAAACCTCAACTTTTCCAATGCCAGAACATGGGAACCTTTCTAATGTAGGATTTTGCCCTCCTTGGTTGTGGGGAGAAGCCTGTCCTCAGTCAGGTGTGCTCCATATTTTCCCTTCCTCGGGCAGCCCCTGGCCCTGCTCAGGCTGATCCCTGGTCCTGCTGAGGTTCCTCATGTCTGTAAGGATCCCTCCTGACACGGGAACTGCTGAGCTGCTCTCCACCCTCAGAGCTCATTCCCAGAGCAGGATCATAAATGCTCTGCTGGGCCGGCACCTTGTTCTTTTCTCCACCTGATTTCAGGTCCTTATTTTCGTTCCTATTTTATTTATTTTTTAAGTCCCACTTAAAAGGTTTTGGATAGGTTTGGATAACTTGTTCCCAAAGCTCTTCTCTCCTGAGCAGCTTTTTCTGTCAGTTCTGCATTTCAGGTGTCTCAAAGATACAATTTTGGATGGGGTACAAACCAGGCATTCCCTGGCATTCCCACATTACACCTGGTATGTGCTGAGCTGGCACTGCTCTGAGCTGGCACTCATTGGTTTGGGCCATTTCTCTTCCAAAGAGAGCAAGTGCTGCTCCATGAAGTGGTAGAAGATGCCCCTGGCAGTAAATTCCTTGGAATGTGATGTTTTATCAGGTAACCTGAACTGCCACCAGTCTGTTATCAGTTAAATGTGAACTTTGTCACAGTCTGGGCTGCCTTGCTCCTGCCAGGCCGAGCGGGGCCTGCTGGGTGTGGAGGCAGCACAGACTCCAATCACCTAGGGCTGCAGGTGAGCAGGAAACAGGATGGGATGGAGTGGGATAAGCCACAGGAGGAGGAACTTCAAAGGCAATTTGTCTCTCTCGAGGGGTGAATGTGCCAGGGTGTAACACTCAGGGCATTGGGCAGGAGGATAAATCCCAGTGGGAAGCTGATTGGGAATGCTGACAGCAGGCTAGGGGAATGAGAAGGATGCAGGAGGGGGAAAACGGGAGTGTGGATTTGCCAGAGCAGATGGTGGGCTCACAAAGAGGTGATGGCTGCCAGGGTTTGGGAGGCTCGGCTCCGTGCCGGCGTCCGTGCAGCCCCTGGGATCTGCCAGGGCCTGGGGAGCGGCTGGAGGCGGCAGTCGGGAGCAGATCCCGGCTTCTCCACTTCCAGCCGTGGGCCATGGCACAGGCAGAAGCACCGTGTGAGGAGCAGGGAGCAGCCAGGGGGGAAAACCCACTCTGTGCATGCACAGCCTAAGGCTGATGAGCAACAGCAAGTCCAGAAATCAGAAACGGTCTGTGAATCTTTGAGGTTTCTTGGGGCTATGAGCCACTTCTGCATCGAGGCTGCAGGATTTGGTTTATTGTATTTTTTTAGTGGTTCACCGTGAAGTTAAAGGCAGGAAACAACAGAACAATCTGTGGCTGAGCTATCAGGCTGCACTCAGGAGGTTTTGCCAGGAGCAGTGAGGGATGGGTTGTGTTAAAGCCAAATCTGCAGAAGCGGCTTTTTATTTCTGTCTATTGCTGTGAAAAGTCTGGATCTGTGTTGCCAGAGGGGGAAGCTGAGGCTGCTGCTGAGCCCCAGATGGGATATGCAGTCCCCAGGGAGTGTACCAAGGAGACGCTTCTGCTGGGAATGAGGAGTTTGGGTGCACATCTGTTGTGGGAAGGGTCGAGTGCTGCTCCCCAGAAGCCACAACCCTTGTTCCAGCCCATTTGCAGCCGTTGCTGCTGGTGAGGGGCCTGGTTGGTTTAAAGAATGACGTGGTGGGATGGCAGAACACTTGAGGTGGCTTCCAACAGTCCAAGGGTTGTTAGGAGTCAGGAAAATGAGTTCTTTTTTTAAAAAAGTGGGGTTTGGTATTTGTTCTGGCCTGGCTGATGGTTTACAGCAGGGATCTGATAGTGCCCTGTGTGCTCCTGGGGGGCGAGGCTCTGCCTGTGCCTGTCTGCTGCCATTCCCTTGGGAAGGGAGGATTGCCCTGTCCGAGGTCAGGGTCAGGCTGTCAGGGTGTCTGTCCCTCCATGTGTCCCCAGGCCCTGTGGGTAAGCACCGAGTCCTGGAGACAGGGGTAGGAGCAGCAGGGAGGCTCCAAGGTCCAGCTTCCAGGCTTGTGCAAACAAGGTGCTTCCCTCTCTTCCCCTCCCCATCACAAGGGAGCTGCTCCTGCTGCATTCCCACGGAACAGGGCAACGTTGGGTCTTCCCCTCCGTGATTAATCATCTCACCCACTTTAAACCTTCTCCTCTCCACACCCTCCCGTGCACACGGTGCAGTGGGACGGATCCCTCTTTAATTACACACCTGAGCACAGGTATTGCTGAAGGTGCTTGTGCCACAGGCACAGGTGTGCACCGGTGCTCGGCTGGGAATTGTTTCCTAAGTACTTCTTTAAGAATTCAAAGGCTGCAGTTACTGGCTGTGACTCTGCAGTGTTTTGTCTGTGTGATCTTGTGCTGCAGTTTTGGAAAGTTTTTGTTTGCTTGCTTTGGTCGGTGCAGTTCCGTGTTCAGGGCTGGGTCAGGAGCACCCGGCTCTCCCTGCTCAGGAGCCTCGGAGCAGTGGCATTAGCCCTGCCCTGCTCCACTCGCCCGAGCCAGGGGGCAAAGCAGAACTTGTGGTTTCAGAGCACCTGGGGCTTTCTTGGACACGTGGGAACTGACTGGTGGGTGGGTTCCTTCCTGTGAAACCCCCTTGAGAGAGCCCTGTCTCGCTCCCTTCCCAGTGGGCTGTGGGCAGCTCCAGGTCTCCAGGGTTTGGTCGGCAGAGAGGGGGATTGGAAGTGGAAGGCTCTGCACAGGTGGGTGCTGGGGGGGCTGAACATTCTTCCAGGTATTGGCTTCCCATCAGTGTTTACCTGCCTGCCGAGTCCTCTGGTGCCCTGGGACTCGCTGTCTTGGGAATGGCAGTGTGTCATTGTGTTTGTGCCAGACAGAGGGTGAGAGCACAAGCTCAATTTTTGCCTTACTTTGAGAGTGTTTTGAAGTGCCAAGCGACTTTCAGAAATATCCATATGCTCCATCAGGGAGTTGCTGTGAGCTAAGACATGGTGTGAGAAGTGTCCTGGGGTCCTGGTCTCAGGTGAGGAGCATCAGGTGGCTTCCATTGTGTTGGGGATGCTGAGGATGTTGCAACCAAGGCAGCTTCTGCTGCTGTTGGTGCAGGATGTGAACAGTCACAGTGTCCCACGGTGGCAGGGGATGGGGGCTGGAGCCCAGGCACAAAACTCCCAGGTGCTTTTCCAGTTGCCAGGTTACACACCTTCCCAGCAGCATTTGCAGGGCTCACCTAAGGTTTGTGCTCTGTCCTCTCATGGAAGGAGCAGCAAAACACACCCACTACATGCATTTACTTATTTCCCATGCCATGCCCGGGCCTGGCTCCAGCGCTGGCTGGAGGATCCTGCACAGCTGTAGGAAGCCTGGCTTGTTTGTGTTCAGGTGCCTCTGAGACTCAAGTGCCCTGAGAGGATGTTTGTGAGGTTCCCTGATGGCTTATTGATTTGTGTACCCCAAGTTCTTATGCTGCCATTGAGCAGTGTGAGGAATTTTGGGAACAAAACACAGCTCCTCCTGCCACCAAACCTGGGGTATTTGAGTGATGTGGTCCTGACGTTTCCACGGCCTTGTGGCCTCCACTCGTGTCATCAGTCCCAGAAGTGAAGGAGTATCACTGCAGATCAGAGCACTCAGTGTTCTGAAAGCAGGAGTGGTGCAGAACTCAGCTGGATGCTGTGTGTTTGATGGATGGGTTTGTGCACTTCACAGTGCATGCAAAGATTCCAGCTTGGCCTGGCTGGAATGAGGGGCCCAGCCATCCCCAGCTCCTCTTCTCAAGGTTTGGCTGTGCCAGGGGAAGCACTGCAGCTGGCAGGTCTAACAGGCTCCTGTCTCCTGAGGCTGCACAGTTCCTGGGTCCAGCAGGAGGGAAAGGCAGGAGGAGCAGTGTCTCCCCTTCCCCTCTGCTCCCTGTGTGCAGCAGGCCGTGCCCCAGCAATGAGTGCAGTGAAGTGCAGCTGCTCCACTGGGTGCCACATGTCCCCTCCAGCTGTGGAAGGCCCTTTGGCAGGGAGCAGAACTTTCTGGAGATGAATGGTTAGAACAGTATTTGGTGTACTGGGAGCAGCTGAGCCAAGAAAAGGCATCCATCCAGCTGGATTTTGGTGAGGTAAGGCATCATTTCAGTGAGACTGAAGGACAACAAACAGGATAGAAAAGACATGGGTGAAAGGTGTGACACAGAGTACAGGTGATACAGGATGGAGGAAATGTCATGCCAGGCCAGAAGGAAAGCCCCTCTCAGCTGCCCTGGCACAAAGGACAGGCAGCTCCTGGAGGCTGAGCCCCTGCTGTGGCAGTGCCAGGCTGGCTTTCAGCAGAGGACATGTGCTGACACCTCCACTCCGGGTGAGCTCATCGCCTTTCCGGGCTGTGCCCTCCGCTCCTCGGATGCAGCTGTGGAGTGCTGCTGTGGAATCCTTTCAAGGTGAAGTGTCCTCAAGATGAGAAGGTGCCTCTGAACACGGGTGATGGCTGTTTCCTCTTGTCACTGCAGCACGAGCTCTGCCCAGTGCTGAGCTGGCACTGTCACTGTCCCAAAGAGCTCGCTCCAGAGTACAGCTTAGTCATGGAAATGAGATAAATCCTATTTCACAGAAACTGGTAAAAATAAAACTATTGAGGATTGATTTGTTTCTATAGCAACCGACTGGCGAAGTGAACGCAGCTGCTGTCTGCAGGAGGGAGGAAAACAGAGCTGGAAATGTCGGTGCACCTGGGCTGGCTGTCAGCAACAGAGAGCCCGGGGGCTGGGGAGGGGGCAAAGGCTCCAATAAAGACAGGGCAGGGAGGTGTGAGCTGCCTTTGGAATGAAATTTGAGCTGGAGTGTGTGAATGTGCCCTCTTCTTCACAAAACCTGGAGAGCCTCAGAGCTCTTTATGTCCTGCTTCCAAAAGGTTGCACTCCTGCACCCTCATGGGTGGGGAAATGCCCTGCCCTGGGTCAGGCAGGGCATTAATGCCACATGGTACCTGGGTGTCCAGCACATCACGTGCACATTTCTAGACCTGAATCCAAAATTACTTGGTCCTGGTGCCATAACTCAATGAGAAATACTCAGCTTTGAGAAGTTTGGATGAATCAGATTGGAGTTAGACTTTTTTGATTGTCCTTTAACTGAATGTGGCGCTGGATGCTGGGTTCCTGCAGGTGTTTGTGTCCTGGAAGAAAATCCAGTTGGGCCTCCAGACTGCTGGAAAAGGGGCTTAAGTTTGGAACTGTTTCTATCTCGGCAGTGTGTAGATTTGTGTGGCTTTTACTTTTTCCCAAGCCAAGGATTTTAGCTGGCTCTGGCACACACAGGATGTTGAGGTGGCTGTTCCCCCAGGGTTAGTGAGGGTGAGCTGTTTAAATGTTTGGGAGGCTGCAGGATGCAAAGTGCTGGGACTGGGTGTTTAGGTACATGCTTGGCTTGCTGACGTGTGCCTGTTGAGGGTTCCAGGTGAAAATCAGGATATATATCTGACATAGCAGGATGCTGAGGGAATTACAGGAGGAGGAGCATGTGCATGCCTTCACTGGACACTCTGCAGGAGCCTGTGTTGCTCAGCTGAAGGAAAGTTGAGCTGGAGTTGGTGTTTAGGTTTGGTAAGCCCAGGTACATTCAAACTCCTCCCTTGTTATTTAAATACATGGTTTCTTTTAAAGGGAAAT
Source organism: Promerops cafer (assembly GCA_013398275.1). Lineage (NCBI taxonomy): Eukaryota > Metazoa > Chordata > Aves > Passeriformes > Nectariniidae > Promerops > Promerops cafer. The sequence continues at coordinate 121,367 of VZSE01005335.1, read as the reverse complement.
TAGATTTAAAAATAAACCTCAAGCTTTTTCCAGTTCAAAGGAATTGTCTGTAGTGCCATGTACTGAAGATAGTCCTCAGTACTGAGAGTGCCATAAATATTATGTAAATACATTATCTCATTAGATTTTTATCTAATCCCGTTGCCTGCTGTTGTGCAGGCTCCTGAGGCGAGCAAGGCTGAAGATGTCATAGGTGGTCTTTCAAATCTAATATTGGAGTGGGTTGGAAATTAGATGAATCGACTTTTGCCTCGCCCTAATTAAGACACTGAGAAATCCGCTCAGCTTTGGCATTACAAAGTGCCTGATTTTAGAAGAGAATCCAATTCCAGAGGCTGGGTGCCTGCTGAGGTTTGAAGCACCCCCATGCAGGGACCTGGGTGGGCTCCACAGGCTCTTCCTCACCACTCTCAGTTTCAGGAATCAGCACGATTTTTTTAGGAATCAGGAGCAGGATTAGGATAAAGCCTTAAGTTCTGAAGACTTCAAAGCTTTGTGTCGTGATCTTGGTTCTGTTACAAGGACAGTGAACTCCATCAGATGACTTAAATAAGGGACTGTGTCCTGTGGACTTGTGTTGGTTTTTTCCTAGTGATTCCTAGTGATTTCCTGCTTTTTTCCAGTGATTTCTTAAGCCATGGTTTCTCACTGCATGGTAGGGACTCTGAGAGAGTTGACTGCCCTGTAAGAGATGTTTGACCTCAATTCATCCCGTGATCCCCATGGATGACTTGTGGCTGTCCTAGAGCATTGTTAGTAACCACCTTTGCGTGATTTTCAGTTACTGCATTGCCCCTGTGCCCCCTTCACAGCTCCTTTCAGCCTGGTGCAGGCTGTGAAGCTGTGTCTGAGCTCCTGTGGCTCATCTACTCTGGATCAGAACAGCTGAAAATGGAACTTGGAGGACGTGTGGAATTCGTGCTGGATTTGGCATTTTGGAAATGTTTCCTCTAATCTCAACAGAAATTATTTCACAGAAGGAGTGAAACAGGATGTGACCTTGACATTCCTTTTCACTGCAAATAAAGACTAAAGAGAATTGGTTTAAAAGCTCTGAGGATCATATGGGTGTGAGTTGTTACAGCTGAGATACAATTATTTGCTGGGACAGTCACAGTAACCCTGAAATTGTTTGAAGTAGTGGAGAGTTTTAGCCTGCATATATTTAGGAGTCTGACTGGCATATGTACATTCCTTCTGTACATTAAAAATGTCAGGCTGGGAAAGGCTCTGCTGCTGAAAGCAGCTTCTGGCTGGGAGAGCTGTATTGAACAGAGAAAAGGCTCAGAGCTGGGTCTGTTATTCTTACAGAGAAGTGTGCAGAAATATTTCAAGGGGTTTGGAACATCTTATGCTGTATATGTTCCCTAAAGAACGAAGACTTTTTTCTGGTGAGGAAAAGCTGTTGGAGCCTGTCACTGTAGGCAGAATCAGAGCTGGCATTTGGGTGAAACCAGGCCTGCAAGCTCAGATCCACCATGAAATATGTGGGAACATCTCTCTTTGCTGCCTGTTCCATTATTGGCTCAGTTTTCCAGCACTAGGGGTGGGTGCAGCTGCCTCTGGCGGCTCTTGGGGAGCGGTCCTGCCCTTCCCCAGGGCTCTCGGAGCAGGGCAGGCCCACACTCCATCCCTCTGTTTGGCTGCCTGGCTCATGCCCTCAGCTCTCAGCACTCGTGTTTTCCAGCTCTAACCTTATCTCTGTACAGATAGCACAGACAAGTAATGACAACTTCTAGGAGCTGTCTCGGGATTGGGGAATAATTTCCTGCCTTGGCCATTCACTCCTGTTCATGCTCTCTAGCAGACTGGATTTCAAGGATGCTTCTGGAGTTAAAGGATGTCCTTTCTGATTTCCATCCTTCGTTTCCTGAGCTTTTCCTTAGGAACTGCTGTCTAAGTCAGTGCTTTCTCTGCTCGTGTAGCACTGACATGACAAGCAGAGCTGATCACAGAGCTCTGTGGCTGCTCAGGTGTGTCCCCCGTGTTCCCATCTGAGCCACCATGGGGTGACTTCTCTGTTTGCCCTCCTCCTCTCACTGTCTTTGCTCTCTCCTTTCCCTGTCACTTGTTTTTTGGGCACCCAATTAAAAAGCTCATAAAGAAGGAATGCCCCTGGAGTCAGTGGTGTGTCAGTGCCTCGTTTGTGTCCTGCACTGTTGCCAGTTAATCTCTCCTCGCTGTGTCTTTCTTTAGCCCTCAGGGACTCCTGGTTAAGCTGGAGCTGGGATTGATGCAGGCTTAAATGGAGTGAGCGGCTGGGCTGCTGGTGTGGGCTGTGTTCAAGGGTAAAGTTGCTCCAAATGCTTCAGTGGAAGCTTTGTTGTGGCTCTGAATTCTCCAGTCCCGTGTCCCCTTCCTCGAGGGCCTTGCCTCTCATCCTGTCATTCTGCTGTTTGGTATCAGAGCAGCTCATTTCCTTTTCACTCCAGCACCGTGTTTCTCCTGCCTGTCCTGATGTCCTGGGCTACAGCCCAGGGGTCCCTCCCAGCGTCCTGGGGTCTCCCAGTGCACAGAATTGAGCACTGCAGTGCCAGCACCGACTCAGAGTCCTCATGGCACCGATCTGGGCAATGTCACAGGGGAAGGGGGATGTCGTGCCAATCTCTGTCTCGCTGGTTTCAGTCTCCCTAAGGCAAAAGTGCACTCTGTGTGCAGTTGTTGGTACAAAATAATTGCATTTGCTTTTTTAATTGCTGTAGGGAAGGGGTAATTCAGTCCCTGAATCCCTGTCTCTGCTTGACTTGGCCTATTTACCTGCTTTTCATCCGCCCCAGGTCAGACACGTCGCGGTTCAGTGTTCCAGGCGTCAGGGCTGGGCAGCAGCCAGGCTGAGGGGGACGTGAGCAGGATTTGGGAAGGGGTGGGCAGCAGCCAGGCTGAGGGGGACGTGAGCAGGATTTGGGAAGGGCTGGGCAGCAGCCAGGCTGAGGGGGACGTGAGTGTGGGTGACATGGCCCAAAGTGAAGGGCCAGTGCCCAGGACGAAGCCGTGGTGGCCCAGAGGAGCATTGGAGCACGGCTGGCTGGGCTGAGCACACAGACCTTGAGAAGTGTTTTAGTGCTGAGATGGGGAGGACATGGGGTGGTTTTATTGTCTCTCTCTAGAGAGGTCTGAGACTTCAGCAGGATGAGGGTGTCCATGTTTAAATCAAGTATCACCATCCCCATACCCTTCCAAGTGCAAGGTGCTAGAAATCCCAAATTCCCACTAAGATGTGTACTGGATCAGATCTCCGTGGGTGCTGAAACAAACATTAACTTTGAGGCGTTCTGATCCCCTTGATGTTGTCTGACAGTGAGCAGAGGCTGACACGTTTTCTGCCATCCCAAAACACTTAATTGACACATCCATCCCGTGCAAGGGCACTGGCAGGCGGGGGAGGGCATGTGCTCTACCACAATTTTTTCTGCACAAGTTCCTTTTGATGACATTTTTACTCCAAGCTCAGAGCTTTGTGCCTGTCAGAAGGGAACAGCGCAGATGGACATGTTGGGCTCCAGACACGATGCTCCATTGCTGTTGGCTGGCTGACACGTCCCGTGGGATTCTGCAGCTTGTTAAATCATCTCACAAAGGAGAAGGGGGAGGGAAAGCCCGGTGAGAGGTTGCCAGCTGTAGCCAGCTCAGTGCTGCAGCATCAGCTGCTTGGTGGTTTTGATCAGGAATTTGTGGCTGCCCAGGGTTTCCTTCTATTTCTCTGAAAGTGCTCAGTGAAGGGAAGGCCAGTGGAAAGTCTAGCACCTTTCTAAGGAATTGTGCTTCAGCCTGCACCATCTACATGTGTCTTGCTAATTTTCCCTGCATTTTATTTTTTTTTAATATTGTATTTTCTTTCACTTAGTGCATTTTCTCCAGTGCTGTGGGAGCAGAGCTGAGCTGCAAATGGAGAGTGGGGAATGTTTACCTGAGCAGTGCTCTGGTTCCTGTTTGCAATTCCAGGATATTGGTTTATGACTTTGATAATGCTGCTCAGTTCACTGAATTTCTGCAGGAATGTTTTGGTTCCTTTTGCTCATATTCCTCAAAGCCCCATCTAATCAGATGCAAAAGAAGAGAGCAGTCCACAAAATCAGTGTTCAGTAAACCTCAGTGAGAGGTTTGTCAGCATTTGGCAAATGTTGTCAAATCTCTGTCCTCTTTTAGGGTCACTTTCCTGCCTTGAATGAACCCAGACTTCATGTCAAACCCTCCCATCTCCATGCTGGGTGGTTGCCTTCCCATTTTCCCTGCTCTTCCCCTGCCATCATGCTGCCTTTGGCCAGGGTGTGGACAGGGGGGTGCTCCTGCTGCCACACACATCAGACCCCAGAGCTCCTGGACGCTGCTTGGCTTTCTCTGACTCGTTGGCCGACCCTTTTTGCACTTCTCCCAGCAAAGCTTGTTTGGCTCTGGCCCTGAGGTCAGAGCCAGCGTTGGAGCCTGTGTTGTGGGGCTGCTCCTGCTCCGTGGCCTGCCATCAGCTGGGAATGCTCCTTAATGGGAGGGGGTTGCAGAGTGCCTGCAATGCTTTTAAGAATAAAGAGCAGCATGTGCACTCAAACCAGACCTATATTTTTCCTGTCCTGCAGCTCTTTCTTTGCCCCTGCTCGGAGGGATTCTCTCATGTAGCACACGCTGCACGCCTGACCTGGCCTTTCTGTCCCCACTGCCACCCCCCACCATACATTAAGTTTAAATAAATGCATTTTCACTGCCAGGAGCCATCCATAAGGCTAGGGCTGGCCTCTTCCTAATGGGGGGTTTTAGCTTGGAAGGACACATTTCTATTAGTGATGCCAACCCGGTCTGGTTCCTTTCCTTGCAGGTGAGCTGCAAGCCCAGGAGTTAAAGGTGTGGTTGTCATGGGTCTGTGCCGACCCAAAACAGCCTCCCCTGGAAATGAGGAGTGGGAGATGGTAGACTGCTTCTGAGGGCAGCAGATGAGCTCACCTTCTGCCTCTCAGTTCCTGAACTGATCCTTCACAGGTTGCTGTCACTTTGCAAACCCACGCAGGTTTCCTGCTCCTGGCCCCCCACTGCACTTGAGGAACAGAAGGCTCTGCTTCTTTCCATGGGAGAAGGGATCTTTTGGCCATCAGAGGATTGGTTGCTGCACAGTGTTGCTCCACTGGTGGAAATGCTGGTTTCTCACAGCACCCTGTTGACCTTACACTGGCTGAACTGTCTGCAGGTGTTGGGCAATGAGGCTGGAGCTGTTGGCAATTGTTGAGAGCTGTTGCTTCACTCAGAATGAGCTGCAGAAGAGGGAGCTTGAGGTCTGGCTCAGTGCAGAGGGCCAGGCATGGCTCTGACTGCTGCAGTGTGCCAGTCAAAGTGGACTGAACCTGAGGATTTTCACTGGAATCCCTGGTCAGTGGTTCTGTTGGAAGTGGGTCTGATTGCAGAGCTCAGGCTCGGCAGCTCTTGTTCTGGCTGTGGTGTTCTGCTGTGTCACTTCTATGTGTCCTGCCTTTGTGATGGTCCCTGCTTTTCCCTGTCCATTCTGGCATCCTGTACTTGAGCTCATGACCCTTTGACTTTGAGCAAAATCTACCCACTTTTCTTATAGCAAAGTAAAATCTGGGCCAAGAAGTCGAGGAGTGCAGAAGCGGAAGCTCGTGGCTTTGGCTTCCTCTGCAGCCACTCCGATAGCTGGAGTCTGACCAGCTGTTCCCCCTGGGCTTTCTCTAAACCTGCCAAGAGGGGCTGAGAGTCCCTTGCCCCAGCAGTACTCCAGTCTTCTCCAGCCTTGCATCAGCCATTTGTTCATAAAAGCTGTTGTACTGTCTGCTGGTTGGGGTGCGTAAGAAGCGGGGTCCCCGCTCTCTTGGAGTCCCACCATACCAAACCCTCCCCGCTGGTGAGGCGGCTGCAGCAGTGCCTTCCTCACACTTCAGAAAAACATAAGCAGCTTCCTAACCCTGAGGCCGTGCCCAAAGCCTTTGGGTTGTTTGTGTTCCCTCTGTAAGCAGGAAATACCAAGCGAGGGTCGCGTTTGGTTGCAGGAATCCAGTGGTTGTGTGGATGTGGATAGCTGGGATGTGTGACTGACCTGCTGTGGTGGCCTCTGGGCAATGGACTCCAGGGAATCTGCCTCCAGCCCTCACTTGCCCTCCTGACACTTTGTCTCTGAGGCTCTGAGTGAAGTACACAAACATCTGGGGCCAGTGCTTGGCTGCTTTAAACTTCCTGGTGCCTTTGGGCCGAGCCACTCGTGTTTGCTGGTGTTCCATCTTGCTTTTTGTCTTTGGTGTTGAATGTGTAAATACAGGGGGTCCAATGCCCTCTGCTCTGCACAAGCACCCTGAGCTCTCCTGGTGCTTCCTTAACCCATGTTAGTGAGACCAGAAACCGGCCCCAAAGGTTCATCATTTGAGCTGAAAACACCACGTTGTTCTCTGGGCTTGGCCCTGCTTCAGCTCCTTGCCTGGGGTGGCTTTGTGAGGAAAGTTACTACTGCAGTTGGAAAGAAAGGAATGGAAAAGAAGAGGACAAATATAGTCCTGTTTAAAGGTACTTTGGGATTTTACTGTGACCTAAAGCATGTGCTTTATTCAGCAGTTTTCACAAGCAGGAAGTTTTATTTTTAAGGCCTACAGCACTTGCTGAATCATGGAGCAAGAGAAAACTGAGCACAAGAAATAGTTTAAATGGAGCAGATTTTGCTGTTTTCAGAACTTTCCTGATGTCCTCAACATTCAGTCTTAGTTGTCTTAAGCAAATGTCATCAGGAGCACCTTCAGATGCTGCCCTGGTGCAGCAAAGGGCAGGTGAGATCTGGGTAATCCTTTGAGAACAGAGACCACAGGGTAAAAGCAACCCCCCTCTTTGATGTGAAGGGGTTTTGGGGGATTGAGGGAGAAAAGAAATCAAAAAAAAGCAGTGGTCAGATTGGCTCCAGACATTTACTGGGGACCTGTATTTACAGCATTCTCCTGCCTGTGCTGCGGTTGGGGTTTCTGTTTAATCAGAAACAGCCCAAAGTCACAGAGAGTTTTGGGCTTTGTGTTCTGCTTCTCTCAGCACCCTGTTTCCATACCTCAGGAGAATTGTATGGCCTTTCTGGCTGAGCTGAAGAGGAGGGAAGGGAGTGATGTACTTCGCTGCAGTCCCCACATCTAAATATAAATAGTTCTCCTCTTGGATCCTTCCAGTCTGATCTTATGGGTGATTTGACCTTTCTTTGATAAAAGCTTTCTTTATTTGCAGGAATAAAAAGGCAAAGGGGAGGAGAGGACACAGCAGATGGTTTTTTTAAAATATCTTTAGATCCTGGCAGTTGCTTTCTGCAGCACCCAGTGCTCACTGCTGGGCCAGCTCCCTCCTGGGCTCCAGCTTTTCTCCTCCTCTGAGCTCCTTGAACAAACTTTGCATTTTACTCTAAAGCACTGACCTGAAGATTTCTACGGAAGGGTTTTATCATGGGGACACCACGCTCCAATGGGGATGGAAGCCCCAGGCTCCAGTCCCCAGCCCTGCCCACTGAGCCTGGTTTTCCTCGTTTTGTAACTTCAGCTGAAAGAAACATTTGTGTTAATTGCTGCTGGTTTTTCATGTGTTCACCCTCAAGCAGTTTGAGCTCAGCTTCCAAACAAGGCTCAGTTTAATGTGTAAAAAAAAACCACAGGACGCTGGCACTGCCCAGGTTACAGCCCAAGCAGAGGCAGCACAGGTGCAGTGTTAGAGCTGCTCTAGACTGCACACAAGGCTTTCTGGCACTACTTCTAACCATTAATTGCCATGTTAAATCCTGCAATAAATTATTTGGGCAACCACACTGCAAGAGCCCACTGCCAGGAACAAACCAGAGCTGAGTGCTACTCAGTCCCCTTCATGCTTCAGGACTGCAGAGCTGGATCGGGCAGGGCACTCCCACACACTCTGAGTGGGGGTTTTTGGTGTTTGCTGACCTTCTGGCTGTAGTTTAAGCCATCATCATGTGAGCAGTGGTGTCAGTGCTGGAGGTGCACTGCATGTGTGTATCCTCCTGGAGCTCAGGATGGTGTGTGGCATGCAGGATGCCTCAGGATAAGCCTCTGATCCTTTGCAAATTGGATTTTGTGGCTCGCTTGCCTGTCCTCTTGGATAAAGTTTCCCCTTAGCTGCCTCTCCTCTAGCAGAGCTCATGTCCATCTCCTGACTGCAAAGCCTTTTATAATGCTCTGCAGATCAGGAGTCACTTGGAAGGGACAGGGACAGACTTTCCATTTCCCACTGAAACGTGCTCCAGAGTGAGCCTGCTGCTTCATTCCCTTCTGCAGTTCCCATCGGTCTGCACGAGATTCCCATTGGTTTGGTGTGGTGCCTTTCCTGCTGTGTGGCACTGAGGTGCCCCTGGCTAGCAGCCCCCCAGTGATGACTGCTGTTTTAGAAAGCCTCTGGGCCACGTGAGTGGTTGTGATTTCATGCTGGGGAGGAAATGGATTGCTCAGAGAAGGCCAGCTTCAAACAGAGCCACAGCTGGCTGATTTTAAACCATCTCAGCTGGGGATCAGAGGGTGCTGTTCAGTTTTACCCCCAAAGAAAACAAAGCAGGAAAATGCATCACGTTAGCACAAGTGGGATTGTCAGGGCTTGTAATAGCCCGGTGTAATTCCTAAAAGGATGGTGTGTAAGACAGGCCAGCACACACAGATGATGGGTTGTACTGGGGAGGGCCATCGTCAGGAAAGTTGAACAGTTCCAGTTTGCTTATAAGAATGCACTGGTTTGAGTTTCATGCCCATTTCTGGGAGAGAATGGTGGCCCTGGTGAGGGACACCTGGTGAGACACCACACTCCTTTCACACGAGCTCAGGAGCAGCACTGGCCTCTTACTTGTGCCATTCTGTGCTGATGTGAACAGGGCACCCTGCAGGGGCTGGGGAAGAGTAATCCTTGCCAGGGTTAATACTTAAATCTGTGCTGCTTGACTTTTGAGCAAGGGAGGGAAGTTAATGCTCTCAGAAATGCTGGGAGACCACCTACTCTTTGGTACAGACTGCCAACAGCTGACAGATGGAAGTGATTTTGGGACAGTGAGAAGTCAGTGTGGAATCACAGTGGTGACCAAGAGCACTCTGTATCCCAGGCTTACACCCACCCCTTGTGACTCTTGCTGTGGAGAAGGACAATTTCCCAGAGCCATCAGAATTCTTCTGTGGGGTGTGAATTAGCAGTGGGTCGATGGTTTGCTGTCTCTTGTGGCTCAGTCTAATAGACACATGTTCCTCTGAAGATGCTTTTTGGCAAGCCTGTGTGTGGCTGAAGGATGTGTGGCAGTGGGAGCTGTGACTGGAGAGCAGGAGGGCGAGGTGAAGCAGAGGAGTGATTCCATGTGCTGGCATGTGCCGACACCCTGACCCCTCTGCTCTGTGCTCCGTGTGACTGCCCCTGCCCACAGCTGTCGGATACCCACCTTGGTGTGAGAGCTGTGCTGGCCCTGCCCTTGCCCTGCCCCTCTTTGGTGTTTGTCTAAGTGTTCCCTGTCTGCTTTTTGTCTTGCAGCATCTGGAGGGGGCCAAACGTGAACTGCGTTGACAGTACTGGATACACCCCGCTGCACCACGCTGCTCTGAATGGCCATAAGTGAGTCCTGTTCCCTGGCCCGGGGTCGCAGGGGGTGGATGCTTTGTGCTTCCCTGCCACCGTTGTGTGGTTCATTCACCAGCTGAGGCACTGGTGCAGCACTACTCCATCTTCAGGGGAAGTGGAGAATGTCAGTGCTTTGGCCGATGTGGGATCTTGCATCTCGGAACGCTGCGGTTGCCAACCACCCTTTTATTTCTAAGGATATTTCTGGGATAAGCTGTACCACTGGGTGAAAGGGGCTCCCCTGGTCACAGTCCCCACAGTCTTTCTGGTGTCCAGAGTGGTCTGGGCCTGCACCACTTTACAGTTGCCTTCTGTGCATATCACATTGTAAAGTAACTTTAGTGGGGTAGATCTTGTGTTGCTCATTGCTGCCTGAGATGTTGAGAAATCAAATAGAGTTAAAATCTTTATTCACCCTCAATGTGCTGCTGCAATTCACTTTGCAGCAGAGGCTTTTGGCTGACTTCAGCCCCTGTTCAGCTCCATTAGTATGGAGTTAATGTGGATCTTCCCTGAGCTCATCTCAGCAATATTTATTTCTTTTTTTTTTTCATTTCCTTTGGCAGCATTTAATAGGAACACTTAAAAATCACATTTCAAGAGGCTCTCTGAAACACTCCTGTTCAGATTAACTACTTGTTCAGTACTTGCTGCAGAATGTGAGCTGTGAAACAAGGACTGAATGTCTCACTGAAGTTCCTGTCTCTTGCAGGGATGTTGTGGAAGTTCTGCTGAGGAACGACGCGCTCACCAACGTGGCAGATTGTAAGGGCTGCTACCCCCTGCACCTGGCAGCCTGGAAGGGAGATGCTGACATAGTGAAGCTCCTCATCCACCAGGGCCCTTCGCACACCAAAGTGAATGAGCAGGTCTGCCTGATTTTCTCTAATGTATCACTGAATCACTTCCCTGGCATGGAGAGAGACTCCTTCAGCTGACTCCTGACCCTTCCAAACCAGTAGCAATGGTTGTAAGGTCCTACTTGCTGGTGGGATAAGAGGGGCACTGCCTGAAGCAATACATTCAGTTCTGAGTTAGGGATAGGATGAAAAGGTATTTAAGTTTTATAGAGACACATAAATATGAGAACTGCTCAACACTTAGGAATTAGTCTGCTTCTGGGCTTCTAAAACTAACGCACAGTTTTCCTTTCAGCTGAGCAGGTTTCTAGTTCTGCAGAGGATCCATTGGCTCCCTCCTTTGGGAACTAATCCAAGCAGCTTTGTTCAGTCTCTTTGGCCATGCTCTCTTAGCTGCTCTCCTGGCTTGTCTCTGGCACTTGCTCCAGTTCACTAATTTGTAAGTTCTAAGACAATTTTAACACTACTTGCCCCCAGATAAATTCTTAGCTTAATCTTGAAGAATTATTTTTGCAATCAGGCAAGAAAAAAAGCCTCTTGGATTTGTTCCTTTTGTCAAGCTGACTGTTTTGGTCTGGGGTGCAGAGGGAGTGAGAGGGGTCTGAGACAGCTGTGTCCACTGCAGAGGGCTGGCTCCTGTGGAACTGCCCCATGGACATCAGAGGTATCTTAAATTCCAGGGAGCTTCTGAAATGCCACTGCTGGAAGACCCAAATATTCCTGTTGTTGCAGAGTTTTGTTTACAGGAACTGGTTTCATGAATGAAGCCAGCTGAGTGCTGTCACTGAAGTGCCCCTCCCTGGGTGAGTCTAGCGGACACAGAGTGACAGGCCCAAATCAGGTGGCTAAAGCTGCATTGGGCTGTGGTTGTCCTGTCCCTAAGGCAGGAACATCTGATGACCCTGTGAATCAACTCCCAAGCCACTCAGATGTTCTTTCAGGAGGAAAGGAATAAACCAAAATAGGTTTGCCTGCCTTGGTGCCAGCAGGCTAAACCTGGACATTTATTCCAGAGGTAATTCCCAGGTGGGTTGGACACCCCTTGCCTGAGTTCAGCTCACAGTCAAGCAGTGAGCAGCTGGGGAGTCCCTGCTGTTGATTTGCTCCATGGTAGTTTTTCAGAAGCTGGGGAGCAAACTCCTTTCAGAGGCAGGTTTAGGAGTCCCAGTCCTCCTTTGTGGGGACACAAGTGCCACACTGAAGTTTCCCAGGACGGGTAAATCGATGCACCAGGCTGCCCCAGGGATAAATGCTGCTAAAACATCATGGAATGCAAAATCTGGTTGTAGTGCAACTCTCTGTCATTCCTCCACTGAGCAGGAATAAGGAGGAGTGTGTCCTGATGTCTCTGGTGACAGTTTTCCAGTTTGGGGCTGTGGTTAATCATGTCTCCAGGCACAGCTGCAGGCACTCAGTCTGATTACACAGGCTCGAGTGCAGGTAACCCTTTTCAATCAATCTGACAAGTACTGAGTGAGAGCCCAGAGTGTAAATGTTCTGCTCTGAGTAGGGCAGCTAGAGGGGTGATCTTTGCAAAAGATCCAGAGCTTAGTATGATCCTTGCAGGTAATGTTTCATTAATGGCTGTTTAGTAGGAACCCTGCTAAATGAGAGAAGTCAGCTGAGGAGCCTGTGCTTGGAGCCTGGTCCAGGTTACAGCAATCCCAGCTTGGAATGGCTTTTGCTGGCCATGGCTCTGACTGGAACAAGATGCTGTGTCCTGGCGTTCCACCCCTTGGAGTCACCCATTGCTTTGTTGCTGTATCTCACCCATTTCATTATCACATTTTTTTCTTTTTCCTCTTCCTTTTTGTAGAATGCTCTTGAGATCAAAGAACTCAAAAAGTACGGCCCCTTTGACCCATATATCAATGCCAAGGTGTGTACTTTGCTGTCAGCATTTCACTGCATCATCACTCCAAGCTGCACTCGCGTGCTTCCAGGTGCAATAATACCTGTTCACTTTGCAGCTGCTTGGGGAAAAGGAAAATGGGACCATTGATTTACTGTGGGTTTCTTTCTTCAAAGCAGTTATAGAAACATAATTAAAGGAAAGCTTTTCCTTACTTTCCTGGGGGCTCCTTCCTTGCTTAGCCTTGTAGGACTCGCAGTGATGGTCAGTTTGCTTGATTGGGCTGGATGACTTCCCAAAGGTAATGTTACTTCAATTAAATGTTCTAGGTTTTGTTTCATGTGCTGATGTTGCTGATAAATGCAAAGAGAAGGAGTTTTTTTTCCCTGCTTAACCATGGTTGCATTTTCTCTGTGGGCTGTTTGGAGTGGATTTTGATGCCTTTTCTCCTACCAAATGCATAATGCTCTGTGTGTTGTTTGAATGAACAGTTAATTCCTGTGGTGGTGGTGGTGGTGGTGGTGGGGAGAAGGGAGGGCAGTGATGTTCCTGCCTCCCTTCCCAAGTCCTCCATGTCCTGCTTATTACATCAGTCTCTCTTTTGATGTTCAGTCTGTGGTGTCGTTTGGCCCTTCAGCCCTGGTCTCCTGTTCCTGTTTTCTGGCCTGTTTTGCTCCTCTCTTGTTTTTAGTTATTTTGAGCTACGAAAGACACAACATCATCTCGTGCAATGTGCTGAGACTGAGCTGTGGAAGGAGCAGATCAAATTCCTGGTGGTGGTTTCTCAGACACCATTTTTCAGTTTCATTTCTAGTGAATCTGCAAGCCAGGGGTGGCAAACAATCTGTTGCTGTCCTGAGACACCTCTGCTGTGAGCCACCATGCCACAGCTGCTTCCAGCCAGTTATTTTGGATCCAGCCATCCATGGCAGATTTCTGTCTGTCAGAGTTTCCCTCTGCTTGGTCTGCAGGACCTTAGAAACACACAGCCAGAGCTCCTGTGCTTGCTGGGAGTTAGGTGTGGTTTTGCTGAGCCCTGTTTCAGGGTCACCAGTGCCCACCCTCTGAGCACAAATGCGTTCCCATGAAGCTCATCCGAATCAGGGATTTTTGCAAAAATCCAGGTGGGAATTCTATGCCTTTATGTCTTCTGTGGAAACATCACAGTTGAGCAGTTCAGTTGCCTGAAAGGAGCTTCCTAAAACATTGTCAATAACCAAGGAAAATCTTACACACTCCAGTATTGGGATGTTGAATGAAGAAGGAATGTAAAGAGGGAATATTCAAGGAGTTCCCTTTTTTGTGAATTTTTGTTTACAGAGTCTGCTAATTTGTGTTTTATACTGTGGAGAAGTGCATTATTTAAAACTGTTCAGTTCACTGTTCACAATAGCTGAGGTGCTCTCTAGGGCAAGACAGATTTTGGGAATCTTTGCTTTGGTTTTAAAGAGACAGAGATGATTTACACTCAGTTGTTGGGTTCATCACAAGTTCTGAGCAGCTTTGCACCAGTTCCTGGCCAGGTGTGATGAGGAGCACGTGGAGTTGTACCTGTCACATAGACTCTGGTGTTTTCTCAGGAGCAGCCAAACAGCAGCTTGTCCATAGGGCAGGACTCTGTTGGACACTCAGACACTGACAAAAATCCTACCAAGGAATCTTAGCAGTAGGGTGGGTGGGACTGAAGGGCCGTGTAGCCACTTTCCCCAACCCTGGGGCAGGATCAAGTCTCCTCACACCATTCCTGACCAGGGTTTGCCCACCAGTTTCTCAAAAACCTCAGAGAGGGACAGCTCTGTGGCCTTTCTTTGGCAGTTTATCCAACCCTTCAGATCTCTGCAGGTCAGAAGACTTTCCATATTTAAACCAAGTCTCCCTCTGCTCAGTCAGAGCCGTCTCACAGTGAGTTGGGAGCAGGGGGTGCAGCACTTGAAGGGGCTGTGGATTCTCCACTTGAGCATGGGATGAGGAGCAGCAGGGCTGTGTGTGGTGAGTGATATCACATTACCAGGGCTTGAAACCTGTGCTGGAGCCCATAAGAAAGCAGAGCCATCCCTGCTCATGTCCTGTTTGTGCTCTGCAGATGGGCATTGCTCCCAGCTCCTCTCTTCCAGCTGAGAGCTGGGGGGATGCAAGGGTTGCTGCAAGAATGCAGCCCCTCAGCCCTCCTGAGTGCTCTATTTTTCTAGGTAGTTCTGAAATTTGAAGCCATGTGCCTTCTGGCAGCTGGGATGGAATTTTCCTTTTCCATCTCTGATATATTTGTAGGTCTGAGCATTCCTGCTCACTGCTCTGGTTTGTGCCTGGAGAGGTGACACAGGAAGGGAGCAAACTCCCTTGTCTGGAAGAAGTGTAGTATTTTTGGCTGCTCAAAACTCTCCCAAAATGGAGACAGTAAAGACTCAGGCAGTAGTGGGAGTTTCCACTGCACAGTCTGGAATTGAGAGAGACTTGCTGTGATGATTCAGGGGAATTTTACTGCCTGGTGATCTCTGCTGCAGGAGGAAAGTCTGGGGATTTTGCCTCGGGCATTGGAGCCCCAATCTGCTTAGGGAAAATTGGATTGAATTGCCGGGAAGATGAGGGAAGTCTCCAACAATTACATTTTTAAATGATGTTGTGTTCCCGTTTCTGAGCCCTTGGGCAGGTGCTTGGAGCTGCTGCATGCTTTAAAGCCCCCTGAGGGATAGATACTCTGTGCTAGGGAGAAAGGAGAGGGGGCAGTCCTAGCCAAGGAAATCCCCAGTAGCCAGGGCTGGCATGGCATGAGCAGCGTGTGCCCCCACAGCTCTGGGGCAGGGACCCACTGCTCAGAGGGGCTGGGCTCATCCAGTCCTTCACAAAGCCTGGCAGTGAGGATCCCTCGTGCCACGGGGCAGGCCAAGAGCCTGGGCCCAGCTGTCGTGGGCTCCCTGATCCCTGCACTCCCAGCCCTGTCAACGGGAATAATGGGATTTGTCAACCCTGTAAATGCCCAAGAGCAGCAGTGTGGGCTGACAGGCAGGTGCGAGCTCTGATGTCCTCTACTCTGTCCCCTCTCACTCCATTTGTATATTTTTTGTGCAGACTTCTGTATCCTACAGTACCCTCTGTCCACGTGTATGTGCCTCCCCCAGGATAGAGCCTGTTTGACTTGGACCTTCTGTGATGCTTGGCCCCATTTGCCCCCTGGCCCTGCATGTGCCTGGTTCTGCCTCCTTCCCTTCACTACTGCAGCTGCCAGAGCCTCTCCCAGCTCCTGCTCCCCTCCTGCTTTGCCCGTGGCTGAGAAGTGATGCAAAAGCCAGACACAAACAACTGGGGATTGACAGGACTCCTGTGAGCCTCAGAGTGACTGCACACCTCAGCAGGATCCGAGTGCTCGTGCAGCCTCACGAGCGTGTGACGTGGTGCAAAATACTGAGCAGTGGCCCAAGGTGTGCGTGTGCTCTCACAGCAGGCAGGCAGGGACCAACTTCCTTCTGCAGTGGTGCTGCTGCCTCCAGCAGGACAAGAACATTCTGTTCATTTTATTGGAAATGTTGTTAAAATGACAAATTCAACCACTGTTCTTTCAGTTGAAGTGTGTAACTGTTTGAATTAAACTTTTTTGGGGGTTATATTGTCAGATAGCTGTTTCTGCTGCTGCTAAAGTCTTTAAACCAGAATCCCTTTGTGGATGACACAGAGTAGTAAAACTAGAAACTTGAGAGCAACTTAATTTGAGAAAAGGCTCTATTAGATCTGGCCATGTTTCTATTTTGCACCTACACATGCGAGGTGTTGGACTGCTCATCTTTGGGCTTTGCATTGCTGGTTCTTAGCCTGGCTGCTGCTGCACGCTCTGGTTTGGGTCTGGCTTCCAGCTGGGGGTGCTCCCTTGTCACTAGGACATTGCTTCCCTCAGGTGGCCTGAGCCCTGGCTTGTTCCTGCAGTGGTGGAGTTGCACGGCTCTCTGGTTCACAAACTGCATGGGGCTGGGTGCACCCTGTCTCTAAACAGCCAGAATTGCAGAGGTGGAATGACTGTTATAACCAGGATAAATAGGATTTGAAACAATTGAAGTTTAAATCTAAAATGATGATGATGAAGCTCCAGCAAATAGAATTCACACAACAGGTTGCCTGCCTTATATATTCAGCCTTTTATTTTTGTGGCACCCTGAAGTGTGGGATGCTGCCAAGATACCAGACTGCCTTCCCCAGGTGCCAGCAGCATTAATGGGAACCTGGATACAGCTCAACATCCCTTAAACTTTAGCGTGGCCCCTGGATTCTGACCCTAGTGCTTGGAAAGCAGGCTGGTCCATCTGTGGTCCCTCCTTCCCACAGCTGAAGTGCCTTGTTCTGGACATCCCCGAAGCTGTGGCTGGGCAGGCCGATCAGCGAGCTTGTGAGGGGATACTAAACACCCAGGGAGCTGCTGAAACATTGCTCAAGCTGGTTCAGACTGGGCTCTCTGCTTCCCCACTGCTTTTTTTTTTTTGTCTTGTTTTTGCATTTAAACTTCGACGCTGGAGCGAGGCGCGGGGCGGGCGCCGCCCCGGTCCTGACGCGCTGCCGCTTGTGCCCCGCAGAACAACGACAACGAGACGGCGCTGCACTGCGCGGCCCAGCACGGCCACACCGAGGTGGTCAAGGTGCTGCTGGAGGAGCTCACCGACCCCACCATGCGCAACAACAAGTTCGAGACCCCCCTGGACCTGGCTGCGCTCTATGGGAGGCTGGAAGTGGTCAAGATGCTCTTGAACGCCCACCCCAACTTGCTAAGCTGCAACACTAAGAAGCACACTCCGCTGCACCTAGCGGCCAGGAACGGTCACAAAGCAGTGGTCCACGTCCTCCTAGATGCTGGCATGGACAGCAACTACCAGGTATCTGGTGTGTCTGAGGGGGGCTGGGCTGGGGATTGGAGAGCTCCCCCGACCCTCCTCGCAGAGGGGGCACTCGCAGAAGCTGAGGAGAGCTTTGTGTTCTGCTGGGCTGTCCGGAGGGACTCGGGTGCTGTGCATGCCTCACGCCTGCGCAGGGGCCGGGCAGAGCCCCAGACACGGAGTGAGGGAGAGGAACACCCTGTGGCCGAAGCTGTTCTGCCCTGCAGTGCTGTGAGCTCTTGATAGGCAAACATGTCTCTTCCTATCAAGCCACTTGTGAGTGTGCTGTTTTCACAGCAATGGCTTGTATGTGGGTCTTGTTTTTCCTTGTCAGGACATGACCTCTTGCCAAGCTGTAGAAGGCCTTTTGTTGGTCTCTCTGATGGAACCATCCCCATTTTTCCATCCCACATCCTCAGCATTACAATAATGTTGATAGTCCTTCCTCAGCCGTAGGTAGTGCTGCCCACACCTCGTGTACAACGCCGTGTATTTATTGCTTCTGTAACCCTCTAAGCCGTGCCTCCCTCACCATTCCCTGCTGTCTGGCTTCATGCTATGTTTCCATTTAATTTGCAGACTGAGAAAGGCAGTGCTTTGCACGAAGCTGCTTTGTTTGGCAAGACAGATGTGGTACAAATATTGCTGGCTGCAGGTGAGAGAATGTTCCCCCTTTGAAGCACTAATGTGGTGATCCCTTCACCCAGAGCTTGAGGAAATCCCTTTTTAGTGCAGCAGGTTTCTCCATTCAGCTGTCGGAGCTCCTCGGAGCAGGATATAGGAGAGCTTGGCTCTTGGAGTTTGGCTTTAGATTTGTTTCTAGAGTGCCTTTTAGCTCCCCCCAGTGATGGTCACAAATGTGACTCGATGAATACACGAACCTGCACATAGTTAGACAATATTCTTGCTTTTGCCCTCTGTACCTCTGTGGCCACAGGTATTGATGTGAACATAAAGGATAACAGAGGCCTGACTGCTCTGGACATTGTGAGGGAGCTTCCTTCCCAGAAAAGCCAGCACATAGCAGCTCTCATTGAAGGTGGGTAATGCAGCTCTGCCTCTGGGGAGGAGGGGAAAGCTTGGGGTGCTGATTGTGCCAGGGCAGGTACAGGATGTGAGACCTGGAAAGTGCTGAAAGCAAAGCAGCTTCAGGCTGTGTGGGAAGAACCAGTGCTGAAATGCTGGGGTGAGCTTCTCCAGACCAAATGTTTGGAGGAGGACTCGGGGGGATTTAGGAGGATTAGCCCTTTGCCGAGGAAGTGTGGTGTGATTTTTACAGTTTAAATGGGCTTAATTGAGCTTTGTTTAGCTCACTTTAGAAGTTAATTAAAATTAAGGATAGCCTAAATCTGCTTGCAGAATGCAAAGTAACAGCTTTAGAAATGGTTTTGGTGTAACTCCCCTTTACGTGTCTGTGTAGGCAAATTGTTGTCCACAGATCTCACATCCTGCTGCTCGCCCCGTCGTGAGGCTTGGGCATGGAATTTGCAGATGAGATTTACAGAAAAGGCCTTGATTACTTGTGTCTTATAAAGGAGCTTGATCCATTGTGTCTGTCCAAATTCGGGAATGAAATATGACATCTTGGCTAAATTCATACCTTGTAATTACGCTGTCTGCATTTCCTCTCAGCTGTGGGGAGGATCAGAAGCATTTGGAGCTGGGGTGTGTTATTCATGCTGAGCATTTGGGAGCTTTGCAGGTTCAAAGCACTTCTCAGACTTTTAGCTAAGCTGTGCCTGTGAGGCTGGAATGTTTGAGCTTTATTCTGAAACTGAAGACAAAGATGGGCTTCAAAACTGAAGGTGTTGCAGATAAAGGCTGTTAGTTTTCCCCAGGAGGGAGCTGCTGTTGGATGTTACATCAGCTGAATGTTTCTGGCTTTGCCTGTGGTTGGGGGCTGCAGCTGGAATTTCTCTTGTTATGACTCTGTTCAGTGATGGAGTTTGTGTCTACAACACGAATTTGCTCCGTGACTCTGTGTCCGTGCAGCAGCTTTCTGATTAAAGACTCTGAAAGTTCAAAGGACCATCCCTACCCTTGTGCCTGTGATTAAAGAGGCCGCCTGCTTCTAATTTGGGATCTGAGCTGCAAGTTGTAATAATGTTTTTTGGTTTTTTTGACACTTAATAAGCTGACAGTTGGCCTTCCACCCACAAGGGAGGAAGCGCCATGTGCTGAAGGGGACAGAAAGCCAGATTGACGTGAGCTGACCCTGTCCCCCAACCCCCTTGCAGATTACACCGTTGGGAAGAAAAGTGCCAAAGCTGTGGAGAAATCTGCTCCAGCCCCGCTCGCGCCAGCCACCGATCCCTCGGGCCGGACGTCTCAGGGTGGGCATCACCAGCATTCCTCTCCCTGCCAGCACTGAGGTCAGGAGATCCAGGGGCAGGCCCGTCTCTCTCTTCCCCCCACAGGTGATGTGGACAAAGCTGTCACAGAGCTGATCATGGATTTCGATGTGAACCCCGAAGAGGAGAGCCCGTACGAAGCTTTGTACAACGCCACGTCCTGCCACTCCCTGGACAGCCTGGCCAGCGGGAGATCGTCCGACCGGGAATCTGTGACCAAGGAAGCTGAACCCAGTGGCCTCAAAGCAGCTGGAGTCAGGCCTGTACGTAGCTCACCCCTGCTTGCCCTAGAGGCACAGGGGGCTGACCTGCAGGGTCGGGTTTTGCAGCAGGCTGCCCAAGCTTGAGGAAATCTTTAAATCCTTCCCTGACACTGATGGGAGCAGGCAAGTGCCTCTCCTTCCCTGCCCTGTTCACAGGGATTGCCTAAAAGCAGCCACTTCTTCATTTCACCTTGTGCTGTATCCTTCTGGTTTCTGGCAGTGCACTGGTGCCAGTGAATTTTGGTCTGTCAGATTACACAGAAGGGCTGACTTCTTGTCCTGAAAAAAAACAAGTCTGGAAGCTTGTGTGGAGCATCTTCTCATGTCTCACTGCTTTACCAAAGCTAAGGCTCTCAGGAAATTATCTGTAATAACCTGTTGGAAACTAGTTGGCAGTGGAGGGGGGTTTTTTTGTGTATTACTTGCAGAGCTCTGTAGAGGGTACTCCAGGCTTTACAAAGCAGCACAGAGCTCCTGGAACTGTCCCCAGAGAAGTCTTCCTCACCTTCTGTCAGCTGCATCTGCTGCCCCAGCAGTGATCAGCAGGAAGGCTGCTGTGGGGCAGATGGGACACGGCCCCTGCAGTGCTGGGTCAGCTTCAGGCTCTGTGCTCTGGTTGGTTTTCCAAAGCCTGCTCCATGGAGGCATTTCTGGACAAAAGGCAGAGCAGCAGTGAACAATTAAACTGCTGGGGGCACAGTAACCATGGTTCCCCTCTGTGCAAAGAGGTGCAGCCTTTGGCTTGTGCTGGGAGCAAGCAGAACAGAAATGACACAAAAGCTTTGGATGATGCACATTTTGGCCAGATCTCTCAGGTGTGCAGTACCAGGCAGTCCTGTTACTGATCAAATCTTGTCATTGTCCTGTGCTGATGGTGTCTGGGTGTGAAATGAGCTCAGTTCTGTCACAAGTAAGGAAAGACGAGAGCTGAACTGCAGTGAAAAGAGAGCAGGAAGAGGGACATGCTCCAGTAGCTCGCTGGAGTTGGAGCAGTGCAGCTCTGCTGCTCCCTTTGCCATTAGATGGAGCTGTGGCCGGGCAGGAGGTGGCCCTGGGATGTGCTCGACCTCGGGACCAGGCAGCAGCTCCAGCTGCCTAGTTGCAATCCCAGGATATCAGAGGAGAGCAGTGCAGCATAGTTTCTTGATCCCTAGAGTTTTCCACTATAAAAGGTGCCTCTGGCATCAGTTTCACTATGCCACAAGCCCTTTCTTCTGATCAGCTCATTGCTCATTCCCCTGTGTAACGCTGTGGAGATGCTGGTTTGGGTCTGAGTGAGACTGGTGTGAACAGATGGGTGTCCTGAGGAGGAGGAGGAGGAGGAAAGGCAGTGGCCATTGCCCAGCTCTGTGCTGTTAGGGCTGAACTTCTCCTCCACCCAGATTAATTTGAAGAGGTCCTTGCTGCATCCACAGCAGTGGGGACGTAGAGCTGGTGGGGGCAGAAGGGATGAGCTGACAGTGTCTGTCTCACCTGCAGAGAGAACGTCCTCCCCCGCCGGCCAAGCCCCCGCCTGATGAAGAGGAGGAGCAGAATGTGGAGAAGAAGACAGGCCACAGTGCTCCCTGTGAGGTACATGGGGCTTGCTCTGGGGTGTTTCATGGGAGAGTGGTTTAAACATCAGTTTTAATAGTCTGGGAGGAGCCAAGGATGCTGTTACCTCCTGTGCTCGCTGGGCTGTGAATGTGAAGTATTCCCTCACTCAGCATTGCTGCTGTCCCTTACCATGGGAACTTCCTTTGTCCGGTTCTTCCAGGGCACCTCAGAGTTGACCTTCAGCCTTACTTTCCTATTCTCGGCTGAGAATTCCCTCAGGAGGAGATTTTTCTGACCCACATTGCGATGTGGACCATTGCCCACTAGTCATGATCCCACCACAGGCATCTTCAGTTGGACTGAAACACAGAGGGGCTGTGAGTTCCTGCTTCCTCTGAGCTCCCAGCTGTGGAGGAGCTGCATGGGCTTGTGGGTCCCACTGACATGAGCAGGGATCAGGGGCTTGAATTCAGCTGAGGATCTGGCCCAGCATGAGTTAAAGCTGCCTTCTGCAGGGGTCAGTGCACGTGAGCTGCTTTCTGATGGAACTCAAGCTCTCCCATTTCATGTTGTTGCTGCTGGGGCTTCCTGTTGCTCGTCTTACTCACCTGCCTGTGAACCTCAGATGTAAAGACTCTCCAGGAGACACGGCTGTGGGAAACCACAAATGTGCCTTGGCAACTTCTACTGACACCCAGGAAAACCTTCAAAGCAAATCCAAATCCTGTGGATTTCTGTGCTCTCCCAAAGGCAGGGGGTTGTGTGTGAAGCGTGTGCCACCTCTGCTGTCAGAGCAGGCTCTGGTTCCACAGGTGCTTTCTGTGAATGTGCTGATCTGCTGGAGTTCTGCAAGGCACAAATGAGGTCTGTTTTCTGGAGAGTGTCAAATCCACACGAGACACGGGTGAACATGGCCTGCTGTGGCAGAACTGACTGCAGAGAGGGAGTGAGCTCTGAGCTGTGCGTGGCCAGGGAAACTGGGATGTGACATTGTGGGCTGACCCCTGCACTGCTGTTCAAATGCAGGGAGTGGTAGCCAGTCCTGTGCCTGGCTCTGGCAGAGGAGAGCTGGGCAGCAGGTCATGGAGTAATTGGGAAGCAGAATTTGTTTATGACAATAAACACGAGGGAGGGAAACGTGCCTGACTGTTCCTGCTGAGCTTTCTTGCCATGTTTAATTACCAAACACCTGCTGTGTTGTCCTGCCTTTAATGGCTTTGGAAGCACAGTCCATTAAAGGGAATCTTGCTGGCAAATGGCAGAGTGACTCGCTGGGGAGACCTTGATTTGTGACCAACTTCAGTGACAAAACTTACAGGCAGCGTGTGGCTGCCTGGAAATGACCTTTTGGACATACTGATGAGGAGTTTGGGGCTGATCCTTTTGCTTTGCTTGTTCCTTCTGGCCTGCTGTGCTTTTCTGACTCTTGCCCATCTTTTATCACCTCAGAGCGTGCTCTCCCTGGGCCAGGCAGGTGTGCACACGCTCTGGGAATGCTGTGAACATTCTGCTGCAGCATCCCAATCTGCCACCCTCTAGCCCTGCTCTCCCATTGGAGCCAGGACACTTAGTCATGGAGTATTCTGGGGTTGGGCCAAACTCTAGTTTTGCAAAGTAGTCTTTTTATTCCTTGCCAAGCTGGGGCTATCAGTCAAAACAGATGAGTGTAAACAAGAAACTTCACTTTCATCACGGAAAAGTGTTGGTACAAACAGGCAAAGGAGCTGATTGTTTGGAAGTGCTTGAGTGGTGCCTTTCACTATCTGTAGAAACCTTCTGGGTTTGGAGCTGAGTAAGAGTCTGCACTGTCAAATTAAACTTCAGTTCCAGTTGTTTACTGCTTGTCTCCAGAAGGGAAGTGCAGATCAAGGACAAGGCGCCACGTTGGCTCCAGGAGTTTGATCTGCAGCTCTGGGGAGGGAGAAGAGAGGAAGAGATGAGTTACCCTTTAAAAAGTCTTTCAAAGTCCTCTGCTGTGGATTAAATACACCTTAAAGTGCATCCTCATTATTCACAGCATCTTATTTTTGGGCTTTGCTAGCAATGAACATTTATACATGCAAACAGCATGGCTGAAGAACTAAAAGCTGAATTGGAAGAAAGCTTTATTTGGTGGTGTTGCTCCTGGTCACAGAGCCCACAGAGCAAGCAGGGGTCTCCAGCAATGGTCTGAGTTTTGAGTGAATTTGAACCTGGAGCACTATTTAGAGCTTGGAAGAATGAGAGATGGAGAAAATCAAGTGTCACCAGGCCTGTGAAAGTTCACAGAGTAGAAACTGGGAACTGTGTGCTGCTGGAGAGCTTCTGCCTTTGGTGCATTTAAAGAGGACAGCACAGGAATCATCATCCACAGGAATGTCAGGAGAGCACCAGAGCCTGGCTGAAGGTCCAGGCTGCTGCTGTGCTAACAGGCTGCTGCTGGGCAGGATTTTTCCAAGATCACTGGCAAGAACCTCTTACCCGCTGTTCTGGTCTGATGGTTTTGTGCCACCATCTGGTCAGAATTTTTCCCTAATTTGCTCATTATGAGCTCTTTCACCTGGAAGGGAGCAGGTCTGCCTGGCAGCTCCTGCTCAAAGCAGGTAGAATAAATAAATATTTCCCATGCCGGACATGGCCCATTTCCTCCCATTGGGAAAGTCACTTTAAAAGCCAGCTGGATTCGTGCAGAACAGCACATGGATGTCAGAATTCTCTCTGTGCTGCTGACTCTTGGGTGCCTCCCCAAGACTCCTTTAAGCTTCCAGAGCTCCTGGCTGGGTTGCAGTCAGGCAGGCACCAGTTTGCCCTTGGAGCAGCTCTGGTGCTTTCTCTCTGGGGAGAAGCAGGGGGTGGGCTGTGCTCTGCTGGTGAGGCAGTGGCAGGTCCAGGGGTCTGGGCAGTAGGAGCCCTCCCTGGGGGCATGTTTTGTTCAGACCTGTTGTTCCCTGCCCTGGCAGCAGGTAGGGATTGTTTGCTTCCTGGCTTGGGTTTGTCCCACTGTGGTTGGGTATAGTCACACATGGGGTGAGAGTGGTTTGGGCTGGAAGGGACCTTAAAGATCATCCAGTCCCCAGCCCTTGTCATGGGCTGGGACACCTTCCCCTCGACCAGGTTGCTTCAAGCAACATCCAACCTGGCCTTGAACACTTCCAGGGCATTCACAATTTTCTCTCACTCCATACCCTTCCCCAGCTCTCTTGGTGCATTCCTGGGTCATGTTGGGCTCCTGGGACAGGGTTGCATCAACCTGCCAGGATCTGGCCAGGAGATGGTGCTGAAAGGCAGCCGACTGTGCCAGCAGGGTGCCCTGGTGGCCAGTTCAGCCCCTTCAGCCCTGGGATGGCACACCAGGGTATCCAGTGCCTGCCATCCTTGGCATTGATGCAGACCAGCATGTGCGAGTGCAGCAAGACTCGTCTGGATCCTGCACCAAAACCTCATCCCTGCACATGGCTGGTGCCTTTCCAGAACAGCTCGGGGAGAGTCTGCCAGGGTTACAAACCACCTCTAAGTAGAGGCTTTGGGGGATTTAAATGAGCACAATCGCTGCTGCACATCCTGAAGTTAAACTGAGTTCATAAAGCGCTGCCTGAGGACTCTAGTTCTGAATATGCCATACATCCTGAGGTCAGAATACAGATCTGAGATGCCTGAGAGGGTGGCAGGGATTTGGGCTTTTGTTCTTTTCGGCCCTGTCCTAATAGGGCTGGCAGCTAAAAAGTGAATGACTGTGCAAATTCCAACAGCAACAGCGAGTCTGAGATGGGATGAACAGGAATAACGGTCTCAGCTCTTTTCTCTCTCCAGGCTGTCTGCAGCCCTTGCACAGTTGGTCAGTGCTGGAAAGCTGTCAGCAGCCTGAAATACTAAAAACTAAAGGAGTTTGGGTGGGGTTTTTTTTGAGGGGGTTAAAAAACCCCGAAGGGGAGTATTACATTTTGGCTCACGCTTCGCAGTGAAGGTGCTGCCTCTGCCAATTCTTTGCTTAACCCGTGGCATAGAGGCTGTGGGGTTTATGCTGGGACAAAGCATTGCTTTGCAGAGCACCACATTGTGCTGTTCTTCATTAGGCCTCTGCTGCCCGGGGGAAGAGCAGGGGAAGTGGAGCTGAGGAAGAGGAACACCCCTACGAGCTGTTGCTTACAGCAGAAACTAAAAAGCCGGTTGCAGTGGACAGGAAAACAAAAGGTGAGTGACCATCCAAACAGCAGAGCTGTTTGCTTGCATGTGCTTCAGGAAAACATGGGGGCAGAGGGCAAGTGGAACAATGAAAGTCCCTGCTGGGTGGGGGCTGCAGGGTGATTGTTGTGTTTCCTGGTAATCTCTCTGTAAAGGAGAGCTCTGAGCGTTCCTGTACAGACTGTACCCAGAGGAAGGGCAGCTCCACTGCAGGCCAGTTCAGAGATTGCAAGGATCTGCTGTGTGACCTCAGAAATGCCCAAATCTCATGGTTGGCCAAGCAAAGGCAGAGGGTGAGAGGCTGGAGGCTGTGCCTCTGGCAGGGAAGATGAGCAACATGAGTGTTCCAGTGAGCCGTGTTCTCCATCCAGCTGGCGCTGCAGGTTCCTGCTATCCTGCTGTAAAATCAACATCCTGCTCTGTGTTAGAGCTAATTTGAGATGGAAACTAATAGAGGAGGAAAACAAAACTGTGTAGAGCAAGAACTAGAACTGTCTGAGACCACGGAGTACACAGGTTGATATTGAGGCAGTTTCTCCTCCCCTTGAAGGACCTTTGAGCTTTACAAAGCATCTGGGAACACCTTGTCTCTTGTGTTTGGCTGTTGGCTTTTTGGCTTTCCTTCAACAATAACAACAAAAGATTTGTTTAGAGAAAAAAGATTTCCGCTTTATTCAGAAGTCCTGAGCAGGAATTTGGGTGGATTTAGTTTGGATTCTTACACTGGAACCCCTCTCCCTCTGAGGATGGACAGGGCTAACAAGGACTTGAGGTGATGCCTCATTGACTGCTTTGTCAGACCTGCAGCTTTTTTCCCCTCCTTGCAGCATGACAGCTATCACTGCTCGGGTCCTGCTGCTCTCCTGGCTGCTCCAGGGTGGCACAAGAGGTCATTGTGTTCCCACCAGCATTTGCCAAAGCCCCTCACTGCCAGAGGCAAATTCTGGGAGCTTTTCAGGTTGGTGCTTTGCAGTCTGGTCCAGGAACAGTCCTTGGGCAACAGCCACTGAGCCAGGGCTTTCAGGTTTTCATCAGTGGGCAGCTATTGCTGGTCATTCAGGCACGAGCTATTCCAGCTGCTCCACTCCTTCCCTTCACTGCTGTGTCCAGGCTTGATTGGTAAGAGTGGAGGTGTGTCCTAATTATGTGTCAGCTTAAATTAAAACCTCAGAGTAATGCAGCTGCCTGTTCTTGATGCAGATCTCTTCCCCTGAACACCTGAAGAGGGGAGAGGTTGCAGGAAGATCTTTATGGATCCTTTTATGGATCCAGAGCAGAGTCCCATCTTTTAATGTACAGTTGGAAAGATCAAAGCTGTGACTTCACGGTTTGCACTCCATGGAAAGTGTTGGTAACAAGCCTGGAGCCCTTCCCACTGTTACAGTGGGAGAAATCCAAGGATGCAGTTGAGTTTTTCCTCATCTTCCCTGACTTTCCCATTCTTTAAATGTAGTCAGCACTCTGGCTGATGGTGGGGGGAGAAGATTAATTTAAGGAGTGGCAGAATTAAACAAGAGTTGAGGGAGAGACCGAAGCCTTACTTTGGGGCGTTGGAGAATTTTCCCACCTCTGGGTCAGAAGAGTCCTGGAGCATCAAAGGCAGCAGCTCAATCCCAAGACACAGGACAGGCTGAAGCAGGGCTTTGAACTGCTTCTTGGCTCTCAGTGTGAGGGTCTGGCCTTCTGGATGAGTTCTGGAGCAGCGTTTGGTCAGGAGAGGAGGGCTTGGGTTCTTGTGGCTGTTGAAAGGGCGCTTGAGGGCAGCGGAAAGGCTGAATTTCAGGCACGCGGGTTTAATGGTGCCTTTCATCTGTGATAGCTGCCTTTGTTCCTCTGGCTGCCAGTTGTCCTGTGTCCAGCGAGCAGATGAATGTGGCATTATCCACTGGCTTTGGTGGCCTTTGTGTGTGTTCGAGCAGCTCGCTGTCACATGCTGGAGCACTGGGAGAAGTTGGCCCCATGCTTTGGGCAGAGTATCAGAAGTGGCTGAGCCAAATGCTCTCCCATCCTCTTTGGTGTGCAGTCACATGCGTGGAGTCAGGGCACTCAGGCCCTGTAACAGGGTGTGAAAATAAAGCTAAAGAGGAGGAATGTGTGTGGAGTGAGCAGGAGGAGGCTTCTCAGCTCCTGCTGCCTCCAGAGAGACCTAAGGGAGGGTGAAAAGACTTGAGTTTTGACCTGTTTGGCTTCTCAGGAGTCACACCCAGGTGTTGTCAGCAGTGACCAGCTGCAGGTAGGACTGACTTGGTGCCTTGTGGTAGTTATTACAAACTGATACTTGTTGATTGTTCTGTGCTGCTTTCATAGGAGGTCCAGCTTGAAGTCCCCACCTTGCCCTTCCTCCTGTTAGAGATTTTCTCAGTGGTTATACTGGTTCAACCAGCAGAGTGTGACTGTGCTGCTAACCAGAGAGCTGGAATGAGCCAGCAATAAAGTCAGAACACGCTGCAGAGGGGTTGAAAGAAACTCTTCTGAGAGCCAGAATGTGGCTGCTGAAACAGCAGGGTGGACATTGCTGTGGGGACACTTGGCAGGCAAAGGTTTGGGGACAGCTCTTGGTTTGCTGTGAGATGAGGGACAGTACAAACCCACAACCTACGTGTCCTCACGTGGTGTTATCGTGGACAGAGGACAGACCTCTGTCCCATGTCCCAGCCCCAAGCCTGTGTTTCTGCTGTCATGGTGTTGTGCAGAGTCACATTAATGATCTCTCTAAGCAGGGCAGTGTCTCATTGCCCTTTCTGAAGAGGGGAGTACAAAAGAGCACAAATTCAGGTGGATAAACTCTGCCTGGAATGACTGAGCTTGGTGAGGTTAACACAGGAGTGTGCCATCCTCAGCTGGGTTCCACACGAGGTAGCTGGCTGTGGAATGGGCCTGTGTTTCAGTTCTGTTGTAGGTGGAGGATATCTTTGCACCCTTCAAGGCCAGCTTCTTTCTCTGGCCTTCTGTTTCACAGGAAGGAGATTCACCTGCTCCTCACTTGACAAATTCTGGCGTGATGTAACATGGGCAGCCTTTTCCATGTGCAAATCAGAGGCTGCTGTATGCCCTCACTAATTTTAACGTTGGGGAGTTTGAGCAGGCAGCAGCTGCAGGAACAGCTTCATTCTCCTAATCCAGGGTTGGGAGACAAATCCTGCTGTTGATATAGAGGGAAAGAAATCCAGTGGAGGCAGGGTGGTGACAGCTTAGCATGGAGTGTTTAGGGAAGTGCTTCGTATCTGGAGTCCTCAGGCTGCTGGCCAGGGAAGCTCTTACTGGAATTCTCCCTGGGATGCAGACAGTCTGTACCCAGGAAGGGCTCCTGATCCCAGGAAGGGTTGGGAGCAGCCTCTCCTGTGGGTGAGACCTGCATGAGACTGTGGCTGAAAAAGGCAGGATCTGTCAAATGATCTGTGCTGGGGTGTAAAATCAGTGAAGGGAGTGAAATCCATGAAGGGAGCTGGGCAGAAGTCCCTGTGCTAGGGACCCTTTCTGAGTGTAACTCAGGGGTAACTGGAGGAGGATGATTCTTTCAGATCCCCTAAAAGGAGAGGCCTGGAGAGCCCTGCATGTTCCTGCTCTGTGCACCTCAGTGACAAAAAGACTGAGATGACTTTCTACTTTAGTTCTTCTGTCTGCAGCTTTCAGGGCAGGCTCTGAAATGTCTCCTTCAAGATGTTTCTCACAACTTCTGAGCAAGTGCTGCTGCCCTTGCTCCATCCCTTCCTTCCCTGGCAGCTGCCCTGTGTTTCAGAGTCCCTCTTCAGCTCGCAGATGAGTGGGTGGCTGGGATTCCTGTCCAACAGGAGCCCTTTTGTGAGGTGCTGGAGCTGGATTTGGAGCACTTTGTTCTGGCTGGACTCAAGTGCTACAGCACGTGGCACAAACTTTGGCCAGCCACCTCTCTGCCTTCAGCAGAAATGTCAGTAAAGGTTCAGCTGGGGCATGGAAGAAATGGTTTCCAAGGAAGGGAGGAGGTTGGAAAGAAAAAATGCAGAAGTTTTTCTTTCCCCACAGGTTTATGTGACTGTCCCATCACTGCTGTCTTGCTCACCTCTCTGTGGCTTTGCATTAGTACCAGTCTGTCCTGTGAATGCAGCACATCTGATCTCCTCTGAGGTTTGTCCTCTGAGGTTTCTCTCCAGCCCTGGAGCTTCAGAGTTTTATGCAAAGGAACTGGGTTTAGTCTGGCCTTGTAATCTGGGGTGCTGCTGCTGGTCCCTCTCAGCCAGCCCTGGGACCTGCCTCCCCCTTGGCAGCTCCAGTCACAGAACTGGTGGTTTATGTGCCTGTGCAAGAGAGTCAACAACTACTTCACTGTCCTGGAATCTCTAACTCATAGGATCCAGGATGAGATAATCCCCGCATCACTTGATCCCAGTGAGGGCTGTGGCTGCTCCTGGCCTTCCTGTGCCTGCAAGAGAGACTCACCATGCTCATCAGGCACAGGGTACCTGGGACCCCCACACAAAGGCAAATGACTAATTCAGCCCTTTCCTGCCCATTTCTGGTGTGAGGACAGACCACAAAGCCCAACGGGTATTGGTGTTTGAAAATCCCCTGGTCAGGCTTGGTGCTGGAAAGGTGCTGGGAGCTGAGTTGGGCTCTCTGCTGCTGCTAACAGGCTACTTTTAGTTAGAGTAGAACTCATTATTTTGCTCACGGAAAGGAGGGTTCCTTTGCCTTGGCTTCCCAGAGCTGCGGTCTGCAAAGCAGGCGATTTCCTCTTCACATCCAAACATCCTCCCTGCACTTCAGAGCCTCATTATCAGAGTGTTTCACTGTATTGTTCCCTTGCAGCATCAATTTTTAGTCCTCAGACTGAAGAGTTTCTTCAGCACTAAATGGAAGCAGTTAAAATTCACAAGCAATGCTGGGAGGGTGAAGGAATCCTAGGAAACCAAAGTTAGACTTGTTGGCTTGACAAAGTTTTGCTTTTGCAGTTGAAGTGCTCGTTCAGCTGTGACAAAGGTGAGTGTGTGTGTGTGTGTGTGTGCACGCTCAGCACTTGGGATCAGTCAATTCTTCATGGTTTATGCAGGACTCTGGTACCTGATATTAAGGTTGCTGGGGCAGGAGTAGCTGGGAACCAGTGTCACATTTCTGGGCCAGCTCTGACCACTCTGTGCTCACTTCATTGCAAAAGAGACTTTTTGCTCAAGCTTTTTTTTTCTTGCATAAACTGTTTATTTCTCTCCCCTGAGCAGGGAGGAGAGGTTAAACTCGGAAGCCACTAGGGAGGGAAGCAAGCAGTGGGTTTTTTTGGGAGCGGATTTTGGAACTCGCAGGTCGATTACAGTCCAGGCGTTTTCCCACCCTGCAGCCCGTGCCAAGAGCCGGGCGCGCGGCTCTAAATAACGCTTTGGCCTTTGTGGAAAGGGATCAGATGTTCCAGGAGCCTCCGTCTCTGCTGCTCCCACCTCACTTGCTCTCTCTGCAGGATATAGTTAGCACTTCTCTTGGCCTTATATAGCAAGGCCTGATAGTTAGTGTTAACAGGAATAAAAAACACGGGGAGCTGCCAGATTGCGTAAATCAGGCCAGTGTTTGGAATTTCATAAATGCCATGACTTTGGGTACAAGTTGAGCACGCGGAACAATACGGAACTGTTCTCTTTATCTCTCCCTCCCTTGCTGAGGGAGGGCAGGGAGAGAGCTGGAATTTTGCTTCTGCTTCTTCCATGTTTTTAATTTCCCCCTCCTCTCCGTTTTCATCCCCTTGAAGACCACAGGAGGAGCAGCGACGGCCGCAGCCAGGACTCTGCCGAGAGCCAGGACATCCAGGTGCCAGAGCAGTTTTCAGGGCTGCTCCACGGCTCTTCTCCAATCTGTGAAATAAGCGAGGACCCTTTCAGGCTGGTTTCCTCCACGGAGAAGGGGGACACAGAAGCCACGAGCCACCCCGCTGCTATGCAGCTGGAGGATGCCGAGTTAGCCTCGTCGGGACCAGCACGGAGCAGCTCCCCGGACCCCGCGCAGACGGCGGTGTACGCCACGGTGCAGCACGCCAGCCGGGCGGATCCTGCAGCCGCAGTCACGCCCCACGTGCCGCAGCACCCCGGCGGTGCTGAGCCAGAGGGGGACAGAGCTGTGGGCAGAGCCCACCCGGGCAGCAAGCCCAAAGCCGAGCTCAAACTCAGCCGCAGCTTGTCCAAGTCGGACTCTGACCTGCTGACCTGCTCCCCGACGGAGGACGATGCCATGGGGAGCCGGAGCGAATCGCTCTCCAACTGCAGCACCGGGAAGAAGCGGCTGGAGAAGTCCCCGTCCTTCGCTTCGGAGTGGGATGAGGTAAGGCTGAGCTTGCTGAAGAGCCTCTGTGCCAGGAATGACTGTGCAGCAGGAGCTCCCCTCTGCCATGCTGCCCTCGGGGGTCCTGCGTGGGTTCCATTGCTTCTGCTAACTCTCACAAGGCATTAACAGGCACATGCTCACCTGGGAGTCTGCAAGGTGTTAAGTGCCAAAAGATAAAGTTCACTGGAGTGGGGGAGTAGCAGAATTGCAAGCAGTTTCAAAGTTTTTTGTTCAACTACAGGGCTTTTAGGCAAGCCAAGCTTTTAGGCATCCCCAAAATGAGAAAGACTTGATAACAATGCCCTTCACCAACCTTTCTCCTGATTTCCTCCTTCCAGTTCTTCCCTGTTGACTATCCCAATGTCTTGAAAGTGTTGCGTTGCTGTCCCTGCTGCTGGGGAGTGTGAGCAGTGCCCAGGGGTTCATGGGGATGGAAGGAAGACACTAATTAGGCTGGTTTGTGATAGCTTCTCACATGCTTATTTCAGCGGCTGGTTAGCGGTCACTTTATTATCATATCAGACACCCACGGACAGTTAAATATTTCATGCTCAGAAAGTTGGCTCTGGAGAGCCACTGGGGCAAGATTAAGTGTCCCTCTGAAATTCAGCACCGCAGCATTACTGAAACATTCTTTGGGGATGATTCTGTGCTGGGAGAACCGGGGCTGCAGAGGAGATAAGCTCGGATGAACCACTCTTTGTACTCTGAAAAGGAACTAAAACCCCTGGCGTGGTGCTGGGGGTGTGGAGCCGTGTGTGCCGGGCGTGGAAACCCGGGGGAGGGTTGTGCCCCTGCACTGGCTGATGCTCAGCTGCCTCTCCAGCCCTGACTCGGAGAGAAAATTATCATCTGGGGAAGAGGGAGGTGTTTAGAGATGCTAAGAGCAACGTGAGAATCCATCCCTCAGTCCGTTCTCTCCCTCCCCCTCAATCCCTGCTGGGTCTCAGCGTTGCCAAATAGATATTTTCCTCTGCAGCTGCTTGGGCTGGAGAGGCTTTGCTGTTAATTGCCCAGGTCAGTGGTACCATGGCTTAGGGAAAGGCTCTGCAGCAGAAGGTCCTTTGGAAGGGCTGGATAATTCCCTGTGCTTTTATCTGAGCTGTTTGCAGCAGACACTGAAAGGGCAGAAGCCTTTGGCACGACTGCATTGGTAGCAGAGGTCAAGTGCTGGGCTGCCTGCACTGCCTCTGCTTCCTCTGCTCAGATGAACCCTCGGAGCTGCTTCCTCCTGCCTGTAAACAAATCCCTCATTTCCCCTGAGGCAGCCAGACAAGCCCCAGGAGAGGAATCTGCTTTTCCTTCCCCTCGTGTTTAGGTGAGGAAACCAGAGAAAGAATGTGAAAAATTCACATCTGTCTGCAATGGGGCAGGTCTCACTTTTTTAAAAGTTTGGCTGGTCATAATGGCAACAGTGAGATTTAAACATAAATGTAATTCTGTGGTTGTGTGTTGAATTAGTTCCCTGGATGGGATAATGCAGCTGCTCAGAATTGGATGCAACTTGCAGCCTCTGCATTTACCAGGGCAATATAAGCCTTGTTGAGCCACCCCTGTTAGTAGTGGATTGGCTTTCCCTCTGTGCTGAGGAGGAACAATGGCAGATTTATATTATTCTATTAATTTTAATGGCCTTTATGCAGGTGACTAAGGAGGGAAGTGATCCATGTGCAGCTCTCTGTGGCTCCCAGCTGTACCCAGCAGGCTGAGGACTCTGCCTGCTGGCCTGGCCAGTGTTTGTGCAGGGCACAGGGGCTTGGGGAGGGATCTGTGATGTCCCTGGAGAGATGAGATCTGCAGCAGAGCCTGAGCTGACCCTGCTCTGGGCTGTGGTGGCTGACTGGGGACAGCAGAAAATCTGCTGCTGGTAAGCAAAGGGTCATGTCCTTGCCCTGGCCGAGCGCTGCCAATGCCCTTTGTTGGAAGTGGAAGGTGGTGCTGGCCTCGCCAAAAGGGTGGGATGGGGAAGGAGTGATTCACTTGGCAAAGCTCATCCCTGTTCCCAGTTGCAGCTCCCCTGCTCCAAGGGCCTGGCCCAGGGTGTTGCTTTGTGC
Source organism: Promerops cafer (assembly GCA_013398275.1). Classification (NCBI taxonomy): domain Eukaryota; kingdom Metazoa; phylum Chordata; class Aves; order Passeriformes; family Nectariniidae; genus Promerops; species Promerops cafer. The sequence goes on along the minus strand of VZSE01005335.1, from coordinate 87,603 downwards.
TCTGTGCTGTCCAGGAGCCCGTTCAGCCCATGTCCCACGTGCTCCTGACCCCCTGCTCCTTGCTGGGAGTGGGAATGCACACATGGTGCCCCTGCAGCTCCTGTCAGGTGGGACTTCTGTGTGAGCAAGGCAGAGAAACTCTTATATCAAACATCCATGTATTGCCCAGGGAGGTGAGGACTGAAAATGCTCAGTCCTGCTCTGGTGGGAAGCAGGGTGGGGGCCAGGAGGCATGTGAGGGGATAGAGCTCTCAGCATAAATATTTGAATCCTTCCAAACCTGTCTGAGGGCTGAAGTGATGGATTTGGTTTTCATCATTGGCTCTTGAATATTGAGCAGACAGGGATGAGTGGGGCAGCAGCAGCTCACATGGGGTTTGGTACAGAACAACCTGTGTTTGCACCTCTGAGGGAGGGGGACTCTGGCCCCCAGCCCCACTGCCAGCCCCCTTTTCAGGGCAGATTAACCTGCTTCTGCTCTGCCTTCCTGCTGTGTAGAGCAGCTCCAGACCTGCCCTTCAGCCTGGTTCATGCTCCAGGCTCTGAGCAGGGATGTCTGCAGTCAGGGCCTGGGGCTGCTCTTCTGCCTCGTAGGTGCTGGTAAGAAAAACGATCTGTTAAATGAACAGGGCAAAGAGCAAGGAAGGCTGCTGGGAATTAGCCTCAGACCTGGCTCCTGACATCCCTTACAATCCCCTGACATCCTCCACTTCCAACTGCCTGCTATCAAGTCATCTGTTCCAGTGCTGAATTTGAATTTTGGAGGTTCCAGTATCCATCTCACAAAATGAGGTTGTAGTTCTGTGTTCTGACTTAAGTCCTCCTAGGAAGAGATTAAACATCCTTCAAAAAAATCTTAGGGAACTGAATACAACATGCACGATACTTTCGATTTTTTTAGAAAAAAGGAGGTGCATAGTCCACCACTTTTTTTTTCTCCCAAGTGAATTAGTTGAGGAACTAATGAATATTCTGTAGCTAATTATGGCACTGGACATTCATCTCTGATGACTAACTGCAGTGGTGCTCCATGTCTCCTGCAAAAGGAATGCTTTGCATCTGCAGTAACCATGGATGTGGTGTTTACCGGTTCCTGACCCGTTTTGGGGCTCCTGATGTCCCCTAAGGATGGATGCCAGGAGCAGATGGCACTTCTGTGGTGCCTTCCACCTCAGGCTTGGAGCTGGGAAGCAGCTTGATGGAGGTTGTGGCTGCTGTGGGTGGGTGCCTTTAAACCTTGTCTGGACTGTTGGGTGCTGCAGTACCCTGTGGAATCAGTGTCTTAATTACAGGCTCACTGTGGAGGATTAACAACATTTGCATTGAAATGTGAAACTTTCTGGAAAGCTTTTGATGCAAAACCTGCCACTGCCTTAAAACACCCAGGAGTTGAAATTCAGAGCTGCCAGCCAGCGGGGGTTGAAAGAAAATGCAAATATTCCCCTTGTTACTCAGGAAGAGCTGCTGGTTTTGTGCCTGGTGAAATTGCGTGGTGTAAAAGCTCAGGCATCAACCTCTGCCTCCCAAAATGTTTCATTTATTCTCTTGGTTCAGGTGTTCCAATCTCAGCTTGCCCTGGGTTTGGCTGGTGGGACCAGGCAGGGTGGCTTGAATTGTCCCTGGGTGTCTCCTGGCCCAAGCTGACCCTCACCCTCAGCTCACATTCCAGTTTCCCCTTTGCCTGAAATAGCTGTAATTCACTTTTGTCTAGGGCAGAGGCAGTAGTGGGGTCAGTATTTTTGGTCTTGATTTCTGCTAAACAAGCATGGCCATCAGGGTCTTAATCAGCTTAATTATTGGGCTGATTACTCTATTGTCTCCAGATCCCCATGTTTCCTCCTGTTTTTCCTGTGCTAAGGTCAGGAATTCTTATATCATCCCTCATGTCCAATCTCTTCTCTTTGCCCCCAGTGGTGAGATTTCCTCCAGCCTGATGAACTTTTTGAAGTGGAAGCTTTTGTGTTTCCACCATTTTTAAATCTGCTGCAAAGGCCCAGCCTGTTGGAATTGTGAGCCAATGTGGAACTAAGCCAATCCAAGCCAGTGCAAGACAATTTACTGGTTTTACAGGAAAACCAGTGTGCTGAAAGGCCAATGTAAGGACCAGGCATGCTTTGTTCCAGCAGCAAGGGTTGGATATCACAAGAGGGGTGATATTTGCTAGTACAGCAGCTCCATCCACCTCTGTGTGTGTTTCTGGGAGCTTCTCAAGTGTGTGAACTCAGTATTTGTGAATCAGAAGCTTTTGATTCTTGTGTGAATGGTTCGTGCTCTGACGGATGTTTTGGTTATGTAACAGCCTTGTGATCGTTGGCGTTTTGGGGACATTTTTGTTTTTCAGGAGCAGAAATGTCCGGCCGCAGTGTCCTTACTAAATCCAGTCCTTCATTATCTTCTCTTCCGCTTTACGGCGCATCTTCCAGCACTTCTGAAGCTTTTATTTTAAAAAAAGTCTTTAAATCTCTCTCTCCAGCCTGGAGCAGTCTCACTGCTCTGTCCCACAGGCCAGAGCCAGCCTTGCTTGAGAGCCTTATGTTGCTTTGGGCTTTGTGTTAGGATGCAGGAATATGGAAAGACAGTGAATTGATGCAATCCTTTCTGGGGACTTTGCCTTTTTTATTGTGACTGAGTAGCCATTGTCCAGTTGTTTCCCTGCTGTGGGCAGATGTGTTGCTACATTTGGCCATTCTCTTTATCATGTCAGTGTTGGATTTTACTGTTTTGTCAAAACAACATGGATATGTGGAGGGCTGTGATACTGCAGATCCATCACACACTGTTGTGAAATTCAAGTTTATACCATAAGTTCCTTTTGGTACGTGTTTGGATTTGTAACTTGGGGATTTGTACAAAAACACAGGCTGGAGAGTGGCATGAAGCAACAGGCCCTGGTCCCCATCCAAATGAATTTCTCAGAGACCATATTAAGCCAGGAAATGTGTTTGCCTTTATCACTGACAAACAGTTGCAGAATGATTTGAAATAAATTCAGCAAGTCTCCATGCTGTGTGGAAGGCTGCTGGGGGAGGATGGAGCAAACTCTGGATTCGAGTGCTCAAATGTGCTGTGAACAACTGGCTGGTGCAGTTTAGCTTTGAATTAATAAATGGAGCATTATGTTCTCCAGGCCTCTGGTGTTTGTTATGCTGGGTTTATACAGGCTGGTGTCTTTAGGAGACATGGAATATATTGAGTGGTGAAATATGAGCCGTGTGCTCCATGGGATGGTGATGGGAGAACAGAAGCTGAAGCGTCATAAACTGAACCAGAAGTGGTTTATGGGCTGTCACCAAGCTAGAAATGAGATTCATGGCCCAAATCCAAATTTTTCAGATCTGTACCTGTATTAAGGAGTCAGCAGGTACCATCCCAGATTCCACTCTTGCTCCATGCCCTTCAGACATGCTGGTGGATGCTGCAATCCTGCCGTTCTTCTGCTCCAGGATATATTCCAGCTGAGTCTGAGCAGCCTCCCTTCCTCCTTCAGGGGTGCAGTATCAGTCAGTAATGTGAGGTTTGCTGTGGTATTGGTGCAGAATGGAAATGTCAGTGATTCTGTGCTGCCCCAGCATCATCTGTCGACCTCACGTGCCTGTAGTTCTCCTCTGGAGTTTAGAGCTGACCTGCTGGGCTGTGATAGGGCTGCTCACATCATCACTGGGGGGTTTGCTGTGCTCAAAGGGGTTTGAAACTGTACAAACAGCTTGTTTGGGGGTTGGGGTTTTTTTTTAATATAATTTGAAACCAAATCTGCCCCATCCCCCAGCTGTTAAAGCTTGGAAATAATGAAGTCTTAACTCCCAATGCTCTCCTGGAATTGCAGAAATTTAAGAGTGATAACCTTTCCACCCAACTTTGTAAGTGGCTTTCGAGACTGAAATCTGCTGCTGGAGCTGCCCTGAGCCCCGGGAGGGTTTGTACAATAGGTTATGAACCCTCAGTAATAAGGATTTATAATGGGAATCCTGCTATATTCTTAATTATACTCCTGCTGCAGGGTGTCATTATAGTGCACTAATGCCCTCCATATGGCAGATAGTGTGTGCTTGGTTCTGTGTGGTTTTATTTAATTACAGACCTTTATTTGAGTAACTTTGCTGCTCAGAGTCTGAGGCCTGTGCAGGTGCACTGCAGGTCCTCTTCCTGGTGCTCAAGAGTCACTGGTGATTTTTAAGCTGCCAGTTTGGGAAGGGGCCACAGAGGAAGCAGAAGACATTGACCCATGCAAGGTAGGGAGGCCCTGGCACAGGGGGCCCAGAGCAGCTGTGGCTGCCCCTGGATCCCTGGAAGTGCCCAAGGCCAGGCTGGACAGGGCTTGGAGCAGCCTGGGACAGTGGGAGGTGTCCCTGCCCAGGGCAGTGAGTGGGACTGGATGAGCTTGAAGGTCCTTTCCAACCCAAACTGTCTGAGGATTCTGTGATTTTAGCTCTCTCAGTGACCTTGCTGTGTCCTTGGCAGTCTCTGATGCTGCGTGCAGAGACTGAGAACAAACTTCTGCATTTGCAGTGATGGTGACTGTAAGGTGAGGTTTTATGAAGCCCCTTTCAGAAAGCTCCAGGAGCATCAAGATGCCTCCAAGACTGGGTGACTGTCACCCTGACAGAGTGATGTTCAATCTGGTGCTGTCCACAGGAGACTCCTGCCCTGTGTGTGTGCAGACAGCCCGTGCTGTGTGAAGCTCTTTGTTCCAGGGACAAAAGCACTGGGGCTGGCTTAATGGCCCTCAGTGTTTCTCTCTGCATTTGTTGGCTTCAAACTTCAGCAGTGGCTTGGGGAAGAAAAGCTGGAGAGATCAGTATGGACACCATGGCTTGGCATCCATCAGGGCAGGGTGTGGAATGGGGCTGGCTGTGGAGCAGAGCCTCTGCGGGGCACTGTGTGCCCTCGGGGACAGGGGGGTCACTGCCCTCTACACAGCTGTGGGACCTGTCCATCTCTGGGTCCCTGCTGCTCCTGCAGGCTGGGATCAGAGAAGAGGAGATATCCTACATCCTGCCCATGTAAGAAGCCATTGGCTGCTCCTGCCATGAGCCCTGTGAGGTGGGGAATTACTGGGCAGGACTCTGGTGTGGAAATGTCTCCTGTCCTGCAGCAGGACAGACCTCAGCACGCCACGAGGTTGGCTTGGCCTTCTGCAAACAAATGCCTCTTCCTCTGTCAGCAGAACTCTTCTCGGGATAGTTTGTTTTGAGTCAGGTTCTGTTTTGGAGTCACTGGCCAGTTGCTACGTTCCCATGGCCGCCTGCCTGCCTGGGAGAGCTCGCCCCAGCCCCGGCCGGACTCTCGGCCGCACCCAGCTCCTTTTTTTGGGCATTTCTATCTTTCACCAAATGTAGGCAAATGTGAAAATAAATCCAAGAGCTCCAATCCTGGTAACTGTTCCTCAGCTCCTTCCAGGCACATTCCTGCTATGGGGTTAATGAGGGACACTCTCCTGTCCTTGCAGCCTTTCCTTCTCCCAGAGTACTTCAGCTGTGCAGGAGTTTCTCCTTCCCTGGTGGGGTCTGAGGGCTCACTGGCTCACCCTTGCTGTCCCAGCATGGAGCCAGCTGCCCCTCTGCATCAGGGGTAGCAGATATAGTTGTATCAATTTAGAAGGTGGAAGCATTTTGTGGTTTTATTTCTGTGGCTGTAAACCAAATAAACCATAAAATCCCCACCCCAAACAGACCCCACAGCACAACCAGAGATGGGCACTTGGTGCTTCAGTGGAAAAATACAGGTTAAGCCAAAACAAATCGGAACTGAGTGTTCAGGCTACAACTAAGTCTGAGCTGCAGCGCTATATTTAAACATGGTATTTTTGTATTTTAATAATTAACCAGTGGGAACGAACAGCCTAAAAAACTAGTGTAGGCTATTTTCAAGGTATCTTCTCTTCAGCCCCATGTCCATGCTGGAGTGCAGCTGAGGAAAGGCTGCAGAGGATAGGGATGCTCTAAAGCAGTGGTTCCCTCTCCAGGTTTGTCCTTCCCCTCATTCTTCTCTTTGCAGCCTCCTAACAGTTAAATCAAGCTGCTCAGCCATAAACTCGTGTTTGAAGTGGTGTGTGAGTCTGTTTGAGGTGTTTGCTTTTTGTGTAGAGCTGAGGGCAGGGCAGGATTTCCCTCTGCATTAATGGCAATAGCCAGGACTGTGCATAACTGTGACCAGCACTTGGCAAAGGAGGGCTGTGAAAGGTAATCCTCTGCCACGTGATTGTTTAATTTCCATTCAGTTTTATATAGCACAAGGCAATTCCCTGCTTTTGAGGAAAAGGTCGTGTGTGTTTCAGTGCTGCAGAGGCACCTGCAAGTCCTCAAGGCAGTGTTGGGACTGCGGAGCTGGCAGTGCTGGGGGCTGAGCCTGGGCAGCATCAAGTCTCTCTCAGATTAGCAGAGGGCAGCATGATGGAAACAAAGGAACTTGGCCTCAGAGCTAATTTGCATTTTGAATCCAGCTAGAGATTCCCAGACAAGGTACAGCAGCAGCTCCAGCTCAGAGATGTGCCTTGTCCTGAAGCTGATGGACATCTGCAAAGTTTCATGTCCTTCTGGAGCTTGAACTGAATTGACCTCAAGACCCAAATTGTGCAGCAGTCGCTCAGGGTTACGGCTGTGTCCCAGAAATCTTCTGCAGCTTGGGCTCAGTGCCTGTCCATGGAAGGGAGTAGGAGAGCCAGTGGCAGGGCCCTTGGTGTTACCTGGGAATGGGGCTGGTTCTGCACCTTCCCTGTATTTCCCTCCAGTCCTGCATGGCCATAATGTCCTCATGGTACTTGAGGGCACTGTGAAATTCAAAGGTTTTGCTGGGGGTCAAAACCATCTGCTTTGGTGGTTCTTGTTGGAATGAATCCAGCAGGCCTCAGGTGTGTCCCAGCAAAGGTCACATTCAAGTCCTGGCTCCATCCAGGGGCCGAGGAGCAAAGAATGCTTTTGCCTTAGGACAGGGTCCATGACTCCAAACCCCTCCTAACTGGAGTTTCTTTTTAGATCATACTTCCCTTTCCTGCTGTATGTGTTGGGATTCTGATTGTTTTCCCAGGCTGATTTTCAAATCTCCCAGTAAATGGGCATTAACTGTATTTCAAGCCCAGTAGAGGTGCTCATCTCATGGTTTTCCAGGGGCAGAGGACCTAGGTCCTTAAAAGCTCTGTTACAGCTCACAGGGCTGCCTGGTCCCTGGTGAGATTTAACACTGCTGCTCCCTGCAGGAGGAGGGGCTTCCTGGAGATCTGCCTTGGCAGGAGCCTTGTAAGAGCTTTTTTTTTTTTGTTGTTTCACCAAAACCCCTCTGTGGTGGAGCTGAGCTCTCAGCTGCCCCTGAGTGTGCATGGCAGTCAGATCCAGCCTCTTGCAGCCATCCCCAGGAGCTCCTCACACCAGTGGGGTGCTTGGGGACTCCAAACACAGCATCACACTGGGAGCCAGGCTGGGCAGGGGCAGCCAGGGGTGAAGTCCAGGGCAACTTGGACTCCTTCCCCAAATATGTCCTTAAATGACCAGGAGAAAAAAGGTTGAGTAAGAGTTGAGGTTTATTCCCCCACTCTGTGGCCAGTCACTTTGCATTCAGCAGCAGCCACTCAGAAGTGCCTCACAGGGGTGTTTGCTTGGAAGATTTCCTTTTGGGAGTCTTACTGGAGGCACTTTAAAAAAAAAAAAAAAAAAAAAAAAAAGTATTTATTTTATTTTCTGCTCAGTTATAGACTGAAGAGTGGGGTAAGCAACCAGCCCTGAGCCTCTTGAGTGTGTTGCTCTTTGGGAGACAGTGGAGTTCAGTGCTCAGAGTATTGAAGTGTCTGAACTGACCAGCTGAGCTGCAGTTTGTCAGGTCTTTCCTCTTACAAACTAACCTGGGAATTGTCAGTTCTCCCTCTGCACCACTGCACTGGAAGCCTCAATTTACAAATTCTGCTCAAGAATTGCTTGAAAAGTTTCTCTTCTCATTTAAGGAAGTCTCCTGAAGATTCACTGGGAATTGCAACCTGCATTAATTTATTGTTTTGTGTGTGTGGCAAATGCAGCCATTTCTATGCAGCCCTTAAGAGGACTCAGACCCATTCCAGCAGAGTTTGTACCTTTTCTTCCTCACTGCCTGAGGTTTGCCTGGAGCTGTAGACTGAGAGTTGCTTCTGTCAGAGGTCAGAGATGGAGCTGTGTCCTGCTCCCTCTCCCGGGTCCTTTCCTCATTTGCCCCGTGGTGCTGATCCCACAGATCCCACATGATCTGTTTCCAAACCCTTTGGAAGCACCTGCTCCAGTGGGAGCACAGCTCCATGCATAGCATTAGGAAATGTGGTTTAAATAATAAATCAAGCCAAAACAAAAATGCCCAGCAACAGAGTGTGGGGAAGCCGAGCTCCCAGTCTGCTTGCTGGGAAGGAGTGGGTGACAGCATTGCTGCAGCTTCACTGCTGGTGTAGGGGGCTGTGTGCTCCTGCAGGGTGAGAGAGGAGTTTGGGGCTCCTTCCTTACCCCCAGGCTGTGCTCCAGAGGGATGCTTTTGTTGAAGCTTTTTATTTCCAGGCACTGGCAAGTTGTGGAAGGGAAGGCTCTGCAGAGCCTCAGCCTCTACATATCCATCCCACCAAAGAGCTGCCCAGGCAAGGTGTTCAGGGCACCCCTCCTGGTTCAGAGATACCTTAACATCCTTTTCTGGATTTCTTCAGCTGTCACGTGGGAGGTGAAATCCTGGGCTGCTTTTACCTTTTCCTGAGGCTTTATGAATAATGCAACACGTGCTTTTTTTTTTTATTTCCAGATTGAAAAGATCATGAGTTCCATCGGCGAAGGCATTGACTTTTCCCAGGAGCAGCACAGGATCTCAGGTAGAGTACCCAGCATGTGTCCGTCTGTCCTGGCTGTGCTCTGCACACAAACAAGGTGCTGGCTCCTGTCTGTGGATGTCTTTAACCTGCTCTGGCTCTGGGAGGGAGAGGAATGCTCTGGCACAGGAGGAGCAGACCTGGGTTCCCACATGATGCTGCCAGCAATTTTAATTCTGCGCTCCTTGGGAAGATTCCTTTAATTTTACAGAGTGCAGCTGCAGGATTTTCCTCCCAGCTCTTTCTGTGAGGGCAGCAGCTGTGCTGAGCAGGGCTGGAGGGTGCCATGGTGGCCGTGCCCTTTGCATGTGGTTCATCTGCCAGGTGCCTCGGGGAGGGTGATCCTGGGCATTTCTAAGTGCACCTGCAGGTATCAATACCCACTGAACAAGGCTCTTGGAGGACACTTAATATCGGCATACGTTAGACAAGACTCCATTTTCTTCATGGGAGAAAAAGCCTAATCTTTATTCACATAACTTATTTTATACAGTTTTCACAGACCTCGTGTGCAACATCTATTGGCTGGTAGTTTTCTTATTACTTTATTTATTGGTCAGGAGATGATTCGTGTGTACGTGCTAAGGTTCAGGTTGTTTACATTTTTCTTTTGTGGGTTCTCATGGAAGAGATCTAATGTTTATGCAGGTACATTCCTTTTTCACCCAAGAATAGGTTGTTATGTTAATGAGCTATTCATACCAAGATTGTTTTCGCGTGGGAACTTGCAAAGTACTAGCAGCACTTAGAAGAAATGACAAGCTAACTATTGACTTAACAGAGCAGGCCTGATTTGATGAGGCCTTTCTTTTTAATTTCTCTACCTGTCTGCGACACTTAAAATGTGAATTCCCTTCTCTGCCTTTGAATTGTGAGCAAAAGCAGAACTCAAGCTTGCTGGAGAGCTGCCACCACGAGGGATTCTGTCCTTTTAAATCCTTCACCTCCAGACTGCTGCAGCAGAGCAGCTCTGACTCTGGATGGGCAGCAGCTCCTCCTGATGAGATGCTAATGCAGATCCACACACGCAGCTCGCACGGGCTGTGACAGAGCTCACCTCATATCCATTTGTCACTCAGGGTTTTGCTTAGGTGGGGAGGAACCCACTGTTCCCAGTGGGAGTTTAGCCTGATTCAGGCTCTGCATTCCAGGGTCAGGTGGCTTTGCAGGGGAGTTGAAGCTCTGTGTGGGTTTGTGCTCCCTGCTCTGGCAGCCCTCCCTGCACCAGTCTGGGCTGTGATGGATCCATAGCACCAGGGAAAGGTCTGATGTGGAGGGGAGAGGAAGAGCCAGTGCTCCTGCAGAGCTGCAGCTGCAGCTGAGAGCAAGATGGACACCCTGGAGCAGGTGGGCACAGGAGCTGCTGTGTCCTGGAGCCAAGGGTTTTCCCACGGGCTGTGCTCTGTCACGCTCAGTGTGGGATCCCTCGTGTGCAGACCTTCTGCTGGGCACGTTCCCTGTTTGTCCCTCCTTCCCCTGGAGCAGGCAGAGCTCTGCCAGCCCCTCGCTCCCACACATTTGGCTTTTCCTCCACAGGGCTTTGTGGGACTGTTGTTGTGCTTCAGGTCATGGTGAGTGTGCAGGGAACTGCAGGGAGCTCCCCAAATGCTCTCTCATTCTTAAAACGAGTGAGGTTTGAGGATACTGGGGCTTGTGACTAGCTTGGGGTCTGGAAAGGTGAAATGGCAGTTGGCAGTTCCTGTGGGGGTGTGTTTGGAGCTGGTTGTATCAGCAGTTACTCTGTACAACTGCCTTGTGTCTGGGTAAGGGCTGCCAAGGCCACCTTGGAGCTTGGGCAGTCAAGGAACACCATCATTTTAGGGATACCAAACTCCACCTGCCCTTTTTCTTAAGGGAGTTTGGCCTTGGAGCAGACGTTTGTGTCTCTCTGCACCAAATATCCAGAGCAGGTGGGGTGATGCTGGTCCAGCACAGCCCAAGCACCGATTTTGTCCTCCAGACAAATGCAAACTTCACACTAAAGATTGTTACTGAAACCATAACACCTGAAAGCCCCTCCTTGAACCCTGGCAGCCTCTCCCTCTCTGTGGGACTTGAGAAGAGCCTCACAGGAGGCACCACAGCTTTGGGAATGCACTCGTCATTCCAGCTCTGCCCACTGGTTCCCCTCTGCCAGCTGCAGGCCTCTCAGAGGCAGGATTCCCAGAATGTGGGGCATAAGGAGAAGCATGGAGCTGAGAAACAGGAGTTTGTTTCAGTCAGAAGTTGTGATCAGGATCTTGCCAGGGGGCACAAGTACTGTGACTCTTCTGTTCTTGTATCATCCTTGTAACACACAAGTATCAGGTGTATTTGGGGCATCTTAGTTTTCAGCCTGGGATGTTTTAGGTGTCTGTTCTTCTCTTTTTTAAAGGAAATCCCTCCATTCCCTCCCTCCAAATACTTCCCTCTCTTCATTTTCTCATGACTTGAAAGGGTTTTGTAAACAGAAAACTTGCACTTGGTATCACTATAGGTTTTCCTTTTAAAAGCAGAAATGTATTTACAAGTGCATGCAAGGCTGAATAAATAATGTAAAAAATTTAATTCAGGAGCTCAGGAGAAGGAGCTGCTGTGGTTTCATTCCCCCTGCCAATACCCTGACAGCTCCCAGGAATGCTGTGGTAGGCAGCAGGCACTTCCTCACCTCTCTCTTGATAAATTAATTCTGAGCCAGCCACAAATCGCTTGGATCTGTCGAAGCAGACCTGTGACATCATTTCTTAAAACCCCCAAGCCGTGTTGTCCATCATCGAGTAAATATTGAGGAGTCAGTGATTTCCACTGGAGACTTACGGAGCCGCTGCCTCCCTCCCGGCGGGTGGGAGCACTGGGAGGAGGGAGAGGATGAGGAGAAGGGAGGGACAGCGTGGAGCGTGGGGCTCGCGGCTCAGACAAAGCCGCCGCCGCAGCCGCCGGCGGAGCGCAGGGACCGGCGGGGGAAGGACGGAGGGGAGGATGGAGAGCCGGCGAGCTGGAGCTCCTGGCACACAGTCCGGGCTTAGCTGCTGCCCCGGAGCGTGGGCTGGCTCAGGGGAGGGAGGCAGAAGCCTTTTGTGATCTCGGCGTTGCCGCGTGCGCTGGAAGGACTGGCCGGCGCTCCCAAATCCCAGCACAGGAGCAACCCCCGGGACCAGGCAGCCAGCAGGAATTACCCCAGGAGTCTGCAGATGACACCGTGAGCTCTGCGTGTGCAGCCATTGCAGCACAGTGGGGAGGCATGGCTGGAAGGTACCAAACTGCTTCAGCTGACCTGGAGGTTCAGAGGAAGCAAATGGGGGTCTCCTGATCATCCTTTTCTTTGCATCCATGCAGGAAACAGATATGCCAGGGAGCCTGAAAATCTGCCTGTCTTGCATAGCAAATTCCCTGATGAAAAGGAGATATCTGAACTTTTTTTTGGAGATACTTAAAGTCTTGAGCTTTACTCGAGGAGAGTAACAAGTCACTGGACTCATCCCAGGGGTGAGGGAAGGGAGAGCTCATCTGCCAGGGCTTCCATAGGTATTGGGAGAATCTCCTTTATCAGAGGCTGAGGGGGAGGTGCCAGGGCATGGCTCGGACTTGAGCTGCTGCAGGAAGAGGAGAGAGTGTGCATTTGCTTGCATTTGCTTGCATTTGCTTTTTTCCTTTTGCCGTGGCTCGGAAGCAGGGAACCGAAATGCCTCCTTCCTGCAGAGCTGCTCCCGCCTGAGCGAGGGGCTCGATGCGGCGGCCGCGCTCGGCTGAAGAAAATGAAGGAAGGGCAAATCCAGGTGCATGCCCAACACCTGTCAGGACCAGCAGTGTTGGGTGAGAAGCGTCCTGGCTGTGCTGTCACACGGTGCAGCGGTGGGGCTGGGCTCTCTGGGGCCAGCGTGCTGGAATGCCAAGAGGTCTGGGCAGCGTGCTGGAATGCCAAGCGGCCGGATCGCTGGTAGAAGGATAGAGCCAGGGCTGCCAGACGTGTGCCTGGGGTCCCCATAACACAGTCAGCGAGACGAAGCCTCTGCCATGGTTTGCCTCTCTCAGGACTGCTGGGGAGGAAGAGCACAAGCCCTTCCTCTCCGCTGCTGCAGTCTGTGCTTCCTTTGTCTTGCGTGTCTTCCCGCGGACAGCCGCTCTGCCTGGGCTCCTGCTGCTTTCCCGAGCATCTGCCGTGTCCGAGCTGGCTCGGCTGCATGAAGCTGTTTTCTCTCAGGCTGCTCCGTGCTCCCTGCTGAGCCGGGGCTGTGTCCAGAGGTGTGTGGATGAGAGGACTGGCACAGCTCCGCTGCCATCCCTCGCACCTGCCGCTGCCTGGGAATGCCTCGGGTGGAAGTTTGCTGCTCTCCTCCCGCCCCCTTCCGCTGAGCCAAGGAGTGGATCCACATCCCCGTGGGGTTGGGCTTCATGTGCTTGCCTGGCGAGGAACTTGCGAGCCCTGACAGCAGTGCCTGTGATCTCAGCGCCCCAGCAGCGCCTCTGAACCTTTGCCCGGGAGAGGAGTTTCTTTTCTGAGTGTGAACTGCGATACAGATTTGCACCCGGAGCCCGCGGAGGCAGTGCGAGCTTGTTGTCCATGCTCTGTGCACACAAGAGGAATTGTCTGCCCGCTGATTTGTTGTACTCTGAGCATAATTTTTTGAGTTTCTTTATGGTAATGACTATGATGTGGCAATGCCATCTGTCCTCCTCAGAGTGCCGCTGCTACCGCCTGAACGGTTTCTCCCTGTTCAAGCGGCTGCCGATTCCTCTCTCGTCAGGTTCGCGGATGCTGGAGCAGAGCGTTGGGGAGTGGCTGGAGTCCATCGGCCTGCAGCAGTACGAGAGCAAGCTGCTCCTGAACGGCTTCGACGATGTCCGCTTCCTGGTGAGTGCCCGGCAGGGGCCCCGGCCTCTGAGGAACGGGCTGGCCAAAGCTGCCCACCTTGCCGATGCCCCGTGCGGGCACCGGGCAGAGCCGGGTTCTGCCGCCCGGCACCATGGTGTTGGGGGGTGTAGAAGGTTGGGCAGAAGGAATGGATGAGGGTTATGTTGGGTCTTCACATTTAATTCAGGTGTTACTGGTTTTCTCGGTAAAATTTTGATAGAAAATTTTATTTAATCTCTCCCCTAAATCGTTACTATGCAATTTACTCCAGAAATGGGAACTGAAATTCGCTGGTGTTTTGACGGAACCCCTGAGCAGTCTGTGCTCTGGGCTGTGAAGGAGGCAGCAGACCTCGTGTTGGAACTGTACTTGCTCAGAGCATGCAGGCAGTATGTTAATGAGCTGTACCTAATTGCACTGACACTGTTGGCTCTGAAACCTAATGATGACGACATGTTGATGCTCAGGGTTGAGGGGTTTTAATAACCAGTGTCTAGAAACTTGAAGCTACACAGTGTAAAACTCTGAGAATTCGTGTGGAGTGATGAATGGACTGCCAAGAGGGAAAATCTTGGTGCTGCAGGAGGGATTCTCCCTGCGTGACTTAAAGAAATGCTTTTGAATGTGGACTCTTAAGTTTGGCAAATAACAAGAAATGGATGTAAACCTTGGAAAAGTCATTTTGGTTAATGCAGCATCCTGCCGTAGAATGGGAGCGGTGACATCTCTGGTCCTGGGGACAGTGCAGAGAGGTGACACCGGGAGGATGTGAGCTGGGTGGGGGGGTTTGGGAGCACACAGTGGCCATCAGTGGTGGGGAGGGTGTGAGGGGCAGCTGGAGAGAGACAGGAAGCCAGGACAGGGCACAGGTGGAGGCTCAAGGAAGTGCACACCTGAGCAGCATCTGTTGGGCTGCTTAAAGGCAGGGTGTAATTATACATTAAGAATTGACCTGGCCAGGAAGATAAATGTTGTGGGATCTACCCAGCTGTGCCTCCTGGTCTCCACAGCAAGCAGCCAGGCCATTTGCTTTCCCTTCCCCTGGCAGGGCCAACACTCCCCTCCAGAGCTGGGGTTTGCTGTGGTTTTCACCCCATGTCCCACCCAGCCAGTCCCAACCCCCAGTGGACTCTTGGCCAGGGATGTCTGAGGGGTCAGCATCACTGTGTGTGCTGGGGCTGTTTGGAGATGGTACAACAAATTTAAATGAAATAACCTTGTCGATCCTCTTGGGATCCCCTGCTGATGGATCTGTGATCATTGTGGGGTCAGTGGCTGCTCTCACCCAGCAGTTGCAGATAAAACACCTTTCCCTTGCCTGGCCAGGTGTGATGGACCTCACTCAGCTCAGAACTCCAGTAGCAAAGGTTTCTCTGTGTGGTGGTGTTGGGTACGTGGTAGGATTTGCTCTCTTCATGGCTGGATGTTTTTCTTCCCTGTCCAGTGCTGGGTGGCTGCTCCGAGTGCAGCAGTTGGCTGCTGCTGGATTCAGGGGATGAGACACTCATTTGCTCGTTCCTCTCAAATTTAAAAGGTCAAATAATTTCACAAAGATTTCATGCAAACCCTAGCTGATTTCCATTTTGCTGCTTATCTCATTTGCTAGGGAGTTGACCCTGGCACCCGTGCCAACCCTGGCTTTAAATCCATTCATCCCAGCCCTGAGAACTGCAAGTTAATATATCAGCCCAGCAGGAAAGTTGAATTATTTAGAATCTTTCCCTCTGTGGTGTTCCTTGCTTTCAGCTTCTGGTGTTGGGGGAGCAAAACCTTCAGATAGAGCACAAGTGAGGAACAAGTAGTTAATTTGGTTCTAGTGGTGTTTTTGATGCTCTTGGATGAATTATTAAAACTGCTGTGAACACTGAAGCTGGGCAGAGCAGGGGCTCAGGACACCAAGCTCTGAGTGTTGGGCTGCCCAGTCCTCTCCTTTGCACAACCATTGCTTTATTGACAGCCCCTTCCAGTCTCTAACAGAGAATATTCCAAACTAAGAGTGTTATTTTCCTGGAATTAAAGAGTTTCTATGAAGGGATTAGTCCCTCTTAGGGCCTCTGTGTGTTCAATATTTCGAAGTCCAAAGAGTGCCGGGTAGTGGCTTGCAAATTGCCAGGTGGGTTATGAGGTTAATTGAGTTTTAGTAGCCCAAACTAGGAAATTGGAGTCCTTTGATATGAAAACATGTGTTTTCTGTGCAGGATTTTGCATTGCATTGCTCCCTGCTCAGAGAGCTTCAGGGTGTTCTGGCATGCCAGGACGGGCCCTTTGCTCTGGGGTCCCCAGGTGCCTTTTGGGGGCAAACCAGGAGTTTTGCAGGAAAGAGTGTTCAGTGTGCAGAGATCATGCAGCTACAGTGTCCTAAAAGAGCCCTTTAATTACTGAGGAAGATACTCAGCCTATAGTAGATAGCAACTCAGAGGAGGGTTAAAAACAGTTTAACAAGGAGTGTGTGCTGTCACTGCAGCAGGGACCTGTGAGAGCTGGTCTGTGCAGGCACCGGGGTGCTTGCTGCTGTTCTTCACTGGAGAACCAGGGTTTACAGTGCCCTGTTTGCTCTGGGTGTGGGACAGGGTTGTAAGAGACACAAACTGGGGGTGCCAGGCTTGCTGGTGCTCTGGTGGCCTGTACTGCAGCTGGGTCTGGTTTCAGGAATTTTTGATTCCCTGGGTATTTTCAGCTGGCTCCTGTGTTAATCTTATGCCCCATGTCACAAGAGCCTTTACCCCCAGGTAGGGAAATGATTCATGAGCACACTGTGTGTAAAGGGAGTTTGAAAAGTGCTCTGTAAATATATTTGGCTTCTTAATTAGATGTTATTATAGGAAGGCAGAAACATGTGTTGTTTCCAAAAATAATAATTCCGTTATTTTCAGAACTCCAGGAACTGGGGATTAGGGGATTAGCTGTGCTCCGGCCACGTGCCGGCCACCTCACTGGACAGGCTGCAGCTGGAGTGGGCAGCAGGGAGTGTGTGAGGGTCCTGCTCCTCTTGGGGTCTGCTGACCAACAGCTGAGAGGGACTCGAGGGATCCACAGCTCCTGCAGGTGACAGTGGGAGCCACAAGTGTCTCACAGGCTGTGCTGTGGAAAGGAAAGGTGCTCTGGAGCCTTCTCTCTGCTCCTGGGAATTCCAACTCTGCATCTGGGACAAAGTTGATCTTGATCAAGCGTTGGCTTCACTCAGGGTATCGCTGGCACAAGTCGGCAGGATTACTGGGACACGGATGTGACGTGACGTTGGAGTGCCCTCCTCCGTGTACATGTTCTGGGAAGGCACCAAGGTCTCCACAGATCTTGGATTGTGTAATCTCTTGGCTTGGTTGAGGGAAGAAAGGGGTGGTAAAAGATGGATTTAGGTAGCTTTGCTTTACAAAACACCGGAGTTCTCTTCCCACATCTGCATATTGGGCCACATCTCTGTGTCTGCAGAAATTCTTCTACTCCCTTCAAGTTTCCTACAGTAGCCACACCGTGTTTATGGACAAGGCAGGGACGAGGCTTTCCCTGTTACTCTGCCACTCTCGAGCACAAACCCCACTGTCCAAGACAGCAGCTTCCTTCCCTCACCCTCTGCATTGCACCGAGTGCCCTTCATGGCCAGCACCACTGCACGGGGCAGTGGGACCGGGACACTCAGCTGCTGCTTTTCATGTGGAGCTGGAATTGGGCAGCAGCCTGTGCAGGCAGCTGGGATTAGGAACAGCTCAACTGGAGACAGTGCTCCCAGTCCTCCTCCTCTGCTCCACAGCCCGCTGGGATTCCTTCATCAGAGGGGAAAGTTTATTTGTGCGCTGGGTGAACACAACCGAGGCGAAGCTGCTGGCGGTGGCTGTGCTGTCCTTGACTTAGCAAAAATACAGCTCTGCAAGTAGGATAAAACCCTCAGCAGCATTGCCTGCCAAATGTGAGCAGCTCCAGTGAACCAGGAATGCCCACCCCACCACCCAGGAGGAGCAGCACTGCTGCCTCCCACGTGGAGGAACGCGGCCCCGTAGCGTGCGCCGAGTTCTCATTGCCTCATCCCTCACCAGAGGAGGGGAACGAAAGGTCAGATCACAAAACTGCAGCAGTGAGTGAGAAGTGTCCAGAAAATGCACAATTAAATGGACTTAATTGTCCTTGGTGGGCAATGAGCTGGGGAGCTGGGAGAGCAGGAAAAATGTCACAGGAATATGGACCAAGAGGGATTCTGCTGCTCCTGGAGCTTGGCCCCATCACGTCTGCTGTGCTCGCCAGTGCATCTGCCCCAGATGCCCCTTTTGGGAAGTCCATAAGAGATAGATTTTGGGATGCCCAGTGCATTCCTGATCCCTGCAGCAAACAGAGATTAACCCAGGGAAACAGCAGGCTGGACTTCGCCTGTGGATGTGGCCACTGTAATGAGAAGGAATTGCAATAATTGATGGTGGAATTCCTCCACAGAAGTGGGGAAGGAAATGCCATTACCTGTTCCCTCACACGGTGTTTTGTGATCCCACAGATCCCATAAATGTATCCGAGATGCTTGCAAAAGCTTTCCCCTTCCCCCGGAGGGTGGGATCTTGCTGCTGCCCCGACAGCTTCCTCTGGGCTGACATCTGAGAAGGGCAAACCCCGCGTGCTCTGGCAGTTGTACCAGTGTTCTGGAGCTGAACTTTTTATTCAGTTCAAAGATATTTTGATTCACAAATGAGCAGGTAAAAGAGAACATAAACCATGTTTTATGGCCTTTTTTTTATTGTTCAAGCCTGGATTCCCGTGGAGTGTGTGGAAAGCAGCTAATGCTGATTCAATGAGACAGCGTCAGAAAGGGAAATCTGTTCTCTGCATGTAGTGCCCTGGGCTCCTCTGGGGGATTTTATTTATTTTTTATAATTGGGGAGAAGTGGTAGAAAAATGATGGTGGTGGAAGAATGGGGTGTCTGCAAATAATTTAGAGTACTGACATTAATTTGATTAAATGCAATTCAGGGCCATGTTAGATTAGCCTGCAGTGGTGTTCGCTAACAGAACAGCCTTTCCTTCCCCTTCTCCTCTGTGTGTGTGCAGGCAAAAACAGGATAAATGTGGAGTTGGGGCCTTGGCTCAGGTTTGCTCACCTTGGCTGGGGGTGTGAGCCAAGCTCAGCACCTCTCGTGCCTTCCTGGGCCGAGAACAGCCCCAGTCCACATCTGACAAAGCCAGGTCTCCTTTGCTCTTCAGATCCTGGGATTTGGGCGTGGGCTGACATCTGCATCATCCTCATTCTCACCTGGTACCTGCCCTGCTGCAGCACTGGCACCTCCTGTGTCCTCAGTCACTCAGCTCTGCCTGATCCAGTTCTGAATGGCCCAGCTTGGCGTGCAGCTGCTGGTCCCCTGGGCAGCAGCCAGGCTTTGGACATGCTCTGGGAATGTGTCTGCCCCAGAGCTTTTTTCTATTTTCATATAGAACTTGTCATTTTATCGTAGCCATTCGGGGAAAACTGCACTGACACATTCCAGTAGCGGTTTGCACCCAGGAATGATCTGTGAGGGGCTCACCAGAGACCCCTGACAGGGTTTTACTGCATCTGCTCTTGTTGAAACACAGCAAGAACGTGGCCTGACCAGAGCTGCTGCAGGGATTTTCGTGCAGACTCAGGTGAGCCCTGTGTAGCTCATGCCTGGGCTGTGGCAGGCTGGAACTGGAGCAAGCTCTCCTCATCTAGGCAGAAGCTCTGGGTGGCTGTTTCTGGATTTGGTTACTGCTGCCAGCCCCCAGGAACACGTGCCAGTGTCCCCAGACTGACTGTGCAGCACTAAATGAGCCCTTAAGACTGGAGTTGGACCCTGGGGTGAGGGTCTCTGCCAAGCCCCTGAGTGGGAATCGCTTCATTCAATTAAATGAATTTTGTTTGACATCTCCCCAGTGGGTTCTGGCTGGTCCTTGGGAGGTCCCCAAGCACTGTGCTTTATCCACCATGGTAGGGGTGTTTGGGTTGTCTCTGCAAGAGAATGGTGAGAGCAGAGGCACGCAGGGATCTGGGGTTGAAGGAAGTTTGAGGATCTTGGGAAATGTGGCAGAGCTGTGCCAAAGTTCCTTGGATAATAGGAATGGACTCCACGGGGAGCAGAGAGGTTGGAGTGGATTTTGAGGAGCAAAGTGGGTGGACCAGAACTGGCAATTTAGAGGCTACTTATATTTGATTCATTAGTAGCTCCAGGCCCCATAAACATTAAAAAAGCCATTAAAGTTGCAGTTAATTTTTTTTTTTTCTCTCAATAAAATTGCCTGAACTTGACAACCATGACCGATTCCTTCCGTTGCCATTGTCACGCTGCTAGTCTGCATGGGGAAGAAAATTAAAAATGAAGTGGCTAATCTCAGATTTATTGTAGGGTTTTGTGTATGAGCCCCTTTCCTCGTTGATGCTCTGTGAAGAGCTGGGGCTTCGTCATCGTGCCTGTGGCCAAACAGATCCTCTCTCCTGATTTCCACCAAGTACCCCAGACTGCAGCTGCTTTTAAGGCAAACTCCACAGATCACAAGGCCAATTACAAACACAGATTTGCATGACCAAATGGGGTCTCCCTGCTCTGAGATCTGGGTGTGCAGGGCCCAGCTGTGAGCTGGACACATCTCCATCTCCCACATCCAGACTGCCAAAAGCGGAGCAGAGGCAGTGACAGCAGAATCTGCGACAAATCATTCGAAAATTCGAATGCAAATTGTCTCAAATGCACTGAGGGGAAAAAGAAAAAGAGCTTTGTGTGCACTTTGTATGCACAGAGAGCCTTCAGCTTCTCTCTGCTTGGGATGTGTGCAGGAGCCTTGGGAGTCTGGAGCTGTGTTTGAGTTTTGCATCTGTTGCTTTTGGTAGCAGACACGCCCTGGTCCCCGCCCTGGTCCCCGCCCTGGTTCCCATCCTGGTCCCCGCCCTGGTCCCCGCCCTGGTCCCCGCCCTGGTCCCCGTCCTCCCCGTGGCTGCCCGTGCAGGGTGTGCTCCCAGCAGCGCTGGCGCCGGGGTCCATCCGCTGCCGGCCCGGCCACGCGTCCTGCACGGAACACTCGGTGCCTCGGGCCCTTCCTTAGCTGGAACGAGAGCATGGACAGACGCCAGGCTCTGGGGAAGAAGCAGCATCTGAAAATTGGGTAGTTAAGTGCCTGCGGAGTGTCCTGCTGGAGGAAGAATCTGGCAGATTTCGGCAGCGCTGCCTTTGGCTCAGTCACCTTGGGGTCACCTCGGTAGCAGGAGGAGATGCTGCCTTCTGCCAGGTAACCTCTGACTGTTTTTTTTCCTTTAATGAGAAACCTGGAGCCTCTCAGGCTGTTTAACTACAGTGCAGGCAGTGAGGTGTGACCAAAGCCAACTCTTTTTCCAAGAACTCGTGTCTCGGCATCCCGCAGGGCTCCCGGTGAGGACACGGGTCACTGGCAGATCCCTGCCCTGCCTCGGGGCGGTGTGGAGGGCAGGGACAGGGTTCAGGAGTGTCCCTCATGGTGGTGTGTATTTGTGCCTCTCCGTGGAGGGGGCTCGGTTTGGCTCGGAGGAAGCTGAAGGCCAGGTTGGGGGATGAAGGCCCCTCTGCCTGCCTGGCAGCCAGTCTGTGCCAGCTGGGACCCAGGGTGGGACTCAGCTTACCCAGCTCCAGGTGTCTGACTGGGCTGGTGGTTCAGCTCTTGGAACAACCCAAGTTGCTCTGCCCCAGGTAATGCATTTCACCCCCTGTGTCCCTTCCCTGGCTGAGCCCAGGTAGGGGCTGGTTCCTGATGGAGCACATGGTGAGATGTTGGGATGAATGAGCTGTTGGATGTCCCTCACTGCCCCAAAATGTGACAGTGAGAGCTCTGGCCCAGGCCAGCCCTGAGCCTCCCTCGCTCTGCTCAGCCCCGCGGAGCCGGGGCACCCAGGAGGACCTTGCAAGGTAAAAGCACTTGTCACAAGGAATAAAATCGGAAACACGTCTTGGGAAAGTCTTTTTGATTCTAATTGGCATCTCTAAGGCTGCTGCTGGAGGCTCCTGGAGGACTGGGCTGATGGCAGAGCACATCCCAGAGCCCTGCTCTCCCCACTGAACCTGTCCTCAGAGGACCTGGGAGGGGCTGATGGGAGCTGGGGCTGCCCTGTGCCCTCAGAGAGGCACTGGGAGGTGGCATCTGCTGACCTGTGGCCAGCACCAGAGGGAACCTTTGGGTGAAACCAAAAAGCAGCAGTGGCCCATGCAGAGCAGCTCTGCCCCTTGGCTCTTGTCTGAGGGCGTGTTGAGTGCAGGCAGGTTTAAAGTCTGGCTCCTCTATGTGGCTGGCAAAGGTTAAAAGATCTCCAGTGTCTTTGTGTTTAATTCTCTCTTTTAGTGGCAGATTATTGTTTTCCATGGGAGTTGAACTCGGGATGGGTTTGAAGGACGTTTCTCCTGCAGCAGGGGCTGGAATGATTTGGTCGGGGCTGCCACGCTTTGTCTATCCCTGTTAAGTACCCAGAGAATACAGACTGCCAGCGAGGGAATTTAATGTGACACATAAAAATAAGGAGTGCAGGAGAAGGCTGTAGGCTTCACAGCGTTTAACTACCTTGTATCCTTGCTGCAGAGCAAGCAATTTTCTTTGAATTTGAGAGGCCAAAGGTGGGAGAACACCTACTGCCCTGCCTCGGGGCTGGCACTGGTGCCCTGTGGGAGAGTGAGAGCCACCAGCTCCATGCTGCTCATGTGGGATCATGGCCGTGCCAAAGGGGATTAGCACCAAAAAGGGCTCTACACTGGAAAGTGAGCATGAGTGAAAATGTAAATAGGATCAGCAAGCTTGTTTGGTTTTTATACATGAAAATTACACATTGCCATTGTCACAGCTCATTTGGCTGCCGACTGTTCCTGCTGTCCGGGTGGCACAAAGGGAAGGGCTGGCTGGGAGCTCTGCCCTTGCCAGCATCTTCCCTGCACTACCCCAGCTTCAGCCCTGGCTCTCTGCAGGGGGATGGAGCCACAGAGCACCGAGATGGGCAGGTCCAGGGAGCAGAGCAGGCTCAGACATTGGGAACTGCAGGTTTCAGGTACCTGAGGTGTGCCATGCTGTGGGCACTTCAGCCCCTCCCTGTTCCTCCCACACACAGGGCAGTAATATTTTGCTTTCCATACCTATGAGAGAAATCCCATCACTTGCTCTGACCCTCTTTGTCCATTTCAAAAAGCCCTTTCGAAGGCGTCTCTCTCTGGGAGATGAATTCCTCCTCGCACACATGCTGTGTTCCTGCCAGGTGAGGTGTCTGTCAGGGGAGTTAATCCCCATTAATCCCTTCCCTCCTCCCCTGAGCCGAGCATACAATCTCCCGCTGTTACAGGAATGCACATTAAGTGTGGCTCTTTGGCTTAAAATTCATGAACAAGAAAGGGGAGGGGATTTTTCCATCTTTCTGGTGGGATGCTGCTGCCCACCAGCTGGAGGTCACTGCCCTGGCAGCAGCAGCTCCTTGTGTTAATCACTGGGAGTTTGTTCCCAATCCAAGAGAGTTGCTGCTTGTGCACCAAATGGGCAGTCTGGAGCTTTCAGCAACAACCTGCCTCTTCTTCCTCGCTGATTTTGTGCAGTTGAGGGGTGCACAGAACAGTTCACGTGATGTGGTTCCATCCTCTCACAGCTCCTGGTGTGCAGTGTCCCCACTCAGGTGTCCCTTGGCCTCGCTCACAGGCTGTGGGGTGCAGGGCAGATGGGTCTGGCCATGCCCTGGTGTCCACAGGGATTCTGGGGCAGTGGCAGTAGCTCTTCCCAGCACAATGGCCCCGACTGGCAGAGTCTGTGAACTGGCCTTTGGGAAATCACAGAATGAACCCCCCCACCCCGTGGGCTGCAGAGCCATTTAGCCCTGACTTTTCTGTTGTTTAAACAACTCTCAGACAAATAAATGCCTTTGTGCTGTGGCTGTCAGCTCGGGCTCTGCTCTCCCGTCCCCTCCCAGCTCTCCAGGAATGAAGTGTGTGGGATCTGACCCTCCAAGGGAGGGGAGGCAGAGAGAGGAGCCCCGTCAGGGGGTGTTGAGGGCTCTGCCTCCTGCCACCCGCTGCTGTTTGCTAAGTGACTAGTCTGGGCTGCAGGGCAGCTCTCCCACGTGGCAGAGAGATCTCTGGGCATCTCTTATCTCTGGTGTTAATTCCCTGTTTCCCTGAACAGTCCTCTGTGGGCGAGGGAAGAGCAGCTCCTGGGTGGAGAGCCATGTGCCATCCTGCTCTGCTGTCACCACACCTGCCATGGAAGTGGCAGTGATGCTGCTTGGCAGGAGCAGAGCAGCTCTGGCGTGGCCAGGAGCAGGGACACACTCAGGAGGTGGCTGCTCTGGGGCATCTCACTGCATTTGAAGCAGGTAGCACTCAGCAAAGCACACGTGCTGAAATCCCACGGAAGTGTGGATGGGAAGGGGCAGGAAACCCTTGCTGCCCTTCATGGAGGGTGCCTGGCAATCTCACCTGCCCTCACCTTCATGGAGGGTGCCTGGCAATCTCACCTGCCCTCACCTTCCCTGCGGCAGGCCTTAATTGGGTTTCTCTTATAAAACCAAAATGTGGAACAGTGAAGCGCTGTCGGCACACGCTTGCTGGGACTCTCTGGGGAGCAGAGGGAGGCAGGGCCAGGGAGGGGGTCTGGGCTCGAGCTGAAGCCTTCAGTCACACAGCAGCGTGGCTCTGCCAGGCGTGGGGAGACGTGTCCTGCTGAGCTCTGCCCAGGTAGGGGGGCAGGGAAGCAGGTTGTGACAGAGACTTTTAAAGGGGGATAGTGTGCATGTGCATCTGCTCCACAGGGGGAAGGAAGCAGAAAATGGGTTTTAACAGCACAGTGTGGGGTGACTGGAGCATCTCTGGCCCTGCCCAGGGCCAGAGGAGACACCTGACCTTCCCCTGCTGCCAGGGAAAGCAGTGCAGGTTTCCCTGTGGCTGTGGAGGGAGGTTGAGCAGAACCCAGAGCCCCTGCTCGGGCATGGAGGGGGCTGGGGTGTGCCTGGGCACTGTTGGAGGATGTTTAAAGCCTCTGTGTGTGGACTCCCACGGGAGGTGGCTGTAAGCCATGCCCCGGGGCTAGAGGCTGGAAGCAGCTCCCAGAGCAGGGAGGGGAGGGCAGTGCTCCGTGTGCTGCAGCTCTGCTCACATCAGCCCTCTCTGAGCCCAAGGCCAGTACATGGGGCACAGCTCCCAGCCTTGGAAGCCTTCCTTATCCTTCTCCTCTTCCTCCTCCTGCTGCCAGGATGTGCTGGAGGTCAGGTCAGGAGGGTGCCGTAACTGTGTCATGTCCATCCACGCACCTGTGTGGCTTCTGTTGCCCCCTGCTCCCATGTGGCTCCCTCCTGTCCCCACAGGGCTGTAATGTCATGGAAGACCAGGACCTTCGGGATATCGGGATCGGTGACCCGCAGCACCGCCGGAAGCTGCTCCAGGCCGCTCGCTCCCTGCCGAAGGTCAGCCCGCGCCGAGGACCGGGCATTGCCGGGCCCGGCTGCGAACACAGGGGAAACCAAAGCCACACCCTGCATCTCCGGCCTCCGAGGAATCCCCGGGGCTGTGGGAAGGGTTTGGGGAATAGCAGGGAGGAGCAGGAGGAGTGTACTGGTCTTCCAGGCTGTGTGGATGGTGGTAGCTCCCTGCTGGGACTGTTCCTCCTGCCAGTCTTGATGCCAAGCACATTCTTTGTTTGTACAGTGCTTTTGTTACTGGCTAGTGGAGATGGTGATGGCCTGTAAACTGATTTTCATTGACCCCATATCCCTCAGGATCCCAGCTCCTGCAGCTTTTAACACCTTTCTTTTGCTTTCACAGTTGAAACCCCTGGGCTGTGATGGGAATAGCCAGCCATCAGTTCCTGCCTGGCTCGACTCCCTGGGGCTGCAGGATTACATCCAGTCCTTTCTCTCAAGTGGCTACAGCTCTATCGACACTGTGAAAAACCTCTGGGAGCTTGAGATAGTAAACGTGAGTGTCACCCCTCTCCTGCCAGGGCAGCAAGGTCCTGCCCTGTTCCCTGGGGCTGGGACTTGCTACAGGTCTGTCAGGGTAACTCTGTGCCCGTGGTGACCATGCCCTCTTCCTGCAGGTGCTGAAAGTGAACCTGCTGGGCCATCGGAAGAGGATCATCGCCTCGCTGGCAGACAGACCCTATGAGGAGCCTCCAGCCAAGCCACCACGGTTCTCACAGCTGAGAGTGAGTCCCTGCTCGTGGTTTCCTGCCTGGCTCGTGTGCCAGTGCTGGGAGAAATCTTGCCATGGCTGGTGGTGTCCGCTCAGCTGCTCACCTCATCCTCTCCAGCCACCCAGGCAGCAAATACTTGTGCAGGGGCAACCTTGCAGGGAGTGGGGCAAGATAATTCCAGCCCTTGCAGGTCAGCCTCTGGATGCTGACCCCATTGGAAAGGTCAGGCTGCCCCTTGGGATCAGGTGCCTGCACTGAAGGGGTGCAGGGTGCCACTCCCACCTCTGCCCTGCACAGAAGGGAGCTCTGAGCCCACTGTCTTGCCCTTGCTTCCTGGTCAGAGATGTGGCAGCTTTCAGCAGGCAGGAGTGACCCAGCCCAGCTGGAAAGGGTCTGCAGCTGGGACTTGGTGTTTGATTGCACCCGTGGGATCCGGAGCCCTCTCCCTGGCCCGGCTGGGCTGCTGAGAGCTCCTGCTCTTGCTGCCAAATAACACTTGACAAGATGTGTGGATGTTGATTTTTGCTGCAGGAGTGGCAGCATTTGGATGTCAGGCCCTCGTTAGGGGGCTTGGCTGGGAGGGAAGCCCATTCTTCCTGAAAACTGGCTTTTGAGAGCTGAGTTTGGCAAAAGCTGCTGGGCTCAGAGCAACCCTGTGAGCTGAGCAATGGGGTAGCATGTTGTGCTGCCTCCTCCCAGAAATTGCTAATCAGCTTCCTGGAGCAGGAATTGGAGTGATTAGAGTTTACTCATCCTAAACATCTGGTCCTTGCCCTGCTGCAGAGCTCTGCCCTCTTGGATTCCCAAGGCTTTCCAACCCAAACAGCCTTAGCTGAAGCGAGTTGGGCTGCTGTGCCCTGCTCGCTGACACGGGATTTTTTAGGAACTGGGTTCAAGTGTGAGAACAGTGAGAGTTCACTCTGGTGCTGCACTGGGAGTGCCCAGTACAGACCCGCTGCTCCACCCCCTGTGCCGGGCAGCAGGAGCGCGGGAGGGACCAGCAGCCAAGATCTGCACCGGGAGCCGGGCGAGACCGAAGGCAGCGGGGCTGCTTTGGTGCGGCTCAGCTGATTGAGATGCTGCCCGGGGAGGCTGGCTGGGAGAACGGGCCATCTGCAGCATTTCCTGCCGCTGCAGCTGGCGAGCTCCAGCGCTGGCTGCGGCGCGGGGGCCGGGCGGACGTCAATGGCAAATCAGGCGAGTGGGTTGAATGGGACTAATGCGGCCGCAGCTGTGCGAGCTCCGGCCGTGCCTGCGGGCCCTGGGCGCGCTCTGCCGGCGGCTCCCGGCGCTCCTCTGCTGGGGCGGCTGATCGGCATCGCCCTCGGGTGCTCTGCTTAGCGCTTCAGGGGACCCCACCCCTCTGGAATCACCTTGCCCCCAGCCCAGCGTGTCCCCTGCCCTCCTGGGATGAGCTCTCGGAGGCAGAGGCATGCTGGGCACAAAGGGCTGAGTACATGGCTGAAAGCATCCTGCAGCAAATCAGGTGTCTCATGCAGAAGGTAAAGGGTGGGATTGGCACTGAGGCAGGAGTCCCCAGAGCGGGAGCTGACCCCATTAGTCCACTCAATGCACCCTGTGTTGGGCAATGTAGAGGGAGTGATGGGGGGCACAGCACAGCCCAAGCTGACTGGGACCCTTTGTGGTGTCTGCTCCTTCCAGTGCCAAGACTTGATGTCCCAGACCTCATCACCCCTGAGCCAGAACGACTCCTGCACAGGCAGATCTGCTGATCTGCTGCTGCCCTCCGGGGACACTGCCAAGAGGCAACACGATCGTGGCACTGAGGTTGCTCCCTACCCCAGAGCTGAGCGCTACAAAGCTCAGGTTAGTGGGTGCTTTTGTGTGTCCTGGGGGCCCTCTGCACAGGCTCCCCTGTCTCTGGAGCCAGGGAGAAGGGAGGATGATGCAGGGAGGGAGCTGGTCAGGCTCAGCTTCCCTTAGACACTAGAGCCAGCAGCTCCTTTATGTCTCAGTTTCACCTCAAAAATGGATGGCTCACACTTCCATCAGCTCTGGCACCTTAATCCCATGTGCTGCCTCCGCCCAGCTCCTGGGAGACTTTGACCATTGCCAACAGCTCAGAGAGCCCCCCTGAGAGCTGTTCCAGCCCAGGTTGAACCCCTTGTGGCTTCACATCCGTGCTTCTTCCCATGCAGGAGGACCGTCGGGAGTCCAAGCTAACCCTGCGCCCCCCCAGCCTGGCAGCCCCCTATGCCCCTGTTCAAAACTGGCAGCACCAGCCCGAGAAGCTCATCTTTGAGTCCTGCGGGTACGAGGCCAACGTAAGTGGCTTTTGATTTGTGGGGCTGGCGAGGATGAGGAGGCTCTGGGGGTCAGGCTGTTGAGCGTGGGGTCTCAGGGCAATGTCATTGCCTTGGGATTGGCAGGATTTAACGTCTCTCCCTCCTTCACACAGTACTTGGGCTCCATGTTGATCAAAGACCTCCGAGGGACAGAGTCTACACAGGACGCCTGTGCCAAGATGAGGGTACGGAGACCCTGGGGCTGGGGGCTTCACTTGCAGCCTGTGGTGGATGATGTGGGTTGGGGAGGGGGGACCT
Organism: Promerops cafer; assembly: GCA_013398275.1. Taxonomy (NCBI): domain Eukaryota; kingdom Metazoa; phylum Chordata; class Aves; order Passeriformes; family Nectariniidae; genus Promerops; species Promerops cafer. The sequence goes on along the minus strand of VZSE01005335.1, from coordinate 59,297 downwards.
CAGTGGTTCCCCAAACCCTCTAGGGGCCCAGCCCACCAAACAGGCAGTGCCACTGTCTGTGGTGAACTGCCCCTTCCCAGCATTGTTCCCAGTACCTGGAAGGTCTGTGCACTGGGAGAGTGAGTGTTTTCACTGGGGAAGTGGTGGCTGGGTTCTCTTCAGGTCCTTGTCTCTTCCCTTCTGCTTCCACCAGGAGCTAACTTTCCTCCTCCTGGTCCCAGATCCCAAAAACTTCTTGTATGGGCCTGGGGGTCTCTGGGGTGGGGTGGGCTGGGGCGGGGGTGAAGAGGGAGCATCTATTTACAGTTGGTCACTTGAATATTCTCGTTTCTGAAGAAATCCACGGAGCACATGAAGAAGATCCCAACCATAATCCTGTCCATCACGTACAAAGGGGTGAAGTTCATTGATGCCTCCAACAAGGTGAGCTGCAGATGCCTCAAAGTTGGCATCTGGAGGGACACAGCCTGCAATCCCACCTGCCTGGGGGCTGCAGGTCACTTTTTGTGTCTCCAGAAGCCACAGCTGGTCCTGGGGAGCTTCTGAGGCTGGGGTAGAATACCAAGGTGGTGATGATCACCTGAGTGCCAAAGGCTTGGCAGACTGGCTGCCTGTGGGCCATGTTGCCACTTTTTCCTGCCATGGGAGGGAGCTGGGACTGGTCTGGCTGGGAGACTCCCCTTCCCTGTCCCCAGGACACCCTCCACAGCCACTGTTTGCCGGGTGTATTTGCCATCCCCAGAAGGGTGACGGGTGCTTGTGGTTGACCCTGGCAGAATGTCATTGCTGAGCACGAGATCCGGAACATCTCCTGTGCTGCTCAGGACCCTGAGGATCTCTGCACGTTTGCCTACATCACCAAGGACCTGCAGACCAGCCATCACTACTGCCATGTCTTCAGCACTGTGGATGTGGTGAGTGCATTGTCATGTCACGTCTCCCGGTCCTTCACAGCCCATTTGTTTCATCCCTCAGCTTTATTGGGTAGTCACAGACTGCTCCTTTCCAGGGTTCTTTCACCCATTTTACCTTAAAGTAGTCTTGGTTCCAAATGCCTGTCCTTTGGACCTCTGTGGACAAAGAGAATATTTGTCTGGCTTCATTACTGCTGTCTCCAGTGCTGAATAAAGCAGGGCAGGAGCTTTCCCTCCTGGGGAATGTGCTGTGCACAAACCCCTAACATGCTCTCAATTATGTTGAGCATAATGGGCTGATTTAACAACTCAGAGAGGGTAGAAGTGTGATTTGCTTTTATACTTGGGCAGAGTCAAAATTGCACAAGAATTTTGGGCTATTATTCTTTACACTGCTGAACTGCAGTGCTGGTGGGGCTTTTTTTTTTTTTTGGGGGTCCTGGGCAGGGGGTCCTGGGGGAGGCAGCATGGTCCCGGCTCCCCCACATCAGGAGCTCAGTGGCTGTGCCAGGGACACAGCAGGATGTGACCTGCTGACAGGAAGGCACCAGCTCTGCCAAAGTCTGTGACCCCAGAGCAGCTTCTGAGCTCAAGGGGGACTGTGCACAGGGTGATCTGACAGCTTTGTGTTCTCTGTGTTCTCTCAAAGAACCTGACGTACGAGATCATCCTCACGTTGGGGCAGGCATTTGAGGTCGCCTACCAGCTCGCCCTGCAAGCCCAGAGACCAAAGCCTCTGGGTGCTGGAGCAGGAGAAATGATTGAAACAAAATCTTCCAAACCGGTGCCTAAACCACGAGCAGGCATGAGGAAATCCGCGGTACGTGGGTGCGGGCAGGAGCGACCTGCTGGGCTGAGCTGGGGGTTCTTGTGGGCACCTCACCCCTGCACCTCCCCTGGGTGGTGGGGGGAGCCCAGGCATGGTCCAGGTGCCTGTCCTGCTGCTGGCACTGCAGGTCTGTGCCTGTGTCAGTTCTGCTGCGGGGCTGGGGCTTCTCCTGGTAGCAGGAGGGCAGGCAGAGGTGGAAATAGTCCAGGTGGGATGGGGCTTTAGTGCCCTGCTGGGTCCAGCACAAGGTTCCATGTGCAAACCCTGCAGAGCTGCAGTGAGACACGTAGGTGAGCTGCAGTATGGGATTCCCCATAGCCAAAACCAGCCAAGACTGGAGCTGCTGAGGAGCAGGGACTGCTGCACAAGCAACTGCCTTCCTTTAATGTCTCCTTTTGTCTGTGTTCTGCTTGCTCCCCCCGCTCAGGTGCCGCTCCCTCCCGACACCCGCTGTTGTTACTGTCACACCTGTACAACACACCGCCCCTCCTACCTGCCGCTGCAGTCTGTTAGTCCTGGAGCGAAGGTCTTTACCCTTCTTCCTGCCATCCTCCATTCCGAACCGACCCGGGCTGCCTCCCCACTTCCTGTATCTCCTGCTGTGCCCCCGTGTCCTGCCTCGCTGTTGTTCATCCCCCTACTCGTTCTGGCCCACGCCGGGGGTTCAGATGAACCCCGGGGATCTGCCGCTCCCACCCGCCCCCGCTGAGGCAGCGTGGCAGCTCTCAGCTAACCCCGCTGCTCCTGCTGGGGTGGTAACTTCCCCGTGGCACCCTGATTTAGCAGGACAAGAGGAAGGAGCCGTGCTTGGTCAGGAGGGTAAATCACGTGGGAGCTCACCTGCCAGGAGCTGTCTCCCTCTGTCCCATTTCTGTAGCGCTCCGTTTTTCATGCTTGTTTGAGATGAGCGAAGCTGTCGCTGATGGTGACAGGGACTCGCAGCCTAATGCAGGGAGTCATCTTGGGGTGCTGGGTTGAGACTGACGTGGTCAGACATGTTTTAGCCGTGAAGGACTCAAATGCCTCCCCAGCAAGAGCTGCTTCCTTGCACATGTGCACGTTTTTGGGACGGGCAGTAGGCAGGCAGGCACTCCGTGCTTTGAGTCCCCGCTCGTTCTGTCCCAGAAGCACGGGTGTCCTAAGATGCCCTTTCTCTCCTTATTTCCTAGCTGGATCCCCCTGAAGTGGACCAAGACTCCCAGTCTCATGCCAGCGTCTCCTGGGTCGTGGACCCCAAGCAGGACTCCAAGCGGACCCTCAGCACTAAGTATGAGACCACTATCTTCTAAAGCAAACGCCCGCGTCCGCCCCGTCTAACCGTGCCTTTGCGATCTGATCTGTCTGCTCTTCTAAACTCCCTCTTCCTCCAGCTGCTCGCCCTGAGCCCGCGTAGGCACCGCGTCCAAGGCAGCAGCACTCAGGAGACTGTAGACTTAAACGGCTTTTGTACCTGATCGCTGCTGAACACTGTGAATCTCCCTACTCGGAAACGAGGGTAACGCGCCGTAGCTGCCCGTGAGGCGGGAGGAGCAGAGAGGGCAGGCTGGCAGTCGGAGATGCGCACCCAGGAAAGCCGCTCACCGTTTTCACGTCTTCCCCCCTCGCTCTGGCACTGTGAATCCCTGGGGCAATGTGATACTCCCCAGGCCTTTTTTTTCTATCTCACCTTGTCCTTGGACTGATGGAGACCTCTTGTCTCTACGGTGCACACACTCCCTCCTCCTAGATCCTCCTCTTCCCGACCGAGCCACGGCTGTGTACTGTTCAGTGAACTCACCTCTCCTTCCCTGCCAGTCGAACCGACTCTAACCACTGTGATGCTCTCTGCAAATAACACACGGGCACTTCGTTCCCTCACGGCCACCCTTGCCCACCCTTGCTCCTTCCTCAAAGCCCAGTGCAGAACTTGCTCTGGGTGGTGGGGGAGTGTTGGTTTGGGCTGGGTGTGATCGTTCCCACTGTGAGCTCTCTCCCCTCGGACATGAAGCAGGGGTTGGTTGCATGCATTTCAGTCCCTTGTAGGTTTTTCTTCCCCTCATAGTCCTTGTGTTTACACTCACCAGACTTCTCGTGAGTGCTGGGTGTAGTTCTCAGTGGCAGCCTGTGGTTAAGCTTCCAAAGGCACATGTTGTTGTTAGCCCCGGGCTGGGGAGGGCAGGTGTCAACTGGACACTACAAGCAGCATCAGCAGAGAGAGGTCAGGGAGCAGCCCTGGGTTATTTGCCCCTGGTGTTAGGGCCCAGTAGCAGCTTGTCTGAGTTTTGCTGTGGCTTTGGAGTTCCTGCCTCAGATCTTCCATTTCCCCTCACCTGCAGTGAAATCTGAGGTTTCAGAGTCCTTATTTAGCTCTTTCTCAGGAATGAGTTTGATCTCCCAAGTCATTTGCGACTTAATGGCAAACTGACCTCAGACTGAGGGCTCAGCTAGTGGGAACCCTGTGAGAGGACTAAAAGTAAAAGTGTTGTCTTAAAGCAAAAAAAACAAAGGAAATCTCAGTCCAATAAGTACATTTCATATGCCACAGAGCCCCCTGACACAGAGTCAGCACTGCCCAGGGCCTGCAGTGCCACCCTGCCAGCCCAGGCCTTGTGGAGAGCAGAACATTGCTGTGCCTGAGGTGCTCCAGGAGGCTGGGTTTGGGTTCCATCAGCACTTTTCCAAGCCCTAAGAGTGCCCTGAAGGTTTCTGTGTCCCTCTAAGAGAAACTCAGTCCCTGGTGTGGGTGGCAGAGCAGTTTCTACCTGTAGATGTTCACCACGCAGCTGCCACAGGTCTGCCCAGTGTCAGAGGGTCTGAGCTCATCACCTCCCCCCGCTCTCAGCTGGGAAGGGCAGGTCCCTCCGCGCCCCCTAAATCCGGATCACGAGAGCATGTGCCTTTCTAAGGGTGACCAAACCCAGCAGGGATCACAGGCAGCCCTTCCCAAACCGCGCCGCTGCCGCTCTGTGTCCGTAGCCCTGACGGTTTTTGTGTCCCATCTCCCGGCTGTTCGCCTCGCCTTTCCCAGCACGTGTTTTTGTATGACTCGGAAATTCATTCCATTATCTTCCTTTCTGTTTGCCTCTGCGAAGCTGAGCTCCGGGCAGCCGTCTCCTACCACGGGATGTAGTAGCGGGGCAGAGACCTGGGACGCAGTGGCCTCCTGACACGAAGATCATCTCCCTCTGGCACGGGTGGCTGCCTCAGAGTGGGTGCGTGGCTGCTCGGTGAGGTCCCCCAGAGCAGAGGGGGGAAGGGACCCAGCCTCCGCCGAGGAAAGCCGCTCCTCTCTCCATTCCTAGCAAAGGAAAACTCGAGACTCGGAGGCCAAGAGCGATGCCGCCTTGTCTAGTTTGAGACAAAACGTCTTTCGACCCGTTTCTTTTTTAACGAAGTGACACAGAGCAAATCCGGCTCACGGTTTCAATGTAGCGCTGCAGCTTTTTGGTGAGGAAAAAAAAACAACCAGATTTTTATTTACTGAGAATCCCGCAGTCCGGCGAGGAGCAGAATAGAAAGTCTTAGAGGGGCGTGGTGTGTGCATTTCTGACGGTACTTACTCTGCTTCAGCTCTGGGTGAAGAGGAGAGAACGCCAAATTCTTGGAGATCGCTTCCTCCTGTGTGAGAACCTGGTAGGGTAAGTCTGCATCCTGTTCTCCAAGCCACTCCACGCTTTTGTAGCAAATGGAAGTAACCTGAGGAAAAGAATCTGCAAAGGATCTTTCACCCCAGAGCAGCTGTGGCCAATATCCCCGATGGTACAAAGCTTCCTTATCCCCCGAACTGTCGTGTTGCAATACTTGACATTTCTGTGGCAAGGACCCCATTTCTTCCCATTTCCGCACTGAATTCCTGGGGATGACTCCCTTCTCCAGCCTCTGTGCACCTGTCTTGTTTTTAAATGCATTTATGCCCTGAAGGGTTGGGGTTTTTTTAAGTATATTCAATTGTGATTTAGCACTTTTTTGATACTAGCTCATTATTTAATTAGTGCAACCGTTTCAGAAGATGAACAAATAAGGAGTTAAATTTTGGGCATTATACTGAAACAGTCCATCCCCAGGACAAACCACATCAGCCTGAGGGTGGCTTGGCCCTGTCCGAGCCCAGTGTCCCCAAAGACACCACCTCAAAGGTGCCGTGTGCTTGCTTTTATCCTGAATTACAGAGTGTTTCACAGTGGTTTGGGCTGTGACTGACGTGTTTTCAGACTGTTCCCCTCTGGGGAGAATGTTAAAATGGTTGTGATTTGAATTCTTCAGATGCAAAATGTAGCGCAGCGCGTCTGTCGTGATCTCGTCAGGCCCTGTCAGGGCTGTGGGACCTGCTGCCACACGGGAACGCTGTGCCCAAGTAATTCCTATTTAACTCCAGTTGCTGCTGTATGTCAGGATTTCCTTTAGTCTCTCTCACCAGTGAGGCTGGGAGGGAAGTGAACCATAATCCCAAGGGCACAGACCTGTAAAGGATTGGGAAGGGGGAGTGGAGATTTTGGGTTAAGTCAATGAATTTAGGAAACCTAACATTCCTTGTTATGCACATGTTGCAATTCATACTGGTGTAAGTGTAAATATTTGGTGTGTTGGCAACAAGTCTTTGGTGAGATTGCAAATTGAACCTCTGCTTGGGAGGAGGGACACCTTTCCTTTCTGACACGTGAGCTTTTTTGGAGGTTGGCTTGGAGGTGACGTGGTGATGAAGACTCCAATCTTCAGGGACTGGGCTCGGTGACCCTGGTGGTCCATTCCAGCCCCACGTGCAAACCTGTGGTTGTCTTTAGTGATCCATTCTTTAGCCAGATACTCCCTTTCTCACCTCACAGACAGAGCAGTTGTTGTGGCAGTTCAGTGTGGTGGGGTCACTCGAGGGACTCAGTGCTGGCGACTGACCCTGGGCCGTGCCAGTCGCTGGCTCCCGGCCACCTTCACCCACCCACTGTGCAGTATTCGGGCTCTTCCTCCCTGCAGGGTTTTGTGCTATCTGGAGGAAAGTGCCCCAAACTTCTGGTGCTGACCATGACATTGCATCCAACTGCCTCTGCTGTATTACCTGCCCGGGAGGAGCTGGGGCTGCCCTGGGCCTTGCTCCTCTCTTCAAAGACAGATTGTGTTTCACAGACTTTGCTTTGTGGGCTGAGCCCTCACTCACAGCTGGCAAATGGAGTTGCCGAGTTTTGTCTTTTCTTTTTATAGGAGAGGATGATTTTTTTTTTCAAATTGAAGATGCTTTATCCTTTTTTTATTTTGTGTTTACAAAGAAAAAAAAAAAACAGCGCTAATCTTAGCTGTTCAGCTGACTTTAAACTTGCTTTGGGATTGTTCTTTTTAGAAGAAATTATGCAACTTTTTTGGGGTACACGCCTGTCCCCACTCCCAGGGAGAAGATGCAGCACCTTCCAGGCTGTACCTGTAGTGAAGTCTGTACCTTCAGGAGGCTGCTGAGACACAGAGCAGATGCCAAAAAGCCCCAAACACGTCCTGTTCTGTGTACAGCTGAGGTGGAGCCAATGCTTTAATGCTCCTTCCACCCACCTCAGAAGTTTGCAGCAGCAGCAGCAGCAGCAGCATTTCCCTGGCTCTGCTCAGATCCGTGTTTCAGAGCTGGCACAGCGCTCACAACGCTGTCGTGTTGCAAAGCTCTCCCTTTTAGATCTCATATTGGTATTACCTTAATTATTTTTTCCCAAAAGAAAAGTACCTGTGCTGTTCTCACTAGGTCAACCCAGCTCAGACATTTTTCTTACCCACAGAAGAATAACCTGGGATTCCCTGACAGGGCAGAGACAGTCGAGTTCAGTTTGCAATGTGGACATTTTTGCTAATTGTGATGTATGGCAGTGGGGCTGATTTGTAATACAAATGTTATTTAATCTGTCTGTATTTTGATACTTGAATTTCCTTTTATTTCCTGTATATACAATTGTTAATCTGTTCAAATTTGTCTGAATTTTAAACATCTTGTGGTACCAAACATAACCAATCTGTGCAACAACATAGACTGACCTCACTACAACAAGGCGAGATTGTAAATATTCCTGGGCTTCCAGCAGTCGTTTTGTTGTTTTCATAATTGTACAACTTAGAACAGACCGAATTAATAAACAACCTTAGACACACGTGTGTGCTCTTGTGTGTGGCCCCAGTGTTGTGCCCAAGTCCTCCTGGGGGTCTGTGTCAAAGCAGGGCAGTTCTCATCCTGCAGGCATGGCTGGGGGGGTTTGGGAGCTTTGGTGGAAGCTGCTTTTTCTGCAGTCAATCATAATGACCCAAACATTGAATATTATTATTTTGAGACTAATTTATGCGTAAAATCACATCCAAATGTTCTGTTAAAGACAGCACAAGGGTCTGCAGCCATTGTGGGTGTGTTCTACACGTGATGGAGGGTTAGAAAAGCTCGTTTTTACCCCCACTAATGTACATCTGCAAGGACTGTGTCCCTGGGGGCTGTCATGTACTGGGGATAGCCACTGAAATCCCTTTTTGCAGCACGGCAGCGAGTGGTTCCTGTGACACCAGTAGCCATTTGGGCAGCCATAGTTCAGAACATTTACCCAGCAAAGGCTTGGGGCCTGCCAGGAACTAGGACATTTCAGTATGTAAAATTAGAGCAAGAAATCCAGACATTTAAACACAGGTTAAAGTTCAGATTTTTGTGTCAAGTAAAATCTGACTGATGTGAAATGCTAAATACACCAGGGATTGCTAAATTTATACCGTATGTTCCATTTCTAATAACAAGGCAAGTCAGGTTTTCAGGCTGACATGAAATACACTGAGCTGGTGTAATGGTTTGAAACACCATGAGGTTTTATCCCTCACAGCCACAGCCCTGGCTGGGACTGACACCTCAGCAGAGGTTACAGGCCCCAGGCAGAATGAACACCATGAGTTAAAAAGGCCTCATCTGCACTGCAGTTCAATGAGCTCCACAGCCCCTTGCCTTCCCCACCAAATAGTGACAGGTTTTTGAGGAAAAAAAGACTGCTACTTTTTCTAGTTGAGAGGTTTATTCAGATCCTGATGTGCCAAGGGTCGTCTCCTGCTGGCCTCGGTGGAGTTGTTGGGTGGATTTTTACAAGCTGAGGCAAGATCTGAGAAACTGGAGGAGAATGGATTCCACCCTTGCCTGGTACGTGGAGAATGTGGATAGAAATAATCCAGTTTGCAGCTGGAAGTACCTTCCTGAGAATTCCCAAACTCTTGCCTGTTGTAGATCGCATTTCCAAACCCACACCCAGTTTCCAGCAGCTCCTCCTGAATGGAACCAAGGCCCTCTGGGAAATGTTTTTGAGAATATTGTCCATCGAGGAAGATTACAAGGCTGAGGAGGGAATGAATCCACTGCCCTGTGGGGAGGAAAAGTATGGAAACAAAAAATAATCGGTCAATCAACAGAAATGTCCTGTGAGAGAAGCTTCCTCAGGCAGCCAGGAGCAGATTAGGGGCAGCCCTATTACAGGAGGTTGCTGTAGGAACCAGGAATGCTCTGGGGGGGTGCAGATAAACCAGCATCCAGCACAGGAACCCAGGTGACACTGTGTGGCACCTGAGAGCACTCCAGGATCAGGTGTACTCACCTTGCTTTCTCTTTGTCAAACATCCAACTTCTTCCATGCAGGAAAAAGCCACATCAGTGACTCGTGGTGTGGAGGGGACAAAGTCCAGCCAGATCCTTCTACAGAAGGTGCAGAGACAGTACAGCTTTTTATTTGTGTGTCTTTATGAAAAAAGCTGTGGAGGTATTCGAGCCCTTCTCCTACCTCAGGGAGTAACTCCCTTTGCCCAGGCTCCCAGCAGAGCAGATCCATGGATGCTTGGTTTACCAGGAGGTGAGACCTGGCTCTGCTGTGCTGCTCTCTGTGCTGCTGCTGCTGCTCAGCCTCTCTGAGGGTGATCCAGGGAAACAAACAAATGCTCAAGATGTTTGCAGGACCAGCCTGGTCATGCTCAGCCAGCAAGAAGCAGGTTTGGGGCACTGCAGGCTGAGGGGATTTGTGTGTGTGGGAGGAACAGCAGGGAAGGGCAGGGAACTGCTTACACTGACACGCAGCACTCATGTCCCAGCACAGGGTTAGGCTCCAGGGACTGGTATCCACAGAATGTTATACTGGAGAGAGGATTTCAGCATCCAAGAAGGACCTTGGAAGAAGTCAGAGGAAGGAGACAGGCAGCTATAGAGAAGACTCTGCAGGCCAGGAGAAAAGATGTCTACATCAAAAGCAGTTTTTCCTTTTCAAATAGGCCTCCTAACTGCATTCCCTCATTCCTCGCAGGATCTCAGAATCCTTCACGGTGAGAACCCCCAGTTCCTCCATGGAAGGCTCCCAGCTCTGTTTTCTGAATGCAGGAGCAGAGGCTCACTGCGTGAGATGTGCCAGTGACACGCCATGAGGCCTCTGGCTCTTAGAGGCATTTCTCTCATGTGTTACTGGGCAGGTGATGAAAGCATTTAGAATCAGTTTTTGGAATACCCGGGGTCCACTCAGTGCTTTAGTAGCTCCTGTAGAAGGAGCAGTTCTCTCCCTTTCTCCCTGACTTCCTAGGCAGCTTATCCAAGAGCTCCTGGAATTTCTTGCATTCATCCTGGACATTGGGGCCTTGAAGTGAGTGCAGAGGCTCTGGATGGTGGCATTCAACAAGTCCAAAACCCCGAAAATCTCCTTGGGATGAGACAGTGAGTTGAAGGTTCTACACTGCAATGAATGCTGTGAAGTGGGGCTATTTTGGAATGCTGAGAAAGTTCATCAAATGCAGCGCTCACCCTGTCTTAGCTGAGGGGTAAAAAGAGCACAGCACTTTTCAGAGAAACCCTCCCCGCCCTCGTGAAGACCAACAGAATGTTTTTCTAGCCAGTGCTTGTTTCTGCAGTGAGAGAATGTCAGTCACTTAAACAGCTCTTCAGCTGAGACGCCAACACCTCAGAGGAGAGCTCCTCTGCAGAGTCTGCTTTGTTCATGTCACAATCACAGCTCACACAGCTGGAGCCTCTAAATCTTTCCGTATAACTGACTCATACCTGACACTCATCAGATTTAAGGACTTCTTAGTAAATTATGAAGCAATGAATAAATAAAACAGGCTCCAACTTTTTTTTGCTTATTCCAGGAGCCATCTTATTTTCTTGGTACTTCTTCAGTCAAACCCAAACCCACCTCCATCCCCATTCTCACACATTTTTTGCTATGACACAGAGAAAAGCCAAGCCTGAATATACAGATATATATATTTATATTTATATACACGTAGGCCTGTGTGGGAGAAGCCGACCCCTGGCAGTCCAAAGTCGCTGCAAGGACAATTTCATGCACAATGGTCAGTGCGGAAATGTCACCAGTGACTGCCCATAGCTGGTTCCAGGAGAGAACTGATGCAGAAAAGCAGGATAAGAGTAAGGGAAGGAACGCGAACCACAGCCTCGAGAGGAAAAGGGGGCTAAAAGCATTTACTGAGCAGTTTTTGAGTGAAAACGTGCAGGTTTGTGTACAGACAAATCCACCTCGCCGGCTGTGGGTGTGAGGGGACGCGCCTCCCTTCCGTCCCCGCCATCCCCGGCGCGGGGCTGACCCCTAGTGCCGGCCGGGAGCGGCGGCCCCGGCGCCTCACTGAATTAACAGCGGTCACTGAGCGAATTAACACCGGGCACTGCGCGAATTAACAGCGGGCACTGCGCGAATTAACACCGGGCACTGCCCTCGCTGCCCCCGCCCTGGGGTCCCGCGCCCACCACCCCCAAAGCCGCCTTCGGGCCCGGCGGGCCGGGACTCCCCGCAACGGCGGGGCTCGGCGCCCCCCTGCCCCGCGAATGGGCCGCGCCAGGCGCCGTGCCGAGGCGGCGCGGC
>VZSE01005335.1:402-47231 GCA_013398275.1 Promerops cafer | reverse complement strand
GGGATGGGGATGGGGATGGGGCGGCTGCTCAGAACCATGGGGACGGCTTGTGAGTGGGAAAGCAACTGGGCATGAGAAACAAAACCAGTACAGCTCATCATGAGACCCGCCTGGCCCAAATCCTGCCCAGGAATTTCCCTCAGTGCTCCTTGTGCAGCTTTGTGCAGTGCCAGGCCCAGCTCCTGCCCTTTTCTGATCCTTATCTTTGTGTGAGGAAGCTGAGGATGGGGAAATAGCATTTATAGACAGTAGAACAGCACAGCAGTTTGGGGACTGCAGTTTGCTCTTGTCTCTGTTTCAGAGCAGGGCCCGTTGCTTCCAGCCTATAAATCCTGATCCCAGAGGAGGCAATTGTAAGCATTTAAATATATATGCATTTGCCCTGCATTAATTTCCTTTCCCAAGTGACTGGTGACATGAAGGATTGTAATAGAAGAATGTATTTTTAATGCATTTCCTGATGTATTTTTAATGCATTTCCTGCAGATTTCTGCAAGGCAATCTAATTCCTGAGTGGGTTTAACTTGCCTCAAAGGCAGAGGACCTCAGGAGCACTGGTAATAGGGCTGGGTGGGTTCTTTTAATCTACTGTTTTAATGTGCTCCATCCATCTCTCTGATTAGATTAATCTCATTTATTTTAGCCAAGCCATCTAGCTGAAATCCCAACAGAGGAAATTGGGATTTTGAGTCTTTCAGGGTGAGCGCTTGGAGTGTTAGGCAGCAAATTCCATAGGGAGATTTCCAATTTGCCCTTTTATCACCTCAGAAATTTGTAACCCTGGTGATCATGTTGGAAAAGGACCATTTGGGCTGCGAATCTGCCTCATCGGTGAGGGGCTGTGGAGAGCCCATGCAGGTTTCCTCTGCCCTGCTTGAAGCAAGTTCCTTAAGAAATTAAACCCAGCCTGGTGTAGAGAGCTCAGCTTTCCAAGAAGGCTCCCATTTTCCTGGCAGGAGCAGAGAGAGCTCCATGGCTGGACGTTCCTCACCTGTGGAATGGCCACGCTTTTGCAGCCCCACCGTCGTGACCGTGCTGGGCGCGGCGAGGGGGAGAGCCTGCCAGTGCAAACAGAAATACCTTCCCCGTGGAAGGGGAAATGGATTCTTTGTTTAAAAGATGGCAATGTTTTTCCAAGCCTGATGAATATGAAAGTCCCCATTTAAAGGAGTTGAACCAGAGGAGAAACTGGTCACTGTTTGCACGCCCACGCGCCGACAGAGGAGGTGAAAGCAAACTTCCTGGTGTATCCCGATCCAAATCACCTGGGAGCGAGGCACAGTGCCCTGAGCTGTGAGCTGCCACGCTGAGCAGCCGCAGAAGGCTCTCTGTGAAAAAGCAAACCCCATCCCAACAGGAGAGGCAGAGCCCCGCTGGTGTCACAGCCCTCACTTCCAAAACGGGAGGGAACTTGGAGCCTAGCAGCTGCATCTGTGGCTGTTGGAAATTGGCCTTACAGGGGGAGGGCAATGGGGGTGGAGGGCAGAAAGCGTTAGCAGGTGTTTTGGGAGGGTGTGGAGGGGAGAGCAGGGGAAGACTGGAGTTTTCCTCTGCCCAGTCCGCCAGGAAAGCTATTTTTGCAGGAGCTGCTGGGCGCCAGACAAGGTTTGGATTGTTCCCGTGCTGGATGCTGGTGCAAATACGTGGGCAGACTGCTGGATCCTGAGGAGTTCCCAGTGTCCCGGCAAGCGTGTGAAGGGGTGTTTTACACCTTGTCCAGGTGAGAGGATGTCTTGGTGTTGGGTTTGCCCTAGTCCCTGATTTTGGTTGGGAGTCCCCTGGAGAAGCGAGTGCCTGCTGCAGTGCTGCTCTGGCACAGGCATGCAAGGTGTGCATGTGCCCATAACACACCACAAGCTTCACCAGCAGCTATGGCATCTGTCAGTTCCCTACTCCTCAGGTGGTGCACGGCCCTTCCTGTGAGACATCCCATGTGCATGAGCTGGCTGTTGCCACCTCAGTCACAGTGGACGTGTCTGAGCTACAGGGAGCAGCCACTTGGAGCAAAGCACCCCTTGTCCTGTCCAGCCTCCTGTGGGCAGTGCCCAGTCTCGGGGTGTTCCAGACCAATCTGTCATCTGTGTGTTTAGGGGATGGGTTGGTGCTGGGTAAACTGAGGCTCGGTTCATGGTCACACGGGCAGCCTGGCCACAGCCCAGGCATTGTGACTGGGAGTTGTGCATGGAGCTGGGGAGATGCTTCTCGTGCCATCTCACCCCATTGGACACCCCCACACCCGAAATCGGGTTTGGGCTCCCCGTGCAAAGCGCTGGGTTGCTGCTGGTGCCGCTGGCTCTGGATAATCTTTCTATTTGCTGACTTGACTTAATTGTGGCTCGGTGGAGAGCTTGGCTCTGGGGAATCTGAAGGTACAGGGAGGCCCAAACCACACACAGCGCTTGGGGAGGGATTGTGATCCAAAAAAAAAAAAAAAAAGTTCAAAGGTGTTTTTGGCTTAGTGCGGTTTATCTAGATTGGTTTATGTTCGTTAATCTGGATTAACACAAATTCTCTTGGAATGGCTGGCTGGGGAAGGGTTTGCTCAGCTATTCTGAGAAGGATAGTCTTTTCCAAAAGTGAAAAGTTTGAGCTGGGAAAAAAAAGCCAGGTCCTGTCTGGCATGAGTACATGGAAGCCTTGTGAGCAGAACAAGGCTGTTTCATCCCTTCTGCCCACATCCAAGGGTCCCTGGACACTAATGGCTGATCAACTTCCCCCACTACCACAGAAGATTAATCCCTCCTGTTCTTCCTGGGGTGATGTGAACCCCTTTTCCAGCTGGCGTGCCAGAGCGGATGGCACAATTAGTTAGTGAACTTCAAGGTAAATTGGAGGTCAAGCCCAGATTTGAAGGTGGTGGTGGGTGTGAGCGTGACCCAGGGAGCCATGTGATGTGGGCGACGTCCTGGAGAGGCAGGTGATCTCCCTGTCCTCTCCTTTCCCCAGGGCTGGGATTAGGAGAGATTTTACAGCTGAGTGACCAGCCCCATGGTGAGGTTTGGTTCACAATGGCTCAGCCCCCAGCCCCTTATCAAGGAAGCTTCTAGGTCTTTTATGGCCAAGCTGCGCATCAGCAGGACGGTTTGTGCCTGCAGGGGACCTGTCCCTGAGAGGCACCACCCCGTTGCATCCATAGGGACTTCCCACCTTGAGAATAGGCAGAGAAACAGCCAGTGTGAAACCTGGAACTTGTGGAGATGGATGGCAATTTGGAGAGGGTTATCTAACACTTGAACCTTCACCTGTGATCTGGGTGCACTTTCTTGCTCTTCAGAAGTCTTCTCGTGCAGCCTTGGGCAGGTCCTTGCACCAGATGCCACCTCTTTCCACCAGCTGCCTGGGATCAGGATTGCTTGGGTGCCACAGGGCTGGAGACCTCTCAGGGACCAATGGATCAGCTCCACGAAGGGCCCAGCTCCAGGTCTCAGCAGCCAGGAGCAGCAGCAGGCAAGCAAAGCATTCCTGCAGAGCTGGGATGGGAGTTGTAAGCAGGACCTGGGGCCTGCCCCAAACCCAGGGAACTCCCTCCTCCCCCTGCCCGTGCAAACACCAGATTAACAATTTATTTGACATGTTGCGGCTGGTTAGTTCTTCACCCACTCCCCTGATCAGAGGGAATAAGTGTTGCAGTGTGCAATAATGTTCATTTCAGGTGAGGGTAAATATAGAAAGGAAAACCTGCTGAGAGCAAGCCATTTATTCCTGCGTTTGGAAGCCTCTGCTCATAAACAGTCAGTCATGCCCATTTGGAAAATCCCAGTGTGGTTTTCTTGGCCATCCTAGAAGAACATTTACTTTCCTGTAGGTTAAGAAGTCCGTTTTTAAATAAAAAAAAATAATGTCATCTCACTTCCAGCTGCCCTCGGGCGTTTAGGGCTTGTTGACACACTAAGGCCGCTCTGTTCTCATGCAAAAGTGGTCTGATGCAGGAATTAGGAAGGAGTTCCTGCAGGGCTTCCCCAGCTGGTTGAGCTGTCAGCCCCTTGTTCTTTGGGTTCTCCTTGCTCCCCTTGGGATTTTATCAGGTGTTTTAGCCACGTGTAGGGTTAAAACCCCCCAGGTTTTGGGGGTGTGGGTGGGTGTGGATTCAGGGAGGTGGTGGGGGTGCCCTGAGAGCCCCATGCGTGGGGAGGCTGGGGCAGAGGGATGAGCTCATGCTGGACCAGAAAACCTCTGAGGGTTTTTGGGAGAGCGTGCCAAAGGCAACAAGACAGTGCGGGCTGCAGGAGCATCCCTCAAACAAGCCAGCAGCCACGGTCAGCCCATGGGGACCTGCTGCAGCACAGGAAAGACACCCCAAAGCAGTGCTGTAGGAGGAGGCTGAGGAAGGTGGGGAGCCCCTGGCGCAGCCAAGCTCTGCCTCTCTCCCCTATCCCAAGAGTGGCACCGAGGAGCCGTGCGGGAGAGCGAAGGGGCCGGCTGGAGTTGGACGCCTGCCCCCAGCAGCCAGCACCAGCCAGCTCCCTCCTCTGGAGTGCTCTGCAGTCAATAAGGGTCTCTCCGTGTTTTCTGACAGGCTCTGGATTTGGCTCGGGTTTTGCCTTGGTTTCCAAAGGCAAGAGGCAGTTAAGTCTCTTGGAAGAATGAATTAATTAGCAAATGCCTTTGGTCAGGTCGGTGCTCTGAGCAGTGTGCCCGTGCCTCAGCACCAGGTACACGCTCGGAGAGGCTGCTCTTACCCTCCCCTATTTCCAGAGCTGTGCATGCATCATCTCACAAAAAAGAAAGGGAAAAAGCCTCCCCCGGAACGCAGTATTGACTTTAATGGTGGCATTTGTGTAAGCAACAAAATATTGACGCAGTTGGCTGGGGTCTGGCCGGGGCTTCTGGAAATAAACTGCTGCCTTGTTAAATTGTAGATGGAAATGCAAGTGGGAAAATGACTGACATCTTACACAAGGCGGGCAAATAAAACCGCTGCTTTACTACAGCGTGAAAAAACTCAGGAATTAATAGGTCTCCTTCTGCTCCAGGGTGTTGGATTTATCCCCAAGTAAGATCCATAAACTATTTTAAGGAGAGAAGTGCTACTTTTAAACATGTGTGTCTGGGTCCTGGAGTTCCCGTGGTATCACAGTTAACCCCTGCCTTGTCACGGCTGTGGGCAGCAGAGCAGCCCCCCACAGCCCACCCCAGCCCACCCCAGCCCCGTTCCTGGAGGCACCATTCCTGCCAATGCACAAACACATCAACACCTGATAAACGATGAGGTTACTTTCAAAGGATGTTTTCCTATGATGTGTTCCCACAGCTTTTGTCAGAAATGTGTTCAGGCCTCGACCTGGACTCCGAGCTTGATTTTACCAGTGTGGGACATAAAATGTGTTTTAAAAAACCCACCTGCTCCAAAGCTGTGTCTGACTCAAAGCAGATGCACCGAGCATTGCTGAGTCCATCTGGGGTGTGACCCAGCACACCCCAAAAGACTCCTTTTGACTTCAGTAGCTGAAGACCTTTTATCATCTTCTATGGGAAATGTGATTAACAGAGCTGTAGAGAGTGATACATCACTTTCCTTTCTGCCCAAGGCCCCTTCCTTCTCCACCCACATCCTGATGATCTCCCAGCTGACGTACATGTGCTCGTGGAAAAGTAGGATGAGATAAAAGCTGTCTCCCAGTGGCACAGGGTCCGACTCACCGGCAGCAGCGACACCAGTGTAATTATACATGCTCCAGTCCGATCTCCCAGTAATTATTCTGGAATAAAAGCCTGCCTATTTCTGTAAGACCTTATGTCACTTGGAAAGCTGTTATAAATTCAGCTGGAAAAAGGGACCCTTATTCTGGGATAAGTGTGGTTAGTGGTTAACTGGGAACGGGGCTATTCCTGGCGTTGCCATCGACCTTCCTGGTGACGCCGGGGTAAGTCACTTCACCTCAGCGTGTGTCACCTTCTCCTGCTGCAAACTGGGAATTACAAACAAGGGCTTTCGCAGGCAGCGTTTTGGGAAGCCCCATGACTCTGGAAAAAAGGTGTCACAGGGTGCCAGGCAGTCATTTAGTGGGACCTGGTGCTTTTTTACCCACCTTGGAGGCATCGGGATCAAACTGTAGGCTGGGGAAATGAGGGACGAGTGTTGGGGACTGCCTGAGCCGCGTGAGCCTGGGCTGTTAGCGTGTTACTGGGAATACTGTGTTTTCCTCTCGGTTTTTAAAAATAGTCTATTCTGTTCCAAGTTGTAGACCACAGCCCTCGCTGGGGCATTGAAATGTCTGGGCTGCTGTTTTCTCGAGCCAGCACCTTCCAGTGTTCAGGGTTGGGGTGCAGTGCCAGCATCCATCCCCCCAACTGCTGGGTTCAGCAAAGAGGGGGGTCCTGCCCTGGGCTGGCAGCACTGACACTGTGGTTCTCATGGACTGGAGGGAAAGGGAAATCTGGTTCACTCTTCTGCCTGCAGTATCCCTGCCTGGTTCAATAGCTGCTTCTGCAAGCCCTAAGGGCCTTGGGGACTTTTGCTTCTCAGCAGCTTCTTGTGCAGCCTCAGAAACTGCTTTTGGCTCAGCATCACACAAGCACACACAGCTGAAGATGCAGCTCGTTCCTAGCACATGGCATCAAATCCATGCTAGAGGTGGGGAGAATCATCTTGGAGGCTTTTATCGTTTGCACAGACAGTGCAGGCTGGCTCACAGCCAGAACCCATCTGCTTGCCAAAGCGGGTGCTGCCCACGGAGCAGCAGGACCAAGGTGCTGATGCCAAGAGGTGAAGGCAGAGCCTGCCCCGGCGCGTTCCCACGGCCTCCGTCCCTGCGCAAGCAC
This sequence comes from Promerops cafer, assembly GCA_013398275.1. Lineage (NCBI taxonomy): Eukaryota > Metazoa > Chordata > Aves > Passeriformes > Nectariniidae > Promerops > Promerops cafer. The sequence goes on along the minus strand of VZSE01005335.1, from coordinate 40,469 downwards.
CGGAGTGGGGCTCACTGCGCTCGGAATTGGGCTGGAGCCAAGGAGGCAGAGGGGAAAAAGCCTTTTACAGTCCATTAGTGCTCCCCAGAGCCGTCCAGCCCCTCTCGTCGTAAAAGTGGTGGAAGCCACAGAAACATTACGGCTGGTCTGCAGAAGATGCTGGTCTGCAGAAGATGCCAGCCCACCTCCCGGCTCCATGTCCCTTCCCAGGGGCTTTGCCGAAAACGCTGGCCCTCACGGCAGCTCAGCTCGGCTGCTGGAATTCCCTCTGGGAACAAGCTGGCAAGGGTTGGTTCCCTGTCCATCCCGAGCTCCCCCCAGGCAAAATGTACATGGGAGGGTTCCAAGTGCAAATGCGTGTGTGCTAATGGGAACTGAATTGCCTCTTGCCCCGCAGCCTTGCAGCTTGAGGAAAACAAGGCAGGGGCTAGGAATGACCTCATATCGCCTCCCAGGGAATGTTTTGCCAGATGAAGGGGGGAGAGGCAGCATCAAGACAGCACAATGTATGTATCTCTCTCCCTGTGTAAACATCTCTGTAGCTGCAGAAACCTCTTAAAACCCCGAATGAGAGGAGAACAGCTGCTTTGATCTGTGGATGTGGTTGTTGTTTTCTGAGTGCAGATCCGTTCTTTTTTTAATTTTGCTTCAAATTAAAAAAATGCCTGTTGTGATCTTTTGCTTTTATTTCTTGGCGAGGGACCGGAGAGTGGTGCAGTAAATTTTCATGACTCCCCATGTAACCGTTTCAGCATGGCTGACAATTCCTCGCCGGCTCTTCAGCGCCACAGCACAATGGGCCGAATCTTCTGGCCCTACATGAAGCCAAAGCAAATGGATTTTGCCCAGAAGTGCACAACGGGGAGTGGAGGCAGCAGGGAGGAGAGTCCTGCCCCCTCCTTCCCCGCCACACACACACACACACACACACAGGGCTCGGGCTGGCAGCGTTGTCCCAATGCCTGTGAAGGGTTTTGGAGGCAGCTCCCGGGCACGGATCCGTGCCAGCCCTGTGCGGCAGCAAGAGGAGCTGGTGAGGAGCCCCTGGGCCGAAGCGCTGGGCTGTCCTGCAGGTGATGTCAGCGTGACTCCTGGCACTCCCTCCAGACTCCCTGTGTGATGTCGGGAATCCCCCTCTGCCCAACCTTCCCCCTGGGGACAGCCCTGTGCTTGGAGGGGCACCGAGGCGTGCGCAGCCCTGGCAGCACCGCTGGCCCTTTGGCCACTCGACCGGGCAGCGTGCTTTGGGAAGAAAGCAAGATTACGTAGCTTTTCTGGGAATTCCTGGACATCAGCAGCTCACTCCAACCCCACTGCTTCGCTGCGGTACTTTGCAACCCCGTTGGAGGGCTGAGACATGGGGGTCAGCCCCTTGGCTCCTGTGGCATGACCCACCCGCAGCGGTGCAAGGTACTGGTTTAACTGGGAGAACTTGGCCGGAGACCTGTCCCCGCTGAGGCGGTCTGGGCGCGAGCGAGGAGTTTGTTCATTCCCCCCGTGCTGTCACGTGGCTGCTCGGTGTTTTGGCATTTTAATTACACACGGTCCTGTGTATTTAAGGCTGGTTTATGGGTGTTTATACTAATGCGTAAACCTGCAATTTAGAAGCTCAGTTATAAATCAACATTGCTGAAGGTCTTGTCCCTCGTGCCGTGAGATCGGTCTCCAGATTTAGAAGATAGGTTAGAGGGGAAAAAAAGAGGACTGTTCAGTTTTCCTCTGGTTATGATGATAAAGGATCACAGGATGGGGTGCGAGGTGCTGTGGCTGCGCGCAGAGATCCGCCAGCGTAACCCAGAGCAGCGTTTCCATTTTGACTCTGCTCTTATGAGTCTCTGCCATAAGAAACTTGTGTTTCTGCAGCAAATTCCAGCCCAGAAAGAAAAGCAGTGCCACAGCTGCTGATCTGATCCTCACGGGAGGGTGGTGGCACTCCACTTGTGATGTCTTCAGATCAGGATGTGGGCTGCAATGACCAGAGCCCCGTCCCACTCGACACCTCAGGGGAGGAGCTTTTGTACCCAGGAGCTCCTGGCACAGACTGGAGCTGGTTTCCTCCAGCAGCAGTGCCCAGTGGGATGGCACATGCCCACTGGTGGGTCATGGTCCTCTCCCAACACATCCTAAGGACAACACCTCCACATTCATATTTTTATGTACAACATTTTTTTACAGCTTTAAGAATCACTCATGCACCTTTGCCCCTTACTAGCTGCTGTAGAGCTTGGCTGTGCCAGGGATGGGTTTGGGTTACTGGCGAGCTCCTGCAAACCCCCTCCCAAAGGGAAGGTCCCTGTCCCTTGAGGGCAGCCCAGGGAAGGGGTGTTTTTGTAGGGAAAGACCCAGGGACTCCTCAGCATCCTCCTGTCCAGCTGCAGTCCCTCCTCTCCTCCGTGGGTGCTTTGGCTTAGCTGGACATTTCCCACTGCCTCCAGCCCTCTTTGTCGTATCTTTAGGGGTTATTAGGACAAAAGGGGGTTCGGGAGGGTGTAGGGCAGCACAGTGGGCTGGGAGGCAGCCCAGGGGCAGGATGACCCTGTGGGCAGGATGACCACTGGGGCTGTCGGAGCCCCTGTTCCTGGACAGGTGGAATCACTGCACACCTTCCTCCCGATCCCACTCCTGGCTCCAGCCTTAAGCTCCCGCTGCAGTTTCCTGGCTGGTGGTGCCTCTCCCAGCTCAGGGAGCAGGAGCACCCCGGAAGAGAGATGGTGCCAGCAGCTCCCAGCGCAGGGACGGTCACGGGCTGGGGCAGGGGTCCCTCTGCCTCCCTGGGGTGCCCCCAGCAGCAGGGGGCCGGGCTGTGAGAAGGTCCCGCAAGCAAACAAAAAACCCAGAATATTTCAGAAAGGTCTTTTTCTTCCCCCTCCACCCGTATTTCCAGTCCTCCTCCCACGGCTCAGGGCAGCCAGCAGAGCTGCTCTCCGGCCCTGTTTCCCCCTGCCCAGCACCCCGAGACGCTCCCGCAGCCACCAAGCCCAGCCGGGTCGTGCCATCTGCAAACTCTCGGGTTTTTTAATTATATCTATTTTTTTCCTTGTCCTTTTCTTTTCCACCCCTTGCCTTTTCCCATGCCATACGCCTCCCCCTGGCCCCCCTCCCCTTGCCACCACCCCAAGCCCTCGGCTGGCCGAGGGGCTGCGAGGTGCGGGGTGGGTCTGGGGGTTGCGGGGGGCTTTGCATTGATGCATTGATCGCCCATGGTCTCCGCCTGACCTCCCTGCTCCCAGGGAAGCAGTCTCCATGGCTACTGGCCCTTCTCCTTCAGCGCAGACTGTAAATTCCTGCAGGCAAAGCCCAGCCTTGGGGGTGCGAGGGGGGGAGCCGTGAAGGAGTAACCAAAGCCAAATAGAAAGAAAGAAAGAAAGGCTGGGAGAGAGAAAAAGGGCGTTGCTTGGATGGGGCTCTCCTTTCCACTCCCCTTTCCCAGGTCCCCAGCACCAGGGCAAGGCGCCTGCTTCCCCCCTCCAGCACTGCTGCTCCTGCTCCTGCTGCTGCTGCTCTTGCAAAACTGGAATTGGCTGGGATTATTTAAGGGAAAAAAAAAAGGAGGAGAAGGGATCAGAGCAGCCGCCAGAGAGAGGGCGATAGAGTCCACTTTCCTCCAACTGCCCTGGGTCTCCCTCCCTCGCTCTCTCCTCTTCAGCAACACCAAGAGCCCCAAACTGAACCCAGAGCAGCTTTTTCCATCAGTTCAGTTCCCTTCCCTCCCTCTGTCTCACACACGGCAAGGAGAGAGCCCCTTCCTCCCCTTGATTTTCCTTCGCATGCTCAGCCCCTTGTTTCCTTTAAAGCACTAGAAATCCCCCTTCTTGCCCCCGCTCCTCCCTGCAGACTGGGATTGCAATGGGAGCTTTGCAGATTGCTGGATTTTCCATCCTTTTCTTTCTCCTCCACTCTGGAAACACGCTGGCAAATAAAGCCAGTCAAGGTAAGAGAAAATCTTCCCTGCTCGAAGGTTTGCTGTTTGATGTGTGGATTGGGCAGCCGGATCTCCTCGTTAGAGCTGGGGTTTAAGTGCAGGCTGGAGAAGGCAGCAGCAGTAACAACAAACAGTGGAGGGGATTTTAAATGTCGCTTGCAGATATTCTCGCCTACTGCCTTGGAGCTGGGGTTGGGTTTGTAAACTCTTTAATGAGTTGCGTTTCTTAGACTTTAGTTCTTTTGGTGTGGACTCTTTATCTCGAGGCAGGGGGTGCAGGGGCAGAAAATTAGGGTGGGCAAATAAGTCTGCATCCACCACAGGCAAAATGTGGCTGTTTGGAGGGGCTTGGGGGGCTCTGCTGGTTTTGTGTCTGTGAGATGGGGCTACCACGGCAGCAGTGTGGGCGAGGAGGCTGCTCCGGGCTGGGCTGGAGGGCAGGGATGGCGGAGCGGGCGTTGATAACGCCGGGAGGCTGCATCTGTGCTCGGGGACTTCACATCGGCACGGGGCAGTCTCAGATGTTGGCTGCAGGGGTGTGGGCAGCAGGAAACTTCAGGTAGCTGAGCACAGCTAAGCCTGAAAATTAAGGGAGCTCTTTCCCTATCTCGTGGAAAGAGAGGTATGTCCCATCCTTATCAACTTTGGGCTTTTCTGTTTCACAACTCTCGTACTGCGCCGGAGCCTGCCCTTCGCAGACGTACACACGGAGCTTTATGTATGGTCTATCTATACCTTTTCTATAGCACCTCTATATTTAGCTCAGATTTTTTCTATACACACGCGCGGGAGTGCGCGCGCCCACACGAGCACACACAGCCCTATACATGATCCTGTTGGCTGTCTCAAAGGGGGTTTTCTCCTTAATTCGCCACTATCTGTACAATCTGTCGGGCTTTCTCTTTTTCTTTCCGTGGCATGTGAGGTTTCCCCAGCCCGGCTCTGGCTGTGCCGTTGCGGCAGCTGCGTGTTTGCGCGTACGGTGAGATTAAATAGCGTGTGAACGAAATCTCGGAGCGCAGGACATAATGAAAGATCTCTTGTAGGAGGATTCCAGCCACGCGCATGGTCGCCCCAGCCCTGTCACCGACAAAGTTAGAAGGAATTTCAAGGCTATTGTCTTATCTGGCTCAAAGTGTTTCTAAAACAATAGGCGACTTCTCTGGAGGGCAGCCTGGGCAAGCAGGAGAGATTTTGCAGGGCAAAGGTTTGGTGAGAAGGCGTCCAGCTTCACATAAAGCTTTATGATTTAGGCACAGAAAGGAATGCTTAGGTTTTTATCCCCCCTCAAATTATCTTGAGTGTATGCATTGCTTTCATTTCTTATCATAATATTTATTTATTAAGGCCTTTTGGTTTCCAGTTCCATTTAAGCCTGAGCCAGAATTGCATTAAAATAGCAAAGTGAAATTCCATCGTGCAGAGACTTGACAGATCCCTTCAGGGAAGGAGAGGGGTGGAGTGGGGGTGGAGAGAGGTGAGCTCAATCCTGCGCTGGGGTACATCGCCCGCCGCGTGCCTGGGACGGCGCTGGCTCCTCCCGGGTGTCCGGCTGCTCACCAGCCAGGGGGGCTGTGCTGGAAAACTCATCCCTGAGGCTGCACTTGGGGGGCTCTGTGTGCTGGGGAGGGGGAGGTGTCTGCAGAGAGGCAAAGGTTGGTGCCTATGGGGCTGCAAGGACTCTGGGCAGGGGCGGGCCTGGTGCTGGTCCTTTTTGGATGAGGCCGGACTCACGGGGGTCATTAGGGCATCACTGATGGCAGGTACAACATGTGCCTTTCCTCAGAACCTGCTGTCTCCTGGGTTTTCTGACTGTCACTGAGCTCTCTGAACCCGCTCTGTGTGTCTGGGACGTGTGTTAGGAGGGTATTTCTCAAAAGCATCAGGTGTGTGTGCCGGGTGACACCCCAAGGATGGGGCACACGTCACCCCAAAACCTTTGCCCTTTTGGGGGACAGCCACCCTTGCCAGGTGACCGTCACGGGCTGGGGAGGGCTCCTCTCCCATCGGATGGTCTTGTCTTGATGGGATAACGTTGTGTCGTGGGTCAGGCTGCTGGCTCATTTCTTGTACTGAATTACCCCAGAAAGTTTAGTCCGTGGAGAAGGAAGGATTTAGAGAGCTGGCTGCTGGGCCTGGAGGGTGCTGCCAGTGGACCAGGCTGGCTGTGGAGGCAGCTTAGGGCTAGGGAAGCTTTCAGAGGAGAACTGGACATCAAAATCTAAATAACCATAGGGAGGCTCCTGACACGCATTCACATCTGGGATGGACTCACTCCCTGCGGTCCCCAGGCCAAGCTGCCCACATGTTGCTGTGCCCACCCCTCCTCTGGGTTTTGGATAGATAATGTCACCCCCAGTCCCAACCTCTTGTCTGTCAGTCCATCTCACAGCCTTCCAGACAGAAGAGTTTGTCCTGAGCTCCTGCTCTCAGTGGAGCAGTGCCCTTACCTGCTGTCTGCTGGCATTGGTCCCTCCCTGCATGCTGGGGGGACAGAGCCCAGGGACTGGCAGCTCTGCACCATCCTCGAGCAGTGCCAGCCCCTCTGGCAGCACCCTTATCACTGGGAACACATCCCAGGATTTGCCACTTTTCCCTGCAGCTAATTGCACATCCCCTCAGATGATGCTGTGGTGTGGGGCCAGGAGGGAGAGGCAGCATCTCCCTGGGAGACCCCAGCTCCCCAGTTTGCAGCCCCTGGCATTACCACGGCCCCAGTTCAGGGTCCTGGGTGGGATGACAGCCTCAACCCAGCCCACGGGGCACTCGATGGTTCATGGTTGACACCAGCCCTCCTGGCTGGTGCTGTGTGGCTGCCCGGGGCCACAGCCACCGTCCCACGTGAGGGGCTGGTGTGGTGGCGTGCACCTGCAAGGCCTACACTGCCAGGGATTACTTTTCTGTATTTTTTTAAGGAGTCTGAAATTTTCCAATTGCAGCGTGGAGATGCTGTTTGATTCCCCTCCCACTGCTGCCAAACCTCCTCCCCCTTGGCCTCTGCCTTCCTACCTCTCCAGCATTCACAGTGTGCGACTGTTGTGCCTGTCCCCTCCACCCCACTGAAATATGAAATGTAAAACTGTAAACATTTCACATACACAGTTCAAAGGAGATCTTTGACTGAGGACGTCTAACATGCCTGTACTGAGATTAAAAAAGGGGAGGGGGTGGGTAGGAAGGAGGGAAGAAGAGTTTTTTTGTAACTGCCAACTGGAGTATAAATATTCAGACACCTTGAGTCTTCCAGTGCCGATGTATTGCTCTCTCCAAACTGCTCAGGAGTTTGGGGGTTCTTGTCTTTTATTTTTATATAGATATTTTTCCTTTGCAGACAGCCACACCAGAGTACTCCATTTAGGAAAAAAGTATGCATGATTGACCTTAGCCTTCACTTTCAAAATTCTAAGTCCCTTGAGAGGCTTTAGGAGAAGCCTGGGATGGCAAATAAAGTTTGCTCTGTCTGGTGGCACCGGAGGATGCCCAGCTCCAGGAGAGGCTGTGTCCCCGCTGGAGATCTTGAGATTGTTGCTCCCGGAGCAAAAAACAAACAAACACATTTTTAAGGCAAGGCTGGGTCAGTCCAATAAGCCAAAGGAACAACAACAGCATTGACAATTCTGTGGAGAGATGAACACGCTGCTGGCGTGGAGCATCAAACCCTCTGTGGGGAAATGGGGATAGAATTGGGCTGAAGTGACCAGGGTTGGCACAAGGAGGTGGGATGGAGGTGGAGAGAACATTTCCTACCCAGGGAATGGTGCTGGAACTGGGATCCATCAGGATGACCTGGACTGCTGCAGAGGATGGACAGCTCAACCTGGCTCTGCCCTCATGGGAGTGGGAAGCATAAGTGAGGGGATAAAAAAGCCCTTTTCTGACTCATTAACAGCTTTGGGGAAGCAAAACCCATGGTGAGGGTTATAGAGCAGGGTCTGGGCATTGGACAGTAGGGTCAGCAGGCTGGGAACAGCCCCAGGTCCTCACTGTGACTTGTGGTTCCTCCTTCCCTACTCCATCATTCCACAGGGCCAAGCGCTGGCGCTGCATCTCCCGTGTCCCACCTGCTTTTGGGAAAGCTGGGTGGGTGTGCAGGGCTCTGGGCTGGGTCTCCACTGCATGGTGAGATGCAGACATCCCCTCTGAGCCATCCTGAGCACAGGTACCTGCCCAGGCACCACTGGCACCCCCATCCTGGCAGCAAGACATCAGCCAGCACCTGAGTCAGGATCTCTGAGTGCAGATCACACTGCTTTAGCCAGTTTACAGACAGCTGCCCTGCAGAGCATCCTCCTCCCCTCTCCTGGCCCACATCCCCTCCCAGGGGCTGCCACTGCCCGTGGCCATGCCCTGAGCCTGTCCTGCTGTGGCGCAGCACGAGTCACCCCTGCGAGCTCCCTGGACGAACAAATGATTAATAAACTGCACCACAGTGTCTGAGGTGGTTATTAATACCCTGGTAAAAGGAGCTACTGAAGTTATAAAGCTTTAATTTGGCATTAAGGCCGAGTGGAAACTCCGCATGTCTGCCAACAGCTACACACACATCCCCATACAGACAGGCTGTTAATATATATGCCTATATAAAAACAAAGAATAAAATTAATTTGTAGAAAAAGCTGAAACACTTGCAGGAGAGGCGAAAAAGGACGGTGGGTTTGTTTGTTTAGGATTTTTCAGGCCAGTTCTTGCTGTCCTGTCTCACCCCCCTCCTCAAATTTATTGGGACTTTTGGCCTCTGGCTAAAACCATCTTTTATTATTTTTTTTTAAACAAAATAAGGAAGTGAGGAAAGAGCCTCAATCCAGGCTCTAAAAATATACGAGCTGTTGCTCTATCCCCGTACTCGCTGTCGGCTGTGACGCCGCAGGGCACAGAGGTGCTGCCCGGGTGCCCGAGGGCTCTGCCACCGCCTCCCCCTCGGTCAAAGCCCTTCGGCTCCCGGTGGGTGCGCGCCGGTCCCGGGGAGGTGGCGGTCCCCCCGCTTTTGGCACGCTCGAAATGGCAGTGGCGTTGAAACCGTCTGCCTCCGCTGCCTTTGAAATGGAGAATAAAGCTGCAGCTGGAGCGGAACGGGGCCCAACAGCCAGCGCTGGAAAATCCCACCCACAACGGAATAAAAAACATGGCCCGAGGCGCGGGGCGAGCGCCGCAACCTCCTGCCCTTCGCCGCAGCCCCCGGCGACGGCCGTGCCAGGGATGCTCCTGCCCTCTGAGGAGCCCTGATCAGCCCCAGCGCGGTGGGACAGCGAGATGGGGCTGGGCGGCGAGCGGGGCCACCGTGGGCGAGACCTGCGGTCCCCAGCGAGACTCAACATCTTCATCAAAACCAAATTCCCCGCCCGGTGCAGAATTCCCCGGTGCCGGGGATTTGAGGCACGATGCGCCCGTCTGCGCCACCCGGTTTGGGCTCGTTTCAGGCAGTTTAGGGTGAAAAACAGTGGGTTTTTGCTTATTTGTGGAAGGAAGAGATGGAGGGGTACAGGTCTGCAGGGGGACTGGCAAACCTTCCAAAAAGGCCACCTGGATTTGGGACCTTGAATGCAGCAGGTCCCCTGGAGTAGGGGGACAAGCAGGGCACACCCCAGCGAGGAGCTACTGAGAGCAAATAGGGACAGGAACATCAGTAAGGATTTTTTATTTTAAAAAAAAATTTAAATCTTCACTTGTCTTGAAGATGAACCCTCTCACATGGTGGCAGCAACTCAGAGCACCTGCTGTGAGGCCAGAGGCAGCTGTTTGGATGGAGGAAATTCTCCTGCAGGAAGAACGGGCTGCCCTGAGAGAAAACCTTCCCTTTCATGGGAGAATGCTGCTTGCATTGACAAAAATGCTAAAAACTGAGTTTTTCAGAGGGTTTTGCTTTAATTCACTACATCATTTCTGAAGGATACTGAGGAGCCAAAATTTCAGCATTCTAAAATTGGGATCTTTGCCAATCCTGTGACGGCTCCTGGGGTGCCCAGGAGGGTATTTATTCACTCTTCCCACAAACACACTTTTTTTTTTTTTTTATAATCCTGTAACCTTTCAGAATGACTCTAGCTTTGGAAAAATTACAGAGTGGAAAACTGATAATGTTTTCTTTTGTACTTTTGCTGCTGTGTAATCTTTCCAAAGTTAGACAACTTTTGAAGTTACAGAATGGGAAAAAAAGAAAGAAAAAAAGAGATGCTCTACATGTGTGAGTGGGAAAGGGCCAGAGGTGCATTCAGTGCCTCATGCGTGTTTTTCGTGGTCTTGAGTTTGAGAGCGCAGAAGGAAAAAGAAATAGGAAATAAAATTCCCCCAAAAGTGAGATTCCTGGCAAAAGGCTGGGAAAGTTTCAATGATGTGATTTATGCCTGGTGGATGCTTCATGTTCTGAGTGTTTTTAGGGGAAGGAGACGGGGTTTGATGGATGGTCTGTACTGTTTGGGTGCTGGTTCCCACCTGTGTGCCAGGGTGGGTGCCCGGGGTGCCAGACCTGGCAGCTGTCACCTTGGCACCATGACTCGCAGCATCACAACGTGATCTATAACTTTGGGGGAACACCTGAAGGGGAGCTCCCACCCATGCAGGGCCAGGACCAGGATCTGCAGATTCAGTAGACCTTTGGGTCAGCATCAGCTTTGCTGCTGCTGAGTTCCCATGCACATTGTGGCCAGTGCCTGGCATCCCTCCACATCCCCCTGCTCCAGTGCCACAACCTCCCACCACCCCTGTGGGAGCCCAGAGAGGGATGCAGGAGGCTGAGGTGAAGTCACTGGGATGCTGAACAGCCACACTCAGTTCCCCAAAGGGACAAGAGCCCCGTGGGACCCCTGGCACAAGCAGGGATTGATGCTGGGTGCTGGGGTGACCAGTGACCAGTGCCATGGCTGCTGTAGGTGCCAGCCAGGAGCAGGGCCCTGGTCCCCGTGCAATCCCTCCATCGTCCCCACCGCGGTGGGTCAGCCTCCAGCCGGTGATTAATGGCCCAAGGGAGGCCGTGGTGGCCGCGGGCCATAGCTAATGTCAAATAACAAATATGAATGCGGGCTGTAAATATTTATACAATGCGCAGGCACGTGCCGCCTCCCTGATGCAGAGACAAAGCTCTGCTCCTCCCGGCCGGGTGACTCACATCTCCCGGCAAAGAGCCGCCGGGGTGGCCGGGACAGGGCTCGGGCTGCCGTTCCCGCGGCCGTGGCCCCTGTCCCGCGGGGCTGCAGGGCTGCCTGCCCGCCCGCCGCTTGCAGGGATGTTTTGGGTCTCTGGGGAGCTCCTGGAGCACTTCTGTTCTTGGGGCTGATGAAAAGCAGTTTTTTAAAGGCAGCTGAGAACTTTGAAGCCTCACGCTCCTCCTGAGGGGGTACAGGGAAGCTGGAGGGACTCTCAGGTCTCCCGTAGCCAGCGAGAAGTTTCCGATCCCTGTGAGAGGAGATGGAGGCAAATCCCTCCAGGGGCAGCGCTGATGCTCCCCACGTGGAGCTGGAGCCTGGGCTGCTCTGGGAGCCCTGCCCGTACCTGCGGGGCTGCGGGTGATGCTCAGCCCCCGCCTGCCCCTCGGCAGCCTCATCTCCAGGCACTGGCAGTCACGGAGGGGATGTGCCCGCTTCAGGGCACCACATCTCCCTGACTGCCAGAGCAGGGAAGGCAGTGAGAGCCAGCTGAAACAGCCTTCTGCTCACAAACCTCCACTCCATGTGCTCGAGGCTTCTCCATTTCCCAGATACCATTAAAACCTCCATTCCCACGGCCTCCTGTCACAGCAAACCCTGGGGCATTGCTGCTTGAGGCCACTGCCAGCACGTGGAGCTCTGGATGTGATGCCCTGGGTACCGTGGCACTGCATACCAGCAAAGGGGCTTGAGGGGAAAAGGGAGATGGGGACAATGAAAAATGTTGTCCGTGTCCCCAAGGAAGCCTTGATGTTTTTCTCAGTTCTCCCTCCTGCTTCTCCCTCCTGGCTCCCAGGTTTATTTAGTGTGGTCCCTGTTAATTCCTGCACATTCCTTGGCCTAAGAATAGAAAGTGATGACGATTATTTGGGTGCCTGGTTGGCTCAGGAAACAGCTAATTGGAGACAGAGACTTTCACCTCTGCCTGGGCTGGCTCCAGCCTGGACTAGGAGTGCTGGAACAGCATTTCCTATCATCACACACATGAAAGGGCCACGGAGTCTCAGGGTGACGTGTCCAAAAGGGGACACAGGTTGTGCTGTTTGGGAGTGGACCCAGTGATTGACCATGTCCAGAGCCCACCATCGGCTGTGTCAGGGCTGGCTGAGGAGCCAGAGGCTGCTGGGATCTGTCACCTGGGGTGGTGGCTCCCATGGGGACACGGGTAGAGGTCCCAGGCTCTCCTCTTTGCTCCCCTCGCCTGTCCTCTTGCAGATGTTGACGAGTGCGTGGAGGGCACCGACAACTGCCACATCGATGCCATCTGCCAGAACACCCCCAAGTCCTACAAGTGCATCTGCAAGTCCGGCTACACCGGGGATGGGAAGCACTGCAAAGGTAGGGACACGCTGCTGGCAGAGCCAGAGTCCTGCTGCCGAGTCACAGCCCCAGCAGGTCGGAGGCCAGCGGTGGCTCGTCAGCACTGGCCCATGCAAAAAAGCCACTTGTTCATCCCAGCCCACTGTAAACCTTTTATTCCCCTTTTCTGCCCCAAACTCCTGGCCTGTTGACAGTGCATGGGGACAGAGAGGACTCTGACTGTCCTTGCTGGTGATGGTGGCAGCCATTGTCCTGACATGGCTGGGGCTGCCCATGAAGGGTCACTTGGGGCTTGTTTTAAACAAAGCTGGGCTTATTTTCCTGCAGGATTTCTGACCCTGAGGCTGCAGAACTGTGTTAGCAGCCAAAATACAAACTTAAAAATAAGACATAGAAACAAAGATATAGGTGGTGTAGATATCAATTTAGATGTAGATACAGGTGTAAATCTAGTTATTGATATAGGTATAGGCATATACCTATATATAGATACAACTGAGTGGGGAACAGAAAGAAAATGGGCTCCTTGGAGCAGCAGCAGCAGGAAAGCAGGATTGGGGCAGGGGAAAAATTCCCAGCTCTGCTCAAAGCAGGTTCAGGGTCAGGATGGGCAGAGTACAAATAGCAGAGGGATTAAAGCGCTCCAGGCACTGCAGGGCTTTGCCATGGAGACAGGCTGCTCTGCCAGCACCCTGGGAAATCCCAAGAGGTCCCCAGCACTCTGCACCAAGCTAAAGCTGTAGGACACTGGGCTAGCTGGGGGTCCAGCATCTAGACTGGGGAGAATGGGGATGATTTTGTAGAGTCTGGAGGGATGCTGCAGGTGATAATGGAGCTGAGGACGTGCTGGAATAGGCAGAGAGAGCAGAAGACCCCAGGGCACATTACCAGCTGGGTGGCAGAGATGCTGGAGATGGGGAGCAGCAGCCAGCCCTGCAGCTCTCCCACCCTTCTTCTCCCCAGACGTTGACGAGTGCGAGCGGGAGGACAACGCGGGCTGCGTGCACGAGTGCGTGAACATCCCCGGCAACTACCGCTGCACCTGCTACGACGGCTTCCGCCTGGCGCACGACGGCCACAACTGCCTAGGTGAGGGACATCGGCACCTCGCAGGTCCTCAGCTGCTCCAGCACCTTAGGACCGACCTGCTGGCTTTCTTTGCTGGGCACTTCCCAGGACCCAACACCCCCAGATCTGCTGCAGAGCCCTGGAACTGTGTGGCACTCTCAGGGCGCTAAGCCAGCTGCAGATGTGTCCTGTGCTGCAGTGGCTCGCTGGGGACAGGATTGCTCCCCATTGCACGGGGGTGATGCCAAGGGAGGATGCTCCATGCTGGGAGAAAAACTCGCTCTGTGGGTCCATCTGTAGACTGGTAGGGTTGGGGTGAGGCAAAACAGGGAGAGCTGGGTTTGGAGTAGCTGGGGGTGAGGCACAGGCTCCCCACAGCCGCATCCTGCTGTGGCAAGCGGCCGGGCCAGCAGCTCTGTGCCGCTGCCGAGGGCAGGACCAGCTCACCCGGGCCCTGCCGCTCGCTCCGCTCGTGCTTGAGGTCAGCCCTGCACCTGCCAAAATAGATGAGTTAATAGCAAATACGGTGGGGATGGGAACCAGCGAAGGGACTGGATAAATAATCCCCGGGCCAAGACAAACCCGGCATTTGCCTACGGAGCGGCCGTGCATCCTCCCTGCCACTTCCCACCGCCCCAAACTCCATCCGGCCGCGGCGGAGCCAAAGCTCCCGTCAGAGCCCCGGGGCCCATCGAGCTGCCCGCGCCCGTCACCCGCTTCCTCCCGCGGCATCCGCGGTGGGAGCTCCGGGGCACGGGCCGCCCGCCTCCCCTCTGCCTGGAGCTCATGCTATTTTCCAATTAGTGTCTGCAGAGGGGTCATTAATGAGCTCATCACTGGGAGGAGGAGGAGGGGGAAGGGATTATGGACACATACGCTTTGCATTAACCACCATCACCGGGATCTTTGCAGCCTCCTCGGGGAGGGGGGAGATTTACACAGCTGGGAGGAGGCGCGGGCGGGCGGCTCTGCCTTCCTCTCCCGGGGGAGGATGAGCCCGAGGAGAAGAAAGGAAAGCTGGACGTCATGTGTTTACAGAGTTGGGTGGGAGGGGATGGAGATGGCTGGGGAGCAGCCGGGCAAGCAGGGATCTGGGGGAGCATGCTGGCTCCCACCTTGAGCCCTTCCTTAGCTCATCCCAGCATCTCATCTCTGATCCTGACGTGCTCGGCCCAACCTGCCTGCATCCCCTTTTAGTCAGAAGAAAGAGAAGCAGAGTGAAGCAGCATGTTGTGCCCAGGCTTTGCCAGTGCCATGGGCAGGAGCTGAGCTGGAGAGGGGCCAGGGTGTATGCCCACCAGAGTCCACCAGCCCCTCCATTGCCCACCCTGGGCGACCTTTTGAACCAGGACAGGAATTCAAGCCCCCGTCCTGACACAGGCACTGCTGGCTTCTGCCCATCTCTGTTGCCTTTAATAAAACAGGTATTAGAGCGGCGGAGTCTCATTTCAGCCATCGGGTTTGAACGGCTGCCTCCTCATTTTTGAGCAGAGCTGGAGGGAGATGTTGCAAGACATTAAGCCCTTGTTCTAAGCTGGGGGATTTGAGGAGAGTTATTGGCATCTGCAGGACATAGCTTGGCTGGGATGAGCATTGGAGGAAGCCATGAGCTTCCTGCCATCACAGAGGACATCCCTCTATGCCTGGCTGCAGCCCAGGTGTCAGCCCTCACTGCCCTGTGCATGAGAGGGTGTTTTCAACACCTCCTTTCCAAGACAGCAAGCCTGTGGGGTGCTCCTGGGCTCCGCTGCCTGGCCACCTCCAGCTAGAGCTGCAGCCCTGCTTTGATAATTCTGAGCCTCCCCTCAGGGCTCGCCAGGGGCTGGGGCACAGTGCAAGGCACCCACACTGCTCGGGCATCCATGTGTCCCTGCATTTTGCCCAAAAGCAAGGGGTTTGGGTGCGTGCTGCGCTGTCTGGGGAGGGGGCCGGTGCCGGCGCGTGCCGTCACTGAGCCGCTTCTCCGGCGTTTCCGGTGGGCGATGCTGGCGGGGCTCAGTTTTCCCCTCAGCCGCGGCTCTGCAACGCTCGAGTTCACAGGACGTTTTCTTTGGCACGGGGCCCCTCGCTTCCCGGCCCGACACCATCACCCGGCCCCGGCACGGCGGGCAGAGGGGGCACGGGGCGGCCGCGGCACAGCCCGGCGCCCTGGTCACTCTGGCACCTCAGGGCACTGCTGAGTTCAGCTTGGACCACTGTCCCCAAAAAGCCCCTGGAGAGAGCAATGGGCAGTTACTCTTCATTAAATGCAGGATTTGCGGGGCTGGAGCAGGAGCAGCCTGGGGCGAGGGCATTGCTGCTGCCACGGGGCCACATCTCAGCCCCTTGCAGCCTTGGCTTGTTAAACCAAAACAGGTGTGAGGGCAGCTGAGAGGCAGGGCAGGAGATGCGAGTCTCCTTACAAGTAATTATCCCTGCTCTGGGCTAAGGTTTCCCAGCTCCTCCTAATGAAGTGCAGGCATCCCCAGCTGGCGACAGGCTCCGAGGGGCTGGGAGCAGGGGCTGGCTGCAGCCAGCATCCTGGGTGCTTTGGGTTTTCTGGGACAAGGAAAAGCCCTTTCTCTGTGGTCTGGTGTTGCCTTCTGTAAAATGAGGCCGTCAGTCAGGGAAGCTGTATGATCACTGCACCCACTCCTGCTGTGCTTGGCCGTCATCCCCTGCAGTGCCAAGCATTCCCCTTTCTTCCAGCTGGGGGACCACAGATGTAATGCAGAAGTAGGTTACTACCCAGCAGCTCTGTCCCACCCCGTCCCCATCACCTTGGTGTGCCAAGGAGCTGTGCTCACCCCCTGCCACCTTCCCTCTGCAGACCTGGACGAGTGCTCGGAGGGCAACGGCGGCTGCCAGCAGACCTGTGTCAACATGATGGGCAGCTACGAGTGCTTCTGCCGGGAGGGCTTCTTCCTCAGTGACAACCAGCACACCTGCATCCAGCGTCCTGAAGGTCAGTGCTCAGCAGTTCCACGCCCTGGGGCACCCTCCATCCCTGCATTTATCAGGCAGGTCTGTCCTCTGTCACCTCTGGCCACTCCTGCCTGGGTTTAGGTGCTGCTGCTGGGTTCTTGGTGTGGCAGATTTGAAAGTGAATCTATGGCAGGCACGTTGGGAGAGGTGATAAATGTCCTGCAGCAAAACCCTCACAGGTCCCTTGTCCAGGCACAGCAATGTTGAGCAGGGCACATTAATCCTATGCCCAGGGCAATTTATTGATAAATGGAATACCTTACACTTCCTTAAGAGACACATCTTCCCCTGCCAGGTCTTGCACAGCACTGAGCCCTTCATCTCAGTATCAACTCTAAATTGTTGCCGTCTGGAGCAATCTCTTAGCCAAAATAGGAGGAAATGAGAGATTTTTGTGTCTCTGCTGATTTTTATCTCTGCTGCTTGGCAAAGCCAGCTGAGTGTTTTTGCTTTCCTCCTTCCCCCTTCCCAGCTGTGTTGGTCACTCCAGCTCCCCAGGAATCTCACCCTGCCCAGGATGCCTGAGCAGCTGCAGTGGCATCTCCTGTGTCCCCATCCCTTGTGTGTCCAGGAGGGATGAGCTGGCTGCTCCTTCCTGCTGGTGCCACAGTGGATGGTCCCTGCTGGGGACAGGGATGCAGGTGCTGGGTCTTGAGCTCAGTGGGGTTTAAAGCCACCAAGAGATGTGGGAGCAGGGTCTCACCCAAGCTGGGAGGGAATCAAAGGTTGAAGTCTCCCAGGTGGTTTTGTCCACCTTCCCAAGCAGCTCTGTGCCAGGAGCTGGCCAGGGTTATCCTGTCCCCACAAGGTCCTCCCTGACAAGGTTTCCCCTCCTTGCCATCATCTCCCCATCCCATCCCACCTCAGACATCCTTCTGCCACCGCTGACCAGTGCCAGCAGCTTTTGGAGCATTTCTTTGCTTCCTTTTCTCTTTTAGAAGGCATGAACTGCATGAACAAGAACCATGGCTGTGCCCACATCTGCCGGGAGACCCCCAAAGGGGGCATCGCCTGCGAGTGCCGCCCCGGCTTTGAGCTCACCAAGAACCAGCGCGACTGCAAACGTAAGGAGCACTCCAGGGCTGGGGATATGGCCTCCCAGGGACCCCCTCACCCTGTCCCCATGGCACAGACACCTCCTGCCCCTGCAGCAAAGCCCTGACCCCCTGGTAGCAGTTGGCTCATTGAGCCTGAAGCTCAGCATGCTCAGCTCTGCCTCTGTTGCCCTTACAGACAATGCTTCTGGCAGCCCCCTTTACCATGGGATGTTGTGTCCTTACACGACCAGGCTGAAATGGCAGTGCAAGAGGGTCCCAGAGGCTCAGCATCCCCTGTTCTTGTTCCAGTGTTTCACTTTCCAAGGGGGAGGTGAACAAGGAGAGTGCAATCAGCATGTGAGGAGCGCAGGAATCCTCTCCCTGGGGGTTGTGGTGCTCTCAGCCTGTCTGATCTCCTGCCAGCATCCCACTGGCAGTGCCAGGGTTATTAAATAGATATGTGTGTGTTTATGCAATTATTTTTATTTTGTTACTCATTTGCTGTGTGCAGCAAATGTGTAAAATCGCTGATGAAATGAAGGTTTAATCCTAAACTAAATGAACAGCACACCTTCCCCCTGGGGAGGGCTGGCAGGGATTCCCAAAAGCTCCCATGTCATTCCAGAGCTCAGGAAAGTTTCACCCTTCCCCTGTAGCACTGGATTCAGGGTCAGGGTCAACCAGCCCACCAGTCCCCTTTGCTTGGACTCCACTGGTGGCATTTAGCAGATATGCAGAGGGAAGACGTGAGAAACCACGTAACAGGCTGCATCTGCTAAGATCCCAGAGGGAAAGTGAAGGGCTTTAGGAATTATCTGTGAGGGAAGGAGGGAGGGAGGGAGGAAGGAAGGGAAGGAGGGAAGGAAGTCTCTGAGGGAAGGACGAGGTGTTTCCAAGCCAGCTTTATGCTCTAGATGTGGATGCTAGGCAGGGAAGGAGGAGCTGGGGCCGTGGTGACACTGGTGCTTTGCTCCCACAGTGACCTGCAACTACGGGAACGGGGGCTGCCAGCACACCTGCGACGACACCGACCAGGGCCCCAAGTGCGGCTGCCACGTCAAATTCCTGCTGCACTCGGACGGGGTGACGTGCATAGGTGGGTCAGGCCATCGCCCACGTGGGGCTGGGGTGTGGGGTGGCTCGTCTCCCTCCCTGGGTGATCCATCCTTGGTCTGCTGAAGGGTTTTTCCCAAGGCCTGGGCGTGCGGCGGTTTCCTTTTGCTGAGAACGGGGAAGCTCAGCAGGTGTGTGAGGGATGCTGCGGTGCCGGGGGCTGCAGGGATGTGTCTCTGCACAGCCACAGGGAGCAGAAGGGATCCTGGTGGTGCTTGAGGGGACACTTGGGGACAGGTTGCTGTGCTGGGGTGTGGGCAGGGGTCGCTGGCTGCTTCTGTGCTGCTGAAGAGAGAGCTGTGAGGATTGGGAATTGTTACTGTCGCTGTCACTGGCAGCTTGTGAGGAGGGATGTGGAGGGGGCAGGTTTGCCCACAGCAATCTGTTCCAACTCGGTATTGTGGGGCCTCAGCTCGGGAACAATTGTCTTGCAAAAAAAAACCAAAAAACAAAACCAAAACCCCAACAACCTGACAACTCAACCACCCCCAGAATTGTCCTTTTCCTGTGTGTGTTTTCAAATTGTAAAACATCAAGCAGAGATAGAAGTTTTACTGGTTTCATATGCTTGTGCTGTTTAACAGCTGCTTTGATTTAAAAAATGTTATATTTGGGGAGTGATTAAGTCCACAATTGCTTGAGACATTTGAGTTCTTACTGCAAAATGAAAAAGAAAAAGGAACTGAAAGCAAGAGAGGTTTTGGCTCCCCATGTCCCTGCTGTGCCTGAACAGAAAACCCTTCGTGCTTTCCACAGACGGCTCCGTCCTCAGGGCAGACGATCCCCCCTGAGCCCCTGGCTGCTCCCTGCCAGCTCGATGGGTGTTTTGGGCAGAGCCCCCAGCAAAGCCCTCCTCCCCATCAGCTCACTGCTGCCTTATTGTCACTGCTGTCCCCCAGCCTGCCCCCAGGATGGATCCCAATCCCTCCTGGCTGCTGGCAGGCGCTCACAGCCCCTGGTCCCCGCCGTCCTTGTGTTTGTTCCCACAGCCATTGTGTCCTGTCCCACCTCTGAGGACCCTCCCAGGGGTTGTTGTTGTGCCTGGGTGGGGAGCTCTCCTCCAACAGGGAGCTCAGGACCCCCGGTGTGTCAGCTGGTGGGTTCCTCCTGGATGAAGGGCCCTGCGTGCGGCGTCTGACTGGGGCAGGTTTGGGACCAAGGATGCCCCTGACCTGTTGGGTGTGGGGGGTGAGAGAGCAGCTCTCCAAAGCATCTCATGATCTGGGGAATGCTTCAGAGCAGTCTGTTTGCTGGGTGGGGTGGTCTCTGCACTCAAACCCTGGGTACCACAGGTGTGAGGGTGGGATTTGGGGATTTCCCAAATCACTCATCCATTTGTCCTTGGCCCAAGTCTCCCTCTTTGCCCTGCATTGTACCTGCTGGGGAGGCATCTCCCACCAGAGCCAGCACATCCCTGTGAGCTCTCCCCTTGTCTGCCTTTCCAGGGGAAATCAAACACTGCACTAGAGCATTTTAGGAGCAGCACCAGCCCAAAGCCCACCACTGCCCCACGCCTGTCTCACGCCTTTGGGCTCTGCAGTCCCCTCTCACGGGAAGGGGCCTGCCCAGCTCCTGCATTCCCTGGGGGATTCCCTATCCCCAGCCCCACCGTGGGAACACCAAGGGGTTGTGCTCCAGCCATTGGGAGCCAGCAGCCGCCCCGCGGGGATGCCCGGCCAGCAGATTTACAGCCGAGGTACCTGCTCGGATATTTATAACCACCCTTTCTTGTTTTATGGCTCGGGCACAGCAAACAGCCCTCCCCCACCCACACCGCCCCCTTCACCGCCCCTTCCCCATTTCCTCCAAAATATTTCATCATTTCAAGGGGAATAAAGTTTCCAGTGAGGGGAAACGCAAAGTCGTTCCCCGGGCCACGGGCTTTGAAATTGTACGCGGTGCGTTTGATGGGCTGCCGGGACAGGCCCCTGGTCCAGGTTCCCTTCAGATCACACCACGCGGCAGGAAGCACGATCAGCCCCTCTGAGTGACAGTTTCATTAGGCCACGGCCGGTGTTTTTCATTTTTCCGCTTTTTATTGCTGCTTTTAAAAATGCAGATAATGAGGAACATGCCTCTAAGCACAGGGGCCATCACTAATGGCTCCCAACATGTCTGCAGGCACGAGGGGGAGGGGGAGCCGGGAGGGGAGGCCAATGACCTTATATATTTATATTTATGCTCCAAAAGCAGTCTTTAAAAAAAAAAAAAAAATAAAAAAAACGCACATTAAACGGCCCTCCAGCAGCCAAGGGTGCAGTGCCCGCGGGGAGATGCAAAAACAGCTGTCACAGTTGATGCAGATTTTGGCTTTCCAGGAAGATTTACTAGCCAGGACATCATTGCAGCTCCCTCCCACCTATATTTGGGGTACAGCAGGGCTATTGCTGGCCCCCCACTCGTGGCGAGCACTGGTGGAGCGGGAAGGGGTGGACGGGGAAGAAATATGGTTGGATGGAGAAGGAAACTAAACCCAGCTCAAGTTTTATGGCTGATTTCCTGACCCACGCCTAGGCGGTTTGCGGCGGCACCGCCGGGAGCTCTGCACCCACAGCCGGGGTGCACTGACCCAGGGGTGAGGCTAAGCAGCCCAAGCACACCCAGGATTTGGGCTCACTGCTGGCTCGGCTGCTAATCCAAGGGGTGCAAGTGCCACGGGCGGGATGCGGTTGCCTTCCCAAAGCCCGTGGATCCACGTGGCTCCGCTCGGGGATCACCACCTGCCCTGGCACGTGCTGGCTTTGTTCACAAGGAGGGCGAGGACGGGGCTCCCCAGACTAACAGGCTGCACTAACGCTCCTCATAACGCGCTTCTCCCGCTCGCATGGGGCTCCAACCAGCCCAGCATGGCTGGAGGGGGTTTGGAGAGGCTGAGGGACATGGAATGCTTGGGAGGTGGGAGAGAAAGAGCCCAAAGGGACAGCTTCCACCAGGCTGGAAAGGCAGCAGAGTTGAACCCATTGATGTGTGACACCAACCAAGTTCCCTGCTGGACACTGTTTCTAAATCACTTTTTTATAATGTTAAACAGGGGAGAGACACTTCCAGCAACACGTTATCCTTGAGACGTTTTCTAATGGTAAATATTTTTGTTCTCTCTATCTCTACCAAGGGGTCTAACCGTAGATGGTCTCTCCTCTCGAGATCATAACGGGGCTCGGGGGCTGAGCTGCTGCGCTAACCGCATGTCTCACTAACCCTGCCCCGCTGCTGCTTCCAAACCCCGCCAGGCCAGCCTGGGGCTGGGCTGGGGGACAGAGCAGGGAGCCCTCCCCCTGCGGTGCTTGCATGAGACGGGGCCTCTCACGCTGCTTTGGTGGATCCAGCCTGGCGCCGGGCGTGACAGTGGCTTCCCAGTGGCTGTGGCAGTGGTTGCCCCCACACCCACGAGGAGCTCAGAGTGGGCTGCCAGCAGCTGTGTGGTGGGGAGGGGGATGCTTGTGCCCATCTCTGCGCTGTGCACTCCCAGTTACGCCTTCCTAGAGCTCACCCACTCAAGGATGGTCCCTTCTGGGACCTTCAGGGTGTCCCAGGGTTTGGCCTCGCCACGCACAGTGGCTCTCAGCCCAGAGCTGCAGCAATGGCAGAGCTGCAATGGCCCTTTAC
The DNA here is from genome assembly GCA_013398275.1 of Promerops cafer. Taxonomy (NCBI): domain Eukaryota; kingdom Metazoa; phylum Chordata; class Aves; order Passeriformes; family Nectariniidae; genus Promerops; species Promerops cafer. Next base: position 18,300 of record VZSE01005335.1, on the reverse strand, counting down.
GGGGCTGGGCACCTCCCTGGGGATTTTTTTGCATCCCCGTGGGGTCTCCAAACCCTTCACAAAGGTAAGGTGATGCCTCTGCTCTGCCACCAAGGAAACTGAGGCAGAAGGTGCAGCAACTTGTTTGTGGTGGGGAATCTTGTTCCTGGATGTGCTGGGTGCAGGCAAATCCCTGACACATCCAGGAGCTGTGGGAGCTCAGCTCACCAGCACAGGGAGCACAGACTGCAGCTTTTGGGGGGCTCTGCAGAGCCTTTCACACAGGGGTGGGAGAAGGGGGAACCCCAGATCCGCGCCATCACCACGCTCCAGCCTGCCCAGCTGTAATCCCTCCGATTACCGCGGAATTATCCCCTCTGGCTCGTGGGATCACATCCTGCTGAGATTGTCACTTCTCAGAAAGTGGAGCTGAGGCCAGAGTGTTTGCACTGAGGGTGCTCAGCAGGGCAAGGAGTGCTGTGGCACTGCAGTCGGGCAGTGAGACCAGAGCTGGGATGGAGGAGGGTGGAAAAGAGTCTGCGTGTCTCTGTGCGTGTTTCTGTGTCTCTGTGTCTCTGTCTGTGTGTGTGAAGCTTTGTCCTCTCCCTGCCTGAGCGGTGGAGGCCTCACCAAAGCCCTGTGTGGCTGGTGAGTCACGCCAGGCTGGGGGCAGCCGAACAATTGCTGCTCCCCGGGGCCATTCCAGAGCCCAGCCCCGTGCTGCCAACTTCCACTGCCTCACAGGTACCCCAGCAGCCCCCTCTGCAAACCCAGAACAGGGTCCCCCCCTTCACAGAGGGGTTTGCAGTGGTTGCTCTGGCTGTGCTAACCGAGCTCATACCCAATGCCCACCCTGGGCAGCTGCCCTGGGATGGTGGGTGGGACTGGCTTTAATCTCAGGTGAAATTCCCAAAGGTGCAAAGGGGCCAGGAGGGGTGCTGCAGTGCTGCAGGAGGCTGTGAGCACGGTGACAATATGCCCAGGGCTCCACGTTCTCTGGAGAGCTCCGTCCTCCCTGCTGCAGCTGCTTCTCCAGCTCCATCCCGCTGGCAGCAGCACCTGAACCAAGGCAATTGTCTCGTCTCAGTGGTGACCCTGTTAAATCAATCCTCCCCAGGCTGCTTCTGCATCAGCTGCTGGAACAAAGGCTGGCGTTAAACAAATGATTCACTGGGCTTTCAGAAAGTTTCCCTTCCCTTGGGCGCGGTGTCCCCCGCCCCGTGTCCCTCGCCCCGGCGCCGCAGGGAGTGGGGTGGCCCTGGCACGGCCGGGCAGTGGGAAGCACGAGGACCTGGCTGGAGGAATAATATCTGCACCAATCCTTCCCCTGCCGTTAGGTTTTGTAATTGTGCTGGCGATTAATTTCATAAAATGGTCCCTTTTGTTCTCTTATTATGGGACACCATAAAAATAGCAGTGGCAAGAGGAGCACAGAGCGATCCCAGCTCCCGAGCCCCGCGGCAAATGGTTGGATGGTTCGGTCATTCCTGCCCCATGCAGCGCTTGCAAAGAGCAGGAGAACCTGGGATTTGCTCTTTCCAAGGAATTTCTTCAAGGCATTTTCATCTTGGGTTCCTTGAAGCCCAAACGCCTCATTTATCCAAGCAACCAGCCTTCTGAAAGGAATATTTTATTATCCTTTGTGAACAACTTAATGCACTTCAAACCATTGTTCTGGTGGTTAGGGTTGAAATTGAGGATTGATCTCACAGGGAAGCTGTCAAGCTGAAAATGCTTCATTTAAATTAGTGTCCCTTCTAGTCCTACCAGCAACAGCTGACTTTGATAATACTGAAATAATTAGCTTTTTTTTTTTTCAGTTGGATTTTTTTTCCACTGATGCTGCCTGCCTCTGAGTGTGTGTTTTAATTATATGATGTGTCTCTCAAATTAGCCTGAGACACGGGACCAGCCGCCGTGCCTGGGCAGTGGGTGACGGTCAGGGACCGACGGCACAGGGTCACCCGTGCCTTTGTGGCTGGGTAGCTTGGTGGCAGCAAGGGGGACAGGACCCCCCTGCCACCCCACTGGGGGACTGGGGCTGTGCCCCCACGTCCCTGGGAGCTGCAGCCTGGGCACTCCTGGCAGGACCTGTGTCTGGCTGCTTTTGCACAAGCGCTATGACTTTGTCCCTGGGAAATTGCATTCCTGCTCTTGGGAGCTGCCGGAGGAGGCCTCCATGAGGGCCTGTTTGTGGGGACACCGGCCCCATGTGTTCGTTGTTTCACGGCTCTGTGGCCTCGTTGCTGTTGTGTGGGAGCCAAGGGCGGTTTCCACGGGCCCTGCAGGGAGGTTTGTGCCCGCTGCCACTCCCGGGCTGTGGCACGGGGGGCATCTGGGTGGCGTGGCTCCCCCAGCCTGTGGAACACCGGTCCCTCACCGCAGCCCTTCTCTCCCCTTCCCATGCAGAGACGTGTGCTGTGAACAATGGGGGCTGTGACAGCAAGTGTCACGACGCGGCCACCGGCGTCCACTGCAGCTGCCCCATGGGCTTCATGCTCCAGCCCGACAGGAAGACGTGCAAAGGTAGGTGGATGTGAGTGGGGCTGGGGGGCTCACTGCTCACCCCTGGGTGCCTCAGAGCCCATTGTGTCCTCAGTGCCCTCAGAAAAGGCTCAGATTTAGCTCAGCTTGACATTGCCCCCAGTGCCCACTGGTTTGGTGTTTGCATCCGTGGGGTGGGGACAGGAATCAACCCTCTGCATGGGGACTGGGACGCCTTGCTGCAGGCACCAGGCTTGGCCCCATGCCCCTGGGAAGCCTATGGGGAGGAGGAAAATGGGGTCAGGTCAAGCTGGAGGCAGTGGCATAGCCCTTGTGGGGCTAGAGGGTCCTGTCTCATCTCACTCCACCCCACTGCCCCAGGGGAAGGGCTGCATGTGCAGGGAACCCACACCTGCTCTGGGAGTGTGAGATGCACAGGTCCCTCTGGGGACACTGCCCAGCCAGCTCCGAGCACCATGTCCCACATGGGGCACAACACCCCGAGATGCTGCACGTCCCACCAACATCCCCAACCACCTGTCCCTGCCAGGCGGGGCAGTCCAGGCTGCTTTCCCTGCACCCCAAACCTGCCCCCCTCAGGGCTGGCTGGTGCCTGCGTTGTGTCTTTTGGCAGCTCTCAGAACCTGACCCCAGCTGAAAGGAAAGCCTGTCCTGCTGCTGGCTGCCTGTCTACCTGTTGACTGCTTCCAGAACCCCCTGCCCCTGGTATTTTATCAGAGCATCCACCCTCTCCAATCCTGCAGTTTCCAGCGATGTGCAATAACCCGGAGCCATGTCCCCTGTGTCTGGGGTTTTATTATGGCTGCAGGCAGGTTTACAGCTCGCTCCCTCACAGTCATAAAAAGAAAGCCTCAGCCCCAGCGAGGCAGAGCTGCTGCCCCAGCACTGGGGGATGGAGGGACAGGGCAGGCACTGCCTCCTCCTGGTCTCCTTCCATTTCACAGGTTGTTTCCTAACAGTAAATTTTGTGATTAGTGGAAAAACAAGAAAAACAACTGAAAACCCCACATTCCAGCCTCTTTCCAGGTTGTTGGGGTTCTTTGCAGTTACTGTGCATCATCCTTTTTAGCTTTGTTAATGGCAGGAAGGAGATGGCAAGCACAGAGGCAAGGGCTGAAAAGCAGTTTTGTTGAGTGGCTGTTTTTGAAGGAGAGGGTTGCCCTCTGCTTTTCTCTCTCTTTCTGCTACTCCTGGTCCCCCAAATCTGTCCTCAGCCCAAACCTGTGGCTCTGCAAACTCTGGTCTGGTGCTCTCACTCAGCTGAGAGACTCTTCTGAGGCTCCTGGCTCTACTCTGGGGGACCCTGAGACCTGCAGAAATTAATCATTTTGCACCACTTCCAAGGGGAGCTGAGCCCCAGAGTCCTGACCTGGCCCAGCGTCACACGTTGGCTCCTCAGATGCACACAGAGAAAACCAGCAGCCACGTTCCCCTGCTGACCATCAGAGCCCAGAGGGTTTCCTGCATTTGCTGGCTCATGGTGGGGACAGCATCCAGAGGGGAGCACTGGGCTCTCCTGGCCGAGCAGCCCAGCCAGGGTGTGACAAGTGTCCCTTGTCCCCACCAGACATCGACGAGTGCCGGCTCAACAACGGCGGCTGTGACCACATCTGCAGGAACACGGTGGGCAGCTTCGAGTGCAGCTGCAAGAAGGGCTACAAGCTGCTCATAAACGAGAGGAACTGCCAAGGTAAGGGGCAGTGAGTGCCCAGGCCCCCTGCCCTGCCCCTCCCTGCACTCCCATGGCTGCTGCTGCAGAAGTGCTGCCCCGGTTGCTCGTTCCTCTGCGCTTTCCTGTGGACTGCATACATCCTTCAGGGGATTGGTGTTGGATTTAGGCTCTGGTTTGGGGCTTAGCCCTTCAGTCTCAGAGCTGGGGACTTGTGGGCTCTTGCAGAGTTAAAGCCAGCAATTAGGCAGATGCCAGGGTTCCCAGTTCTTGGAGGGCAGGAGTGGGGAGAAGATGCCTCCTGCTCACTCCAGAGGGAGCTGGCTGCTCCATGCTGCTTCTTCCACCTTTTTCCCCCTGTCCCAACATCTTTCTACACATCTCACATAAGCCCAGCAGGTCGCTGTGCTGCCCCCGCAGCCCGTGGCCAAGGTCAGCACGGCAGGTGTGCATGAGCCCGAGTGTTGCCTCCTGAAAACGCGGCCGGGGCAGGAGGGGGCTGGCAGGCTCCGGGGCTGCCACTGCTTTCATCTCCGTCCAGATTCTGTGCTCTGGGAGTTTGACGTGAGTGCAGCAATTAACTTAATGAAGCCAATGAAATGATGCTCCAGCCCACCAGGCTGGGTTCACCGAGGCCTCCCTGCGCCAGCGAGGTGCCCGCGGGGCCGAGCAGACATTGCTGGCACCGTCCCCGCGGCAGGACCTGCCCGCACAGCATTCCTGATCCCTCCCTGGCATCCTCCTGATCATGGCATCCTCCTGATCCCTCCCTGCCCCGGACGGGCAGCAGCCGGGGGCTCTTGCAGCCCTCCCATGCCAGGGCCAGGATGCTGGCCCTGTTTGGCCCGCTTGAGGTGCAGAGGGGCTGCAGGAGCTTGTGGCAGGGGGGTGCTGGTGCAGTGGGTGAGGAGGAGCTTGGGGGGAGAGAGGGAGGGAGCACAGGGTTCTGGAGCACAGTGGTGTTGGATCTCCGGAGCATCCTGGTATTGAATGCCCAGAGGAATCTGGTTCTGGACCCTTGGAGGATGCCAGTGCAGGGTCCCACAGCCACCCTCAGCTTGCTGGAGCAGGAAGGGGACAGTCCTGTGCCCGGGACGGCCCCTCTGCCCTGCCAGCTCTCACCTCCTCCCCTCGCCTTTCCCCCAGACATCGACGAGTGCTCCTTTGACCGGACCTGCGACCACCTGTGCATCAACACCCCCGGCAGCTTCCAGTGCCTCTGCCACAAGGGCTACACGCTCTACGGGCTCACCCACTGCGGAGGTAGGGCCAGCTGGGTGCTGCAGCCTGTCACCCCGCCGGGGTCGGGGCCCAGGCAGGCGCACGGGGTGGGGCAGCCCCGCGGTGCGGCTGGGGTGGAAGCCCCGGGGACACTGCCCACCCCAAGGGCCCACGGGGACGGTCGGTTCCACGCATACCCCGGGCTGAGGCCATGCAGGGAGGGGGCTCACAGCCAGACTCGCTGGTGTCTGCAACTTCAAACAGAGCGACAGGAACAATTTGCGACTTGTCTGCAGCGAGAGAGAGGGAGAAATCCCCGGCGTTTTTGGCAGGGAGCTGTGACGGGGTGGGAAGGGGAACATCAAAAGGGTTTGATTTAAATTTCACAAGGCAGATAGCTCCCAAGGGCGGGGGCGTGCTGCGCCCGGGAAGCGGGGAGGTGGATGAAACACGCTCTGCAGGGGCTGCCGGAGCGTGTTGCGGCAGCGGTGCCGGCGGCCCGGGATGACGAGCCCGGGTGCTCCAGTGCTGCCCGGCTGGCGAGGGTCAGCGACCCTCCTCATATTTCTGAGCTACGCAGTCAGCGTGGGAGCCAGCGCAGCCCCCGGGACTGCCTCGGGGTGGCCCTGCAGCAGAGGGATCGGTGGCTCCCACCAATGCCCCGAGTGGGGGGGAGCTGGGCAGGGAGGGCTGTGACCGGGGCAGCTCCATCCCTGACCTGAAGGGTCATTTCAGGCCGGGGGGTCCCGGCTGAAGAGAGGGACCAGGGCTGCTGAGCCTTTTGAGTTCAGTTTCTAAGTGCTTCCCATCGGCTCCATCTGCTGCCCCCCCAGCCCACGAGGGGCTGGGCTCAGCCTGGATGGGCCACACCCGTCCCTGCCCAGCCCTTGGGGACACCGGGAGTCGGGGTGTCCCTTATCACCGTGGAGCTGGCACAGCTGCGGGGAGGTGGCACTGCTGGAAATGCCCTGAGGTGCAGATCCCCTGTCCCAGCTGGGCTTGGATTTATCTGTGCAGAATCCCAGCCCTGAGACAATGCAGTGGTTCAATGTCAGAGCCGAGGGGTCCCACTACCCCTCTCCCACTGCCCCTCTCCCACTGCCTCTTCCCTTGTCCCCACAGACATCGATGAGTGCAGCATCAACCGGGGTGGCTGCAAATTCGGCTGCATCAACACTCCTGGCAGCTACCAGTGTACCTGTCCTGCTGGCTGCAAGCTGCACTGGAACAAGAAGGACTGTGTGGGTACGTCAGGCCAGGGGCCAGCATGGCTGCTGGAGGAGCTGGGGGCTTTGGGATGCCAGGCTGGGGTCCCTATGCTATGCTCTGGCACCCTCTCCTCCCCGGTGAATCCCCCCATGAGCTGGAGGGTGCAGGGGTCCCTCGTGGGTCTCTGAGCTGTGCCAGCCATGGGCATTCCTGATTGTCATCACCAGCTGGTGCTTGTCCCTTGGAGCTGGTGAAGTGCCTGCCAGGTTCAGTGCCACCACGGGCCACCCTCACCTGCAACAAGATGGGCAAGAAGGACAGCTGTGCCCTTTCCTGCACCTCCAAGGCCCGATTTCTGCCAGGTACTGGTGCTAGTGCCACCACCAGCATGGGCAGGGGGGTCCCCACTTCCCTGCATGGCCCAAACTGAGGGGAGAGGAGTGGCTACACAGCCAGAGTGCAGTGGCTGAGGAAGGGAGGGAGGTTGCTGCTCAGGAGGGCTCATTGTTGGGTGCAGATCCACGGGACAGGTCCCTGGTGCAGGATGTCTATGGCAGGGTGCTGGGCACCATCCCCCCAGGGCACAGCCGTGTCTGCCTGCATCACCCTGGCAGAGCCAACTCCCGTTACTCCCTCACAGAGTCCGACAGCAGCTACACGGTGAGCTGTGGGACCCCCGTGCTGCGGCAGGGCGGCCAGCACAGAGCCACCAACAGCAGCCAGCAGTGCCTCGGTAAGGGGGCTCCTGGGGTGCCCACGGCTGCCACCAGCCTGGCTGGGCCATGCCAGCTGCTGAGCACCCGCCTGTTCTTTCAGAGACTGTGGCTGCGCCAGTCAAGCAGAAAGCCTCCTTCAAGATCAAGGATGCCAAGTGCCACCTGCACCCGCGGACCAAGGGCAAGCAGGAGGAGGCCGGGAAGGCCGGGGCGCAGGGTGAGGCGTGATGGTGGGGGGAGGTGGGGGTGCCTCTCCCCAGCAGGGATGGGGTGCTGACCTGTCCCCCCTGTGCAGGTGGCTCGGCACCGTGCTCTGACTGCCAGGTCACCTTCGTCAACCTCAAGTGCGATTCGTCCAAGAAGGGGAAGGGGCGCCGGGCTCGCAACTCCCCCAGCAAAGAGGTGACGCGCATCACGCTGGAGTTCGAGGCGGAGATCAAGCCCGAGGAGATCACAGGTGGGCACAGCACTGGCCTGACCCGTCTTGGGTGCAGGCACAGGTGGTGGGACCAGGGACACGATACCATCCCCATGCAGCCAAGAGAGATAAACCGGTCCTCATCTCACACTGGATTGGCATGCGCTGGGTAGCGCTTGCAACTGAGCATTTGGGGGATGGTTTTAATGTTTCTGGGCTTCCCTCTCCACCCCTCCCTTCTTACTGCATCCCTGTGTCCCCCTGCACCCCATTCCCCTCTGCACCGCCCAGCCAGCTGCAACCTGCACTGCCTGCGACAGAGAGTGGAGAAAAAGCTGAAGTCGGCCATCAAAGCCCTGAAGAAATCCATCAACCAGGAGCGGTTCCTGCTGCGCTTCTCAGGGATGGAGTACGAGGTGGCCCGGAAGCTGAGCGTGGCCCCGGAGCGGCAGGAGAGCTGTGGGCCGGGCCAGCAGCGCCTGGCCAGCAAGTGTGGTAAGGAGCGTGGTGGGGTGACGAGGGGGCCCGGCGGTGACAGCCCCCACAGCATCACCGACGTCCCCCCCGGCTCTCAGTCAGCTGCTCGCAGGGAACCTATTACCACGGGCAGACGGAGCAGTGCGTGCCCTGCCCCCCCGGCACCTACCAGGAGAAGGAGGGGCAGCTCTCCTGTGACCTCTGTCCCCGCGGCGACACCTTGGGACCCATAGGAGCCACCAACATCACCGGCTGCACCGGTAAGGAGGGCACGGGGTGGGGCTTCAGGCACACTCGGGGGATGTCCAGGGCTGCAACATCAACCATTAGCCAGCAGACAGGAAAGCCTTTTGAGCATCCCCAGGGCCCACAGGAGTTGCTGGTTCGGGTGTTTATTATTTAGAGGGGACCCCAGGAAGGGCAGCACTTGCTGTGGGTATACTGGTGCTGCCAAGGCTGAGGGGGAAGAGGATCTGGCTATGGGTCAGGAGAGCCCCGGGCACGTGGGGTGACAGGACTGAACAATGCCTGTGCCTGCAGGTCAGTGTCCCCCTGGCCAGCACTCTGCTGATGGCTTCAAGCCCTGCCAGCCGTGTCCCCGTGGGTCCTACCAGCCCGAGGTGGGACGGGCGCTCTGCTTCCCCTGCGGCGGGGGGCTGACCACCCGCCACGAGGGAGCCCTGTCCTTCCAGGACTGCGACACCAAAGGTAGGTCAGAGCTGGTCCCCAGGAAGGGGCCACCCAGCAGGGCTGTGCTGGCAGCTGACACAGCCCCCTGTGCTCCCTGACCCCCCAGTGCAGTGCTCCCCGGGGCACTACTACAACACGAGCGTGCACCGCTGCATCCGCTGCGCCCTGGGCACCTACCAGCCCGATTTCCGGCAGAATTACTGCATCTCCTGCCCTGGCAACACCACCACCGACTTCGACGGCTCCACCTCCGTGTCCCAGTGCAAAAGTAGGCGAGCTGGGGTGCAACAGAAGGCGGGGGGACAGGTGTGGGGTCCTCCTTCAAAAGTATTTAAGAGTCCTGTAGAGTTTGGGGTCATTTCAGTGCTTTGTGCATGCAGGTGTGGGGGGTTGCCAAATGGGACACTGCCCCTCTTGCCCAGCAAAGCACCCCCAGTGGAACACTCCCCCCCAGTGCCCCCACACTGCTGGTTCCCAGTTGATCCGGTCTCCCTGCCTTGCAGACCGGCAGTGTGGAGGGGAGCTGGGTGAGTACACGGGCTACATCGAGTCCCCCAACTACCCGGGGAATTACCCCGCCAACATCGAGTGCACCTGGAACATCAACCCCCCACCCAAGCGCAAGATCCTCATCGTGGTGCCGGAGATCTTCCTCCCCTCCGAGGACGAGTGTGGCGACGTCTTGGTCATGCGGAAAAACTGTAGGTAACCGAGCAGGCCGCGGTGCTCAGGGGAGGAGCTGGGGAGAAAAAGGTTGGGGTTTGGCAGAGCTGCCTTGTGCAAAGGGAGAAAGGCACATCCCCGGGCAGCAGGAGTGGAATTTTGGGAATAGGGTCAGTGGGGAGATGAGCATCACCCTGCCATGCAGGTGTCTTGCTGGATCTCGGGGATGTGCATGGGCTGGGCTGCACACCTGGGCCTCAGCCTTCATTTTGGGGGTTAAAAGCCCCATTTGGTGCTTTCCAGAGCAAAAGGAATAACAATCCCTGTAACATGAGGGTTAGGAGGGGCTCAGCCTTGCCCAGCACAGACAATTCCCATCCCTGATGCCACCCTTGACCCAGAAAGGCTGGGGGTAGCTCTGCTGATGGGCAACCAGCATCCTGTGTCCCCTTGCTGTTCCCTGCAGCCTCCCCATCCTCCATCACCACCTACGAGACGTGCCAGACCTATGAGAGACCCATCGCCTTCACCGCCCGCTCCCGGAAGCTCTGGATCAACTTCAAAACCAGTGAAGCCAACAGTGCTCGGGGCTTCCAGATCCCCTATGTCACCTACGACGGTGAGCACGGGCCACGGGGAGGTGCCATCCCAGCATGCTGATGCTTCTCCCTGCCACAGTTTGGGACTGGTAACCCCCAGTTCACACCTCCTGTGTGTTTGGGGGGAGTGGACTGAAGGATGGAGACCGGAGGTTTGGGGATAAGTGGCAGCTCATGCCCTGTGTTTTTTGGCAGAGGACTACGAGCAGCTGGTGGAGGACATCGTGCGGGATGGAAGGCTCTACGCCTCTGAGAACCACCAGGAGATCCTCAAGGTGAGCATGTGCCCCCAGGGCTGTGTTTCCCAGGGCTGTGGGGGATGCAGGCGCATCCTTCTTTTTGGGGATGCCTCCTGCTCTCCTTGCATTTGGGGCCTCAGTTCAGGGGAGCACGGGGGGGATGCTGAACCTCCCTCTGGCTCGGCTTCCCTGCAGGACAAGAAGCTCATCAAAGCTTTCTTCGATGTACTGGCGCACCCCCAGAACTACTTCAAGTACACAGAGAAGCACAAGGAGATGCTGCCCCGCTCCTTCATCAAACTCCTGCGCTCCAAAGTCTCCAGCTTCCTCCGGCCTTACAAATAGCCCCCCGCGCCCCGCCGCCCCGGGCCGCCCCGCAGCCAAGGAAACCCTCTTCTCCCTTCCTTCTCCTTTCTGATTTTTCCTTCCTCCGCCTGGCTCCAGCAGGATCGCCACTGCTCGCCCCGCAGACGTCCCCCCACGACTTCCCCGCCGCTCCCTGCGGAGCTGCGCTCCCAGCCGGGGGCACGCTCCGGTCTCATCCAGCGGCGGTGGAGCCGCTCCCCTCTTCCGAAGCAGCTTCTTCGAAGGTTTTAGGAGACTGAAGTAGTGGTCCTTTCGCTGTCCCGTGTCCTCCCTTTGGTTTCCTTTACGCCAGGTCTGTCCCCGTTCCCTGGTGCCACCAGCAGCCCAGGAAAGTGTGGGGGGTCCTTGTCCTTGCAGCCCCCGGGGCTGGCGCCGGCTGCAGCCCCGCGGAGCCCTCGCAGAGGGGAGCGCAGGAGGTGACGCCGCGTCCACCGCAGCGCCGGGCCCCGGCTACCGGCGCCGCTTTGCAGACGTCGGGGGGAAGAGAACTGACAAAGCCGACTTGATTAAAAAGGAAATGCAAAGGAGTGATGGCAAAGCCCACCAGCGCGGCACCGTGGTGGCTCTGTCCCGCTGGAGAGCCGTGCTGGTGCTGGGAGGGAAGCGCAGCCAAGCCACGTTCCCGGAGAACAATGTCTGGCTGCACGGGAGAAAACAGGGAGCAAAGGAGAAGGACTTTCAGCCGGGTTTGATTTTTTTTTTCTTCCCCCCCCCACCCCAGACACTTGTGCCAAGAAACCAGACTTTGTTACAAGCTCTGCCAAAGAGTAACTCGGAAAAGCAAGCTTTGAGAAGAGCAGGAGTTAATGTTTGTGCACTAGGATATCCTCCTTTCTACCTTTTTCATATGTATTAAGTGCAATCATTTGAGTCTTCCTTATATTATTTAGAGGGAAGTTGTTTTTTTTTCTACTAGAAACGACAATATTTATAACTGCCTGAGAAATGAGAATGTGTGTTTGCAAGAAAACAAAAACCACCCGCCCAGAGCAAGCCGGGCCCTGGGCTGCGCTGACCAGCGCGATGGCGTCTTCAGGCCTTTTCTGCCACGTTTGTCCCCGATAAAAGCCCCTGTCTGGGGGGAGACGGTGCCTCTCCTGCTCTGTGCAACGGGGTGAGTTTTTGCAGGGAGTTGGAGGCGTCCTGGTCCGTCCGTGGGGGGATGGAGTTGGTCCTTTCAGAGTGATCCGCCGCAGTTTGGGCGCTGTTCCAGCCCCGGTGCAAGAGGGATCGAAACTCAGCCCTGTCACCTGCTTGTTGTAAACGGATTTGCTTCCCTGCAGGGGCTCAGGGATGAGCCAACACCTGCTGAGGCCGGGTCTGGGGGGGCACGCTGGGAGGAGAGGGGAGCTGGCCCTTCACTCAGCCCAGAAATCTCGATTCCCCCTGGGCAGGGCCACCCTCACGGACCTGGGGAGGTTTTGTGCTTCTGAGTCCCACCAGGCATTTTTGGCCCCATCCCTCTGTGTGTTCTCACCCTGCAGGGATGCTGTGGGAGTCCCTCCCCAGGGAGTGGGGTGCAGATCCCAGGGAAGACCCATCCTGCCACCCTGTTTCACTGCATCTGCCTCCCCCAGACAGGCTCAGCTGGGGACAATGGCCAGGTGGACACCACTGGTGGGTTTGTCCCCCCAGCATCTTCATGTGGACAGACAGGACTCCCAGGGACAGGCAACTGCTGCCACCACTCATCCCTCCTCCTCCTCCCCAAGCCTCCCTACTTTTCCGGCCCTGCCACCAGCTCTCAGCTGTCATCCTCCCCACACCTTCATCCCCATCTTCATCCTCTCAAAGACCTGGAGCTGCCAGGACTAAACATGATCAACTTGCCTCTAGCTCTGCCAGTGGCAGGTCCCTTCCCATTACTGCCCCCATTTGTCCCTCACTGTCCCTTTGCCCACACCTGAGCCCAGCCCTGCTTTTAACAAACCAATTATTTATTGCTCTGCGTGTCCCACTGGCTCCATCTTTCCTGCATCTGGGGGAAGCAGCTGCTCGTCCCTGTCTTCCCTCCTTGATCCACACTGCTCCAGCACCCCAAGAGCCTCTCCCGGGCTCTGTGAGGGGCTGCGGGCGGGCTGAGCACTGGCACAGGGGCTGAGGCTCGTGCCCAAGATGCGTCAGTTGGAAAAGTCTGTCCTGATTCATCCCAGCTGTGGATTTTCCCCTCCTGCCGCCGGCTCCCAGCCTGTTTGGAAGCTCCACATCTGTGGGCTGAGCTGTTTGTCACTTGGTCGCTGTCTGAAAGCAGCTGCTTTAATGCACAAAAGCTGCTGTAGGGATCTGGAGGGGTTTTGTGGCTCTGGGACAGTGGCACAGGCCAGTGACCTTTGGAAGGGTCCTTCATACTTAGAAGGAAAACATAAAAACCCAGCAGCAAAAATAAAATCAGCCCAGGAATGACCAACCCTGCTGTGGTGCCCTGCAGTGCCACAGCCCCTCATGCCCACTGGAGTTCATTAACTTTGATTAACTCTGGCTGATCTAACGGCAGGTTACTGCCCAGCTGCCTTTGTGGGGCATCAGCCAGGTATCCTGGCTGTCACCCTTGTCACCACACTGCTCACCTGTGCTTCCCTGCAGCAGTTGTGGAAGGATGAGGTGGGCAGCACATCCCTCCTGGAACGGCCAAAGGCCCCTGGTGATGGTGCTTCCCACTTCTCCTTTCACCAAAGAGCTCAAAAAAGCCCCAAAAATTCCACAGGGCCCCTTGAGCCACCCACCCCACAGTGGCCCAGCCCCACTCCTCACCCACCCCCAGCTCAGAATGGGTTTGAAAGGCTGAAACCCACATCAGCCACCTCGGGGATCAAGGTTTTGAAGCCGTCAAGAGAAATGAGGGTTGTTGGGGTTTTGGTTTATTTTTTCATGTTGGAGTATTTATATCTGCCTTTTGCAGCGGGCCAGGACTTGCCATCTCCAGCAGAAACTATTAAAGTGATGAGCAAGATGTAGTTCATGAAGTTATTTGCACTTGATTAAAAGAAAAAAAATTGTTATTTGAACTTTGTAAAAAGAAATGTTTGCATTTTGTATTGTCTTTTTTTAATTATTAAATGGAATTTCTTGGTGTTGTGTTGATCTTTCAAAAACTGGCTCTGATGCTTATTTTAAAGGTTTCTAACAGCAGGATCCAGAGCTATTTTCATTGTTTTGTTCCCTCAGATGCTGACAAGCTTTTCCAGGGCCTAAAGTATTTTTTCTCCCCCCCCAGAAGCTTAAATGCTGCACTTCCCTAAGCTCTCCAGTCCCTGCACAATGTATTTATTTACACACATTACTTAGATGCAACGAACTTCATTTTTAGCCCAGAACATGGAGTTAGACTGGCTCAGAGGGAAGAGGGGATGGGAAACACCCCCTACCTCAGCCCCAACCCCCTTGCTGGGCTGCAGCTCTGTTCTTCAGCATCCCTGGACTTATGGACAATGCTCAAATCTTCAGGAGCTGCACCTGGGCAGGTGTGGGCTGGTGAGGGCCACTTGTATTTAAAGGCTTCTGCTGCCCCTCACCAACCCTCCCAGAGCAGGGGTGAGCTCTGCACCAGGTAAGGGTCCTCTCTGTGGGCACAGGGGGATCTGGGGGCCACAGCCCAACTGCTGAACCTGCACCTGCTGGGACACCTCTGCTCTGGGGGAGAGTGGAATCCTTCCCCCTCCCTCTCTGAATGCAGGGGGGATGAGGCTCCTTCCCTCAAAAGCTCCAATATCCCACTTGGAATTCATCTCTCAACTCAACAAAGCACCTGAGGCCTTCCTCAGGAGGAAGTGAGCAGTTCTTTGGCAAACCCTCCCTGAGGAGCTCTGGAGGAACAGAACCACACACAGCTGTGGGTGTCTGCAGAGTTTATTGCTGCCCCCCTTAGTAGAGGCGCTGGGGTTTCCCCATGGTGCTCTTGATGTACAGAGCTCGCACGTTCTGCCAGTTCTTCTTCAGCAGGGACACCAGGAAGTTGATGGCCAGGTGGATGTTGTAGACAAGCTCGTCCTCTGTCATCTTCACGTGACCCACAGCCACAGCCAGACAGAGCACCTGGGGACAGACACAGGTACTGCTTTCCCAGGCAAAGCAAAGGTGACAAGAGCTGACCACTCATCAGTGCGCTGGGCTGTCCCATGGTCTGGACACAGCTTCCCCAGCCCACCCACAGGCTCCTCCACCTGGCCTGTGCCTCCCTGTGCCTGTAGCACCTGGATGTGATCCCTAACACGTGCAGAGGTGACTGGGTGAGGTGGGAGCACAGCTGCCTCCCAGAGGTGGGACACCAGGAAGGGCCTGTGGCACACAGTGCAGACCTGGCACTGGAGCACAGCTCGGGGCTCCTCTGCTCCCAACACCCTGCTCTGCCAAGCCCACAGCAGCTTCACTTTCCGCCTCTGGGGCCAGCCCCCAGCCCTCTCTCTCTGCACTGTGGCAAAGGCCAAACCTCCTCCCGCCCGGCCTCCCTGAGCAGCCTGGAAGCCAACGCTCCCCACAGGCTGGAGGCAGAAGGATTTACGAGTGAGCCGACAGGCCAAGTGTCAGGACATCATCAGCTCAGCTATTTTAAATGTTCAAGCATTTGCAAACCCTCACATTTGCTGTGTCCTCCCGGCTGTGCCCCCAGAGTCACACTTGGCCCACTGACACGGCGTTAGGATGCCTGAACAGGGTTATTGTGGTTTGAGGGAGTCAGCCCACCTCGACAGCGAGGGCAGATTGCCACAGAGCTGCTCCCAAGTTCACTTGGACAGAGTCAAGTCCCAGACTCACCCCCAGCAAAGCCCCCGTCATGCTCAGCCCCCCAGGGACATGCCTGGCCAGTCCCAGCCCAGGAGCAGCACCCACATGCTGGGAGCAGCATTAATTACACTGCATTGTGCTCAGCACTAAAACATCCAATCATCTCCTCATCATTTGCTCCCAAGATCCATCAACCACAGTTAAATTATTCCTCCTTTCTGGCTGGCCACAGAACACTCTGGGTACCATCTCCCCTCACTGGAGGAAACCAGCCACAGCTTAAGGAACACTCGAGGGACACCTACAGCCCAACCCAGAGATGGCACAGACACAGAACAACCCCCAGGTACACAACTAAAGCCATGCTTTACCTTCTTCATCTGAAACTTGATGGTCGATTTGACCTCATCCACCTTGGCCACCAGGTTCTCATTGTGGGTGAGCAGAGAAGGGAATTTCCCAGCTTTGTTCAGGCCCGGGCCCAGGATTCGAGGAATTTGCTTGATCAAGGACTCGGAAGCCAGGAAGGCATCGTACTTCTTAGCTGCAAGGAGACAACCAGGATGGACTCTCCTCCCAACGAGGGACTCAGCTGAGAACATGAAACTCCCTGCTGCAGACAATTCCAACACTCCCTGGGTCCCACCTGAACTGGAGCTGGTTTTGCCAACAATCTCTGAGGAACGACTGTCACAGCAGCCAGGGCCCAGCCCCACTCAACACAGTGACTCCAAATGACACCTTGTTCCCTGAAGGAACTGTCCTTTGCTGAGCCCCAGGTGACACTGAACTCCAAGCTCTGCCACAGCCTGTGCACACCAGGCTGAATGAGAGAGGATCCATTTAGGAGAGGCTTAGCCAGCAATCCCAGTCACTGCCTAACAGCATGTAGTTCCATGGCTCATCATGGACTGAGGGGCAAGTTTCTGTCTGCCTGAGGAGTGCTCCAGAGGGACTCTGGAGTTCTCAGGAAGGGAAGGATTTTCTCTCTGACCAAGAGAAAATGAATGAATTTCATTCTGTTCACGTAAGAACTGCAGGACTAAAGCACACTCTTGCTTCTGGTGTTTCTCAGCTTTTGCTGCCCTGCAGCTCCCCAACCAGGAAACTGAGGCACACAGCAAAGGGTGAAACTGTTGACAGGAACATTTTCTCTGTCTCTCCCTTCCTTGGAAAACAAACCCCATTCCTGCAGTACTGACCTGTCAGACCTGCACTGGCAACAGCCTGGTGGCTTTTTTGAGTAGTTTCTGGGCAGATTTTGGTACTGGGGGTGACTCTGGTCAGCTTTTCAGCTCTGCAACTAACCATGACATGGAAATCTCAGCACGAGGAAAAGCCTTATTGACACTCACCCAGCTTCTTCACCAACTTCTTGTTTTTGTTGAGCTTCTTCAAAGCTTCTATGTCCATGTGAGGGATGTCGACTGCTTTGGCCTCATCGCAGTGCTGCTGGTCCCCCAGCAGACAGACCGAGAATTTGGGCCGTGGAGTCGACTTCAACCTGGGGAAGGAAGGCAGGTCCGAGTCAGTGACGGGCCAGCACCACCCGCGTGTCCCTGGAGCCAGCACGGAGACACCTTACCGCAGCACGGGGCATCCTGCACAGCCGCTCACCTGCCGTCCCCAGCAGGCCGGCGCGGATAGCCCGGGGGCTGCCGCACCTCCCCTCATGTTTTAAGACCCAGGGTGAGGGTCCGTCCAGCCGCTCCCACTGGGCCGGGGCGCGCTGGACTCCCCAAGCGGTTCGGCACCGCGGCGGCCCCGAGCAGGACCGGGCAGGGCCGAAGGCTGGGTAGGAGCGAGAGGATGGCGAACCTGACGGTACCGGAGAACCGCTTGTCCTTCTGCGGGTCATAGTTCTTGAGGCTGATCTGCAGCTCCACCGTCTCCACGAACCTGCGGGAGGCACCGGGTGAGGCCCGGCCGGGCATGGAGGGGGGAAGGCCGAGGCCGGGGGTGACACGTCCGGTCCCGCCGTGTCCGCGGTTCTTACTTGCGCTTCTTGGCACGGCTGCCGTGCAGCACCTCCTTCACCGCCTCGTACAGGGTGTCCCGGGACACTTTGCTGCTGCGGGGGGAAACGGCAGCGCGGGCTCAGGGCCGGCCCCGCCCGGGACGCGGCCCCGAGCCCACCCCGGTCCCCGCGCGTTCCCGCCCGCGATCGACCCCGTTGACCGCGCGCCCGCGGCTGCCCGGACGGCCTCATGGCCCCCACCGGGCGCGGATGGCGGCGGATGGCGCGGATGGCGCGGAGCAGACACCACGCCGCACCCACCTCATGGCTGCGGCCGCTAGGAACGAAGGGGCGGAAGTGTCGCCGGCGTGGTATAAATAGTGGCGAGATCTCGCGAGACTCGAGCGCGCGGCGAGGCGCCATATTGAGAGCGGCGGGGGCGGGACCCCGGGGGCGCCCTGCTGGGGG
>VZSE01005334.1:106528-126458 GCA_013398275.1 Promerops cafer | reverse complement strand
GAAGCGCCGCGAGCCCCGGGGGCGCGTCCCGGGACTGTCACGGCGGGGCCGGGGCGGGACCCCCGCGACCCGCGGGGCCGGGCCGGGGCTGAGCCAGAGCGTGCGGCGGGAGGGTCCCCTCGCTGATGCGGCGAGTGATGGCTGCGGGGCGGGGGTGGTTCGGGGGGGCCGGGGTCCCCCTGCCCGGCTCGGTCGTCCCGGGCAGCGCCGCCTCCAGGCCGGGGACACCGTGAGGAGCTGCCGGGGGTACCGGGACGCGGTGGCGCTGCTGCCCCGAGCCGAACACCTTTGTTTTCGGTTTTCGGTCGGGGATCTGACAGCGCATCTTCCCTCTCTGTTGGCAGGAAAAGAGGTTCCCGGCGGCGCCTCGGGCGCGAAGCCTCCCCGGGGCCGATCCGGAGGGACGGGGTGGCCGGAGCAGGTATCGACCGGAGCGCTGTGCTGGCATTCGCCTCCTGCCGAGCCCGTGGGGAGCATCCGGGGAGGGGAGATCATCGGAGAAGGAGGAATGAGCTCTTCGGAGTGGCCCCAGCGTGGGGCACAAGACCCGGGAAGCCGGGAGAGGGGAGCGCCGGGGGGACCCCTGGGCAAGGGGTGGTCCTGGGGCAAGAGGTGGTCCTGCACCGACCTCCCTCGGAACGGGAGAGGGCAAGGAGGGGGTGGCTGGAACGTGCTGCCCTGAGCTGTACTAGTACTACCTTTCCCGCCTCAGTTTCCAGTTTCCAAATTTTTAATCAGCTGAGGAGGAATGAAGTTGGGCATCCCAGTCTCGCCTCTGGGGCTGCACGGGGCTGGATGGGTGGCCATGGGGACAGCGAGGTGTCATTGTCATCTCTACATCCTGTTGTTCAGGGGGAGAATGAAGCGGTGACGACTCCGGACAGAAGACTCACCACCTCTGAGCGGGACTCACCTGTGCGCCAGAGCCCCCTCAGCCTCCAGCCCTGTCCACAGCTACTGCCCGCCGGCAGCCCCTGCCCCACGCCGGGGGGCTCGGCCCGGCGGGATCCCACCGGGATGAACATGGTAAAGAGCCCGGAGCAGCTGGAGCAGCGGTTGGCGGGGATGGTGGCTGTTCGGGAGACGTCTCCAGCCTGGTCTGCGCTGGGAGAGGAGGGGCCGGTTTGTGTTTTGTTTCTTTTCTTTAACCCAGCTTTGCTGAGAAGCAGCGGGGAGAGCCGGGGTGGGCGCCGAGGGCTGCGGGGGGAGCGGAGCGGGGCAGGAGGAAACCGGGGGAAATGGAGGGAAGTGCCGGAGCGGGAGAGCAGAGAGGCCAGGCACAGGAAGCGGGCAGGGGGAGCCTGCCCTTCGCCCCCTGCCCTTCCCAACGAGCACATCTGCGAAATCGGCGCCTTTCTTACGGAACTGCCAACCCAGCAACTCCTTTCTTCCCAGGATTAGAGGGAAATGTTCGGTTTGGGGAGATTTAAAGGCCATTAGTGTGCACCACAGCCCAGAGCCAGCCCGGCCATTAGGGTCCTTTATTTCTTTTTGTTATTCAAACAGGCCTTGGGCGATGGCTCCATCCCAGCCATGGGTAAAGCTTCCCTCCAGCCTTTTGATATGCATGCCCCTGTCTGGAGGCAAAGTCCGAAACCTCCCCACCTCCTGGGGACATGCACCTGATAACAGGGCGGCCTCTTTTCCCAGCAAGGAAAACTGAAACCAGCCTGGGCCAGGCTGGAGGAGCAGCCCCAGGAGCAGGGGCAGGGGTCCAGTCCAGAGCATGGCCCGGCCAGGTGAGCCCTGCCCACCCTGCCCTCTCTGCCAGGTGAGCCCAGCCATCCTGCCCACTCTGCCTGCTCTGCCCGCTCCAGGGTGGCCGGCAATCGTGGCCAGGCAGGGTCCAGAATTCTCTCTAAGCAGTTAATACTGTGGCATGGTCTTTAACCAGTTTGGCAAATCTTAAAGAAACTGGTATTGCAAAATGAGGGCGGGCTGTGGAGTCAGCGGGTTCATTGTCTTCTCGGTGGGATTTGGCTGCAGGGCACGTCCTGGTCACCAGGCAGTGCCGGGGCTGCCGCTGGTGCCGGGCTCTTGGGGAGCTTTCGGCAGTGGAGATGGAATTCTGCGTTATTCGCCTCCTCATGGATTCTCCTCTGGAGTGCATGACTCTGGAGCACCCGGTGTGTTTGCAGGGCGCTGGGCAATGCAAACACTGCAGGGCTGGTCTCCTGTGAGCCAGCATATGTGAGGGCAGTGCTCTGTTTCTTATTATTAATGCCCCGAGTGCACGTGTTGGTGTGTTTCTGTGAGGGGAGGCGAGGACAAAGAGCCAAGCCTTCCTCCCGAGCCAGGAGGGGGTGAGCTCGCAAGGATGTGGCTCCTGTGGGGGACTTTGGGTGGTCAGTGAGCAGCAGGATGGGCTCGTGTGACTTCAGCACTTGGTGCAAACAGCAGGAGAAGGGATGGGAATCGCAGTCCTGCTGCGTAGGTTTAGGATTTTGGGAGAGGGACTTTTAACGAGCAGTTGGTGCCATGGTGTGCTGTTCCCTTTCCCGTCAGAGGATGGTGATGGGATGTCCTCAAGTGATCCTGGGCAGCGCAGCTGGAGAAAGGCACGGACCAAGCAGGGAGATAACATGCCTGTGCTCACAGCAGGGCCTGTGTCCCGTGCCATGGACCCCCAGAGCTGTGACCTGTGGGTCTCTGCTCTGCCAGCGAGCAGTTCCTTCCAAAGGGATAACCCTTTTCCCCCCACTTTATAACTGAAATAAAGGCCATGTGGGAGCTCCTTAAGCACGTGGCAAAGCTGCGCTTGGGGCATCAGGTGTTCAGTCCTGGCTGTGTCCCTGGGGAGACCTGGCCACTGTGTCACCTTAGCCCTTCACCTCCCCAGTGCTGGGCTGACAGGACACCCTTGCCTGGTGTGCTGGACATGAGGCAGTCCTGGAAAAGCCATCTTGAAGTGCAAGTTTGAACTTCCTGGACTCAGGTTCCTGACAAAGGAATGAATGCAGAGGTGGTCTGAGGGTCCCAGTGGAGTTTTGTGGGTGCAGATGTTTGGAAGGGCTGGGAGATATCCTTGCCTGCTTCTGTCCTCCCTGAGTCTTACCTGCCTCACGCGGCTCCATCTCCTTGTACCCTCTGGTTCAGATCACCCTTGTGCTGGGAGAGTAGCATGTCTAACGCCTCCCTGTAGGGATTCCCAGGGGATTCCACTTTTTTTGGTGAGTTTTGCTGGTTTTGGTGGCAGCATTGCTGCCAGTCATGGCTGCTGCTGCTCTGTTGTGGGCTAGGGAGGGGGAGCAGAGCAGTGGGAGCTGACCCTGACCTGGCTGTGCTGTGCTGTGGTGGATTGCTGCATCCTGGAGCATCTGGGGCCATGTGGGACCATCCGCCTGGGCCGGGGGCAGGCGGCGAGTCTGGGCAGCTCCCAGGAATTGTTTGCCGGGTCTGGGAGCAGATGTGCTGCAGCAGAGGGATTTCTGCACGCACAGCTGTGGGGGGTTATGCAGTGTCTGGTGCCATTCCTCTCCTCCCTTTGTCGAGGTGGGGGAGGCAGCATGTGCACCGGGGTCTCTGCCTGTGGAGGTGGGCGCTGGACACCTGTTTTCCTTTGTGTTTGAGTGTTACCAGGATTTTAACTCTGCCTTCTGCATCCACAACATCAAACTCCAACTGGTCTTTGTTTGTCAGAGGTGCTGACAGATGATTTCAAAGCAGAAATCTCAATTGTTAGGGCACTGGTTGGAGGCGATGCAGAACGAGAGTGACACAGAAGGGGCGGTGGGCTGGAGCTGGGGTCTCTGGGGCTGAGGGGGGTGTTACTTTGGCTTCCTAACAGGGCTGTAGGTGGGCAAAGCCCTGCGAGCTTCTCAGCTCTTGAGTTATGTGCTGCTAAAATAACTGTGCTGCTGAAGAGGCAAGTTGCAGCACAGACCCATAGCCCGGCAATGAGGCAGCATAGTTCGTGGCATCCGGGTGCCTCTGGGAGAGCTGGGAGCTTCCACTTCAGAGAACAGGAGCCAGGGAGGGCACCCAAGGGAAGGCAGCAAGCAAGGCGAGCCCCAGCTGGGCAGGGGACACCAGGGCAGGGGCTGCCAGGATGCACAGCCCCCTGCTCTGCCCCTTCACTCTGGGGCAGGGCAGCTGAGGCCAAGAGCGGGGGCAGGAGGAGTTTTCTCCCTCTGCGAGAGGTTAATGCAGGCTCCAGGACTTTGCCCCCCGTGGCGGGCTGCCTGCCTGGCCTGCTGCTGCAGGAGCAGCCCACCCACCTCTGGGCGTGCTGGGCAGCTGGAGTACAGGGAGGCTGGTGCCCCAGGGGTGGGCTGGCCCCAGGGGTGGGCTGGCCCCAGGGGTGGGCTGCCCCCTGGGGTGGGCTGGCCCCAGGGGTGGGCTGTCCCCTGGTTTCTACAGGGTGGCCGGGAAGTGCAACTCCCCTCCAGTCAGGGTCTGTCAGAGTGAGATGGGGCTCCGACCTGGCGTACAAATGTTGGGGGAAAACCTGGTGTTCCCTAAGGATAAGTGGGTTGCATCTGGGACCTCTTTTAGATGGAGCTGGTTGATCTTCAGGGCCACCACATTTGTGTGGAGGTTATGTGCAAGTGCCCTTTATTTCCCAGGACCTTTAGATGCATCTCCAGTCAGACCCCTCTGCTAAGGGCATGAAGTTAAAGCTGGCTCAAGGACCTCACTCTGTCTGCTTTGCCCTCCCTGGGGCTTCCTTGCACAGCTGAATTTCCTTTCCACTCTGGCTTCTACAGGCGACCATGAAAAAGGACAAAAGCCACGGGCAGGATGAGGCAGACTGTAGGACAAAGCTGATCCTCATCAACGGGGACAATGCACCTGGCGTGGTACTGGAGGCGAACGGGAAGCCCAGCACTCCAGGTGAGGGTCACCACACTGAGCCCAGAGTGCTCCCAGGACGTGCAAGGATGCACAGGGTTGGGGATCCCACAGCTTCTGTCCCAGGGCCTTGCTGGGGGATGAAGCCCTGTGGCTGTGGCCAGAGTCCCTCCATGACACCCCCTGGATTTCTGTGATCCAGTAGCACACCCAGGCCGTGGTATGGTTGTGGAAATGGGTGCCACACTGGGATGCTGGCTCTGCCCCTCGATAGCTTAACACCCATGGAGTGAGGAAAGTGGGGGAGCCCCTCCAGCCTGAGGGGTGCCATTGACCTGAGGGGCTGCATCGCTGCTCCTGGGATTCTTCAGTCAGGGTTCCCAAATCCCACCTCTTGGGTTCACAAGGTCCTGCTTTAAATGACCGGGTGACAAGCCCTGAAGAGCTGGCATGTGGCCTCCTTGTGCCTCTGAGCTTTCAGGAGCAAAGGAGTAGATAAGAATGTCTCCATGCTTGCTGCTAATCCCTCCCAGTTTTGGGGACAGGTGGGTGATCTGGGGCTGTGGTGCCACAATGGGGAGCCCTGGGGACACCAATTGTCTCTGCTCCCAGCCATGTTTCTCTGAGATGAGGTTTTGGTGTCTCCAAATTGTGGCATCCTGTGGGAGCAGTGGGAGGCTGGGGCATGCAAGGACATGGCCAAGTGGGCTTGCAGAGCCTGAGGCTGCTCTGTCTTGTCTCTGCACAGATTCCAGGGGCCTGGGGCTGCTGCCCCTGAAGAAGAAGGACAGCAATGGTGACGTCTCCAAAGAGGACCTGGCCTGGCCACTCGATCTGCCAGTGCAGAGGGTAAGTGAACACCTGGGGTGCTTATTGGGGGCTGTCTGTGGGGGGCATCTGGTGCCAGGATCCTCATCTCTTTCCCTCTGGGCTTCTCTTGTACTCAATGCCAGAGGAACAGTCCAGTGATGAATGCAATACTCACCAGTGTAATATTTTATTTTTTAGATTCCTGCTTCTCATGATACCACAGCAGTAGGAGGGGGTGGTGTGGGATGCAGCAATGCCATTATGTGTTGCAGCAGCCTAATAATTATGCTGATATTTTCTTTAAAGTCTCGGCTGTATTGATAGATTGAAGCATCTTGTGCCTCCCACTGTTGGGGTGAGCTGCTTTTAGCTGCTGTGGGGCTGGACCCCAATTTTACACACCCTCTCTTGTTGACTAGGTTGACAAACCTCCAGGGTCTTGGAAACATTTTTGCCTTCTGGCTTTATTGTTTTGAGTTAGAATTAAAACCCAAGGTTGGAGATCTGCCTGAGATGAGGCAGCTTCCAAAAGAAAGAGCCATAAATCCAGTGGGTGAAAATTCAGCTTTCCCACTGTGTTTAGTCTGGGGGCTCTTCGCTGCAAAATCTCAAATTCAAAATTTAATTTTGAACCTCTGTTATGCTGGGTGCAGGAAACAAGTCTTGGCTGGACTGTAACTCTGACCACCAGGGAAAGGCTACCCTGGGTGCTGCTGCAGGGCTGGCTGTGGGAAAGAGCACCCACGGGAGTGTGAGAGCATCCAGGGTGTGTAAGTGGGACGGGTGCTCTGCCGTGGTCTGTGGTTCTCCTGACATCCCAGTCCTCCCAGCTGTGGCTCCTGCTCTCTCTGTCATGCTGGGTGCAGTGGGCTGCAGCAATGGGGTGCCTGAGCCTTGCAGAGATGCTGTGGAGCAGCAAGTTGCCCAAAGGGGCTCAGCACGAGGTGCTTCCAGCATCCATCCATCTCCTCTCGCCTTCCCCAGGGCACTGCCTGTGGTGCTCAGCCCCATGAGGCACAGACTGTCCGTGTCCCCATGTGAGGAGGGCACCCGTGCCGTGGCACCCCTCTATTCTGGTAGCAGGTGCAACCCTGGGGCAGTGCTGGGTGCGGGAGCAGCCTCAGGCAGAAGCCCACCCTCCGCCTCATGTTCCAGGCAGGGCGGACCCGGCACGAGATGCGGATCAAGGAGCCACCACGCAGCGTGGAGACTCTCAGGGACCTGCCAACTCCCGCGCGGGTGAGGGTCTGGCAGGGCCAGGGCATCCCTGGGGCTTCCCTTGGGCTCCAGGGACCTGCACTGCTGCTGTGCCCTGGTCAAGTGTCTTCAGAGATGGTGCAGCTTCCCCTTGCCTCAGTTTCCCCTGAGCAGGGGCTGTGTTCGTGCTGTACTTTGCCCCTGTGTTGAGCACTCTGGGGTGGATTTGGGACAGGAAAATGGGAGGGGGCAGTGGTGCACCATTTGCTCTGGGTCTGGCAGGTAAAAGCAGAGCAGTTCTCCTGCATTAATTAATCATCCTGCATTAATCATCCATTAAGGGCTCTCCTCTCTATTCATGGCTGCAGTGGTGCCCTCACTCCCTGGCTCCCCCTCTCCGATCCCGACCGCAGGGCTGGGAGATGACACGGGGCTGGGTGTGATGTGGGGAATGGGGGGTGCTGTGGGGCAGGTCTGTGCTCCCCCTGTCCCTCTCCCTGCTGCACTCACACTCCTCTGCCTCCGCCCTGCAGAGCTCCAGGCGTCGCTCCGCCGTGTCCACTCCCGTGACCATCGACCTGACGGAGGACGACTCCCAGGACTCATCCCGGAGCAGCAGCACGCTCTCTGGTAGCAGCTCCCAGGAGGGGCAGAACGGCTCTGCTGAGCTGGGGGCCGAGGAGCCAGAGAGCAGAGGCATGGGCATGGTGCTGGAATACCAGGTACGGAGGGGCTGAACTCTGCTCCTGCACCCAGGATGGTGCGGGGCAAGGATGAACCTCTGTGACTTGTGGCAAATCAAACTGGAAACCTCAGTGCTGTTTCTGCTGCCCGCTCTTCCCTGCATGCCAGAGGTGTGATGATGCTGAGCTGTCTCCATCTCTCAGGCTTGGATGCTTTGGGGACCAGCCCCACCAAGCTGCCACTGGGGCCACACCTGGGCCCCCGAGACACGGGAGCGTGTGCCGTGTGCCGTGCGCCGTGCCCTGCTGAGACAGGCAGTTGCATGTGCAGAAAACATTTCTGTCGGGGACGCTGCAGAGAACCGGAGCTGCTGGGGCTGCAGAGCGGGATTTGGCGCCTGCGGGCCGCAGGGCAGGGCCCCAGACTTGCAGGAATTGGGCAATTGCATCTTGCTGCATAATTAAGTACGTAATTGCAGAACAAAGCTGGGAAGGAGGGGTCTGCAGGCAGAGAGGTGACTTTTCTCTGTGTGAGGTTCCTTGCTGTGCACAGCACCCAGCATGGCCTGCGACGGGTCACACCAAAATTCTTGGCTCTTCTTTTTCTTCTCTGTCTTCACTCTGCCACATTTCCTGCTCTCCCCAGTAGGAACAAGAGAGGCATGGGTGGGTGTCCTCTCCCTGGGGTGCACCCACACAACACAGGCTGAGCTGTGAGCCCCACGAAGGGGCTGCCCTGTGCCAAGGAGGAGCCTCATCTGCTGAGGGCACCCAGGGAACAACCTTGGTGCAAGGGTTCCCCGTGTTTGCAGAGACCCTGGGAGGGCAGGCAGGAGTGGACACGCACGGGGCCCGGTGCCAGGTGGGCTGTGCAGGACGGAGCATGCACCACGCCGTGTTCCAGGCACGGGCTCAGCGTGGGGCTGGCACACACAGGCCTCCCCACCATGGATCAGGGTTGGGATCCAGTGCTGCTGGGGGCAGAATGGCTTGGCCCTGTGCTTGAGGGAGGGGTTGCAGTTTTTGTAGATCACTGCACAGAGGTTCCACACGGTGACACAAAGGCTGCCCCTGGTGCTCCAGGGCTCTCCTGCACATCTGCCCAGACAAAATGGGGAGTTTGTACTTTTGGCTGATCTGTTGTGTTGTGCTTTCAGGATGGGAAGGAGTTTGGAATTGGGGAGCTTGTCTGGGGAAAGATCAAAGGTTTTTCCTGGTGGCCTGCGATCGTCGTCTCCCACAGAGCCACGGCCAAGCGCCAGGCAGTCTCGGGCATGCGGTGGGTGCAGTGGTTTGGAGACGGGAAGTTCTCTGAGGTAAGCCTGCTGCCCAGCCCAAAACACCCTTCCCTGCACATTTCTGCCCCACTCCTGAAGCTGGCTGTGGGGGGTGTATGTGCTCCTGCAGCCTCCCAGGCCTCCCCTCCCAGTGTTTAGTGTAGCCAGGCCCTGGCAGGTTCTCATTGCTCTGGTGTCTGTAACTGATGACTGGTAGGTTGGTGACAGCATCCAGACATGGGGGACGTCTACCTGGCCACTTCACAAGGATTTGTCCATGCTCCAGAGCTTCCCCTGTCACTCCCTCCCTGGAGAGGGGTGTCCCCTCAGAGCCCCATCACCCTCACAGAATCAGAGTATCCTGAGTTGGAAGGGACCCACAAGGATCTTTGAGTCACACTCTTTCCCTGCACAGGACAATCCTAAAACCCCACTATATGCCCAAGAGTGTCATCCCAACACTCCTTGAGCTCTGTCAGGCTCGTGCCATGACCGCTTCCCTAGGGAATGTGTTCTAGTGCCCGACCATGAACCTTTTCCTAATATCCAGCAAGGATATCCAGCCCCTCCCATGCTGCAGGCAGGAGGGAGGAAGTGCTGTGCTGGTGTCACGCCAGCAGTGCCGGCAGAGGGTGCAACCCACCCGTCCTTGTCTCGCTGCTCTGCTTTGCTCTTGGCAGAGCTGCCACTGGGCTTCCTCGTGTGGCCCAGCTGGAGCTGGGGACTGCAGGGTGCTGGGGGGATATGGCCAAGCAGGGCATTCCCATCTCACAGGTGAGATCTTGGTGCTCTCTCCCAGGTTTCTGCAGACAAACTGGTGGGACTGATGGCCTTTAGGCAACATTTCAATTCCTCCACGTTCAACAAGCTGGTGTCCTACCGCCGCGCCATTTACCACGCTCTGGAGGTAACCACCAGGGGTGGGTGGATGGGTGAGGAGGTGCCAGCTGAACCAGCTGGGCTGGGGGACCAGTGGGAAGATGTTTGTGTATTTGTAAATGGGACGGGGCAGCTGGACAGGCGTTCTAGGAGCTTTTATTTAAGTATCAGTTTTGTTTACAGGGCCGAGACACGGAAGATGGTACATTGCTTATGTAAAAGCACTAAAACACTCCTTTCACTGCTGAGATTATTTCCAAGTGCAGCTGTGGTGCCAGACTCTGCTTATCCTGAGGTTTTAGGGGTAGCTGCTGCTGCTCCAGGGTCTGACTGCTCCAGAACCCCAGGCCAGAGTCCCTGCGAGGTCTTGGATGTGGCAGAATCATGGCAGCAGGGCAGGGCCAGGCTGGTCAGAGGTGTCCTGGGTCAGTGCCAGATACTCTTTGAAGTCAGGGCCAGTGCTGAGCACCTGTGAATCCAGTCCCCATCCAAGGGATGCACCACATGTCAGCCTATGGGGCTACAGACCCACAGGCACCTCCTCTGCCTTTTCTTCCTGCCACTTGCCAGGGAGCAGAATCTGGGCAAGAGCTGTGGTTGGGCTGTCCCTGCTTCTGGCTCCATTGGGGCTGGTGGAGGACAGATGGGCTCATTGCAGGGATGGAGGCACCAGAGTGAGGCCAAGGGCACACCCAGAGCGGGAATCCATCAGCTGCCACTGTCCCAGGGCCACCAAGCCCCACCTGTGTGTGTGTGTGTGTGTGTGTGTGTGTGTGTGTGTTGGGTGGGGAGGGGAGTTGGGGCTGTGGCCTCTGTCGGCTGTGGCTGCTCCCCTGACAGAGACCACCCTGTCACCCTGTCCCCTGCTGCCCATCCTCATCAGGTTGCCCGGAGCCGGTCGGGGAAGACGTTTACAACTGGCCCCAGGGAGTCACTGGAGGAGCAGCTGAAGCCCATGATCGACTGGGCAATCACTGGCTTCAAACCTCTGGGGCTCAAGGGACTGCGGCCACCCAAAGGCTCAGGTGAGGTGGTGGCATCAGCTGGCTGGGGGCTGGTGGGGGGTTCGCATGGGCAGTGGCCACTGGGGGTGGCCCTGGCTGAGCCTGCTCACCCTGTGCTGTGGCCATGCCAGTCCAGTCCCAAGGTGATCCTGGGGCTTCTCACTGGGACCCCTTAGTGGCATTGCAAAAAGCTGGAGCAAAGCACCCTCCCAGCCCCATGGAAATCAGACCTGGTAGAGCCTTGTGCCATGTGTGGGGACCCGGGTGGACAGGAGGGGTCTTGCTGTGGCTCAGGTGAGACCTGGCAGGGCTTGGCAGGAGGTGCCCTGGGACAGTCCTGAAGTTGGAGGCTTGTCCTTAAGGAGGTTCCTTTTCCTTGCAGAGAATGGGGTGCTGAGGAATGGGACAGAGGAGGTGGTGTCCCTTGAACAGTGTCCCCCCACCAAGAGGCTGAAGACCTACCCCTGCAACAGCAGTAAGGAGCAGCGTGTGGAAGAGGACCAGACCCGAGGTAACCAACAGAGAGAGCTGGGGAGTGGCTTGGCCTGGATTGTGCACCTTGAGAGCACTGGGAAACCATTCTGGCAAAGGGCTTCGCTCTTCCCAGGTACCATGAGCCTGGTTTCTGAAGTCAAAAGCTTTCGTGGTCTAGCAGTGCTGACTTGTGCCTTACAAGACACCAGCAAACCCAACTGCAAGACCTGGGCTGGGCCCCACTAGTGGCTGAGCTTGGAGCATGACCATGTGCTGCTATGCTGAGCTCTAAGATCTCCATCAGTGAAAGGATGTGGGTTTTGCACCAAAATCTCTCAGCAAAGCTGAGTTCTAATGCAAGAAATAAGACACCTGTAAGCAGAGTGCATTTAGAGTTTGTAACATAAGGAATGATAATGTCTTTTTTTTTCCTTTTCAAATTTATAAAGAGCAAATGGTTTCCGAAGTTACGAACAACAGCGGGAAGCTGGAAGGTAAATGCTGGCCCTGTCTCTCCTTGGAAGAGGTGTGAGGTGCTGGGGGTGCCCAGCAAGGGTCGTGGGTCCCTTTTCAACTGCACCATGCAGGAGGGGGGTGAGTGCAGGGTGCTGAGGGGGCAGGGTGCTGAGCAGGTCCTCCATGGAAGCCACAGCCACACCCGGATGCGGTTCCAAGGCCAGGCCCCATTTGGATGCAGTTCTGAGGGCAGGATCTATCCAGACACAGCTCCAAGGCGAGGCTCCAGCCTCTGCAGCCTGTGCTGGGGTGTAAGGGGTCCCTGCCCTGGGTGCTCCTGCCCTGGGTGAGCGCAGCTCTCTCTGTCCCACAGAGAGCTGTTTGTCCTGCGGGAGGAGGAACCCGGCCACCTTCCACCCCCTGTTCAAGGGGGGCCTCTGCCAGATGTGCAGGGTAAGTGCTGCAGTGCTGGGGCTGAGCAGGAGCCTGAGGCTGGAGGATGGGGCTGGGGTCCAGCCAGTGCTGCTGCGACAGGCGCTGGCTGTGCCAGGAATGGAGCAAAGCTGTGTTCTCCACCCTCTGAGCACGGCTGCTGATCCTCTGTCCTTCTCTGCTCCTGGATGTCCTTTTGCTAGGATAGATTCCTGGAGTACTTCTACATGTATGACGAAGATGGGTACCAGTCCTACTGCACTGTCTGCTGTGCAGGCAAGGAGCTGCTGCTCTGCAGCAATGCCAGCTGCTGCAGGTGAGCCCCATGTCTCTGCTCCTGGGGCTGAGGGCCTGGCATCATTCCCAGGGAGCTGCAGGAGGCAGGGTCCTCCGTGAGCCTGGGCAGGGGCTGTGCTTCTCCCCAGTTGGCTGCCATGCAGCATTTCCCAACACAGTCTACCTGCCCTTACTGAGCCAGGTACCACCTGAGTAAGCCCTGTGGAGGTTGGCAGGAGACTTATCCATGCCTTGGTCACCAGCTTGTGTTAGCAGCCCTAAAAACCAGGGTACTGTCTGGAAAAATATCCTGTAAAATGGTGGGGGCTCTGGTGCATGGGAGGGGAGACTCCAGGAGGAGCTGGGGTGACCCAAAGGGGTTGCTGGGGTAACCCAAAGGGTTTGCTAGGGTGACAAGCACAAGCTGTTGTGGTTTGGGCAGGTGCTTCTGTGTGGAGTGTCTGGAGGTGCTGGTGGGGCGAGGGACGTCGGCCAGAGTGAAAGAGCAGGAGCCCTGGAACTGCTACATGTGCCAGCCCCAGCAGAACCACGGCGTGCTGCAGCGCCGGCAGGACTGGAACGCTCGCCTGCAGGACTTCTTCACCAGTGACAAGGGACAGGAATACGTAAGGGCTGTGGGCAGGGAGCCCGATGTGCTGGGATGTGGGGAAGAGGGTCACTGAGCTACCTGGACTTCCTCTTCCCTCTGCCTTGGTCTTGTTCATCCTCCCGTTCCAAGGGTGCCAGGCTCTTGGTCCCGCAGATGCTCTCCTGAAGGTGGAGGTGCTGCACTCAGAGCCTAATGGGACAATGCAGCACTGCCAGGGCTGGGGCTTCATGGCTGTCTTCATTGCAGGCTGCTCCCAAAATCTACCCAACAGTTCCTCCGGCGAAGAGGAGACCAATTCGAGTGCTCTCGTTGTTTGATGGGGTGGCAACAGGTGAGGCAGTAGGGAAGCACTGCTGGGCAGCTTTTAGCATTGGGCATTGGGGATGAATCATTCAGTGGGCTCAAACCTGTCTCTAAAAGCTTGGTGGGGAGGAGAGGGTGAAAGCAGGGAGATCCCCATCAGAAGAGGGATGAGGGCAGGGTCTCCCTTTCTTGCTGGACAGGGCTGTGGGCTGTGGAGGAGGGGAAAGATGGAGGGAGGGCATGTAAGGGGAAGGAATGGAGTGGAGGCCATGTGTGGGCACCTCAGAGGTGTTCCTGCTGTTCCTGAGTGTGATCTGGGGTGGCTGGTTCCCTTGAGAAGCCAGAGCTGTGGGGACACCAGTACTGTGAAGTACCTGAGGGCAACTGGTTTGGCTCAGTTCACTCAGCTCTGGCATTCTGCTTTCTGGGAGCAAACCTGCCTGGAGGAATGGGTCAAACAAAAGTTTACTCACCCTGAAGTGCTGTTGACTACACCCACCTAGGACATCCAGGAGCGGCCACATCGAGCGGTGCTGAGGAAGGAGACTTGGAGGCTAAAGAGAGCAGTGCGACCTCAGACCTCTGTCCGTTGGCAGGGTACACG
Source organism: Promerops cafer (assembly GCA_013398275.1). Lineage (NCBI taxonomy): Eukaryota > Metazoa > Chordata > Aves > Passeriformes > Nectariniidae > Promerops > Promerops cafer. The sequence continues at coordinate 112,662 of VZSE01005334.1, read as the reverse complement.
GTGCTGAAGGACTTGGGCATCCAAGTGGAGAAGTACATTGCCTCAGAGATCTGCGAGAACCCCATCGCCACGGGCAAAGTGCGGCCCGAGGGCAACATCACCTACGTGCACGATGTCAGGAACATAACCAAGAGAAATGTGAGCTCTGCCTCTGTGAGAGCCTGAGGGACATGGCACCATGGGGGCACGGGTCTCACCCCACCAGCTCTGGGACAAGCTTGTGCCCTGCCCCATCGGGGAGGAGAGACCTGTTTCTGTGGCATCCCCTAACAGTCTGGATTGTCTGTTCTCTGTAGATTGAGGAGTGGGGTCCTTTTGACCTGGTGATCGGTGGAAGCCCCTGTGACGACGTCTCCCTTGTCAATCCAACCAGGAAGGCACTGTTTGGTAAGGCTGCTTTGCCTCTGCTGGGCTGCGTACCTTGGGATGTTCCTGTGCCATGGAGCCACCTTACAGCCCGGGCAAGTGGTTGAGCCCCAGGCTGTACTGGTGATGGGCTGTCTCCATACCCATCTTGGCGGGGAGAGCAGCCAGGCCCCCCAGCCCCACACCCTGTGCCCCAGCTGGTCCCAACCTGCTGCTTGGCTTTTTCCTCGCAGAAGGAACCGGGAGGCTGTTCTTCGAGTTCTACCACCTGCTCAACTACGCTCGTCCCAAGGCAGGCGAGGAGCGGCCCTTCTTCTGGATGTTTGAGAATGTGGTGGCCATGAGGATCAACGACAAGAGGGACATTTCCCGGTTTCTGGAGGTAGGGATTGCTGACAGCTGTGGGAAAGGCATTGGAGCGGGTGACATTTGCTGGGCTGTGCAGGGTGTGCCGGCTGTGAGGGTCTGGCTGTGGTTTCCTGTGGCCCTGATGCTGGAAAACCCCCTGCCTGGTGCACATGCCAAGGAATCAAGTTCAGTCTTGGCTCTGGATCCTCCCCTCTGGCTTTCATCAGGTCAAACCCAAGCACAAGTCCTCTGGGGGAGGGTTTTTGCCAGCCTTGCAGAAAGCATCTGTTCCCAGCAATGCCTGTTATTTCTAGGGAGAGGAGGGGGTCAGAGACTGGGAAGGAGTTTTAACTCTGTGGTAGCCAGGATGGGTTATGGGTCAGCAGGCACCACTGGTGTAAAATCAGCATTGAAGGCTGACAGTCCTGATCCTGGTCCATGGGAACCAGCAATGAGCACCCTGTGATGGTCAATAGCTGCTGGCCATGGCCTGGGAGCTCATGTGGCCACCCAGGCTGTTCTCTGGTGTGAAAAAGGGTTTGTGGGAGGATTTATCATTTTGAGGATTTGCTGACGACTTTTGAGTCCCTGCAGTGCAGTGGGAAGGACTGTCCATGCAGGAGAGAATCGAGACAACATTTCATCTAACTTTTATTTCCTCTCTTTTTGGCTCCCAGTGTAACCCAGTTATGATTGATGCTATCAAGATATCAGCTGCCCACCGAGCTCGTTACTTCTGGGGCAACCTCCCTGGGATGGACAGGTAATCAGTCTGCTGTCCTCTTGGATCTCTCACAGTAGTTTTGGTTTGTTTGGTAGTGCCCATTCGTGTGGGGTTTTTTTGTCTCCCTGGCTCTAAGCCCAGCTCCTGGGAGCGAGGAGCCACAGCTCCCGCACGGGGCAGCTCCCCTGCAGTGATGTGCACATGATAATTAATGCACTTACTAATAAGCAATGATGAGACTGCTGGGGAGAAGTGTAGCAGCATCCCCTGCCCTGGCCCTGAAGGTTTTGGAGGGAGGAGTGATAGGGCTTGCTAAGGATGCTGTGTGGTGGGTCTGGCTGGGGGTGCACACGTGGACTGGCTTTGGGGTAAGGGCCAGGCCAATGTTGGGGTGCTGTATGGCAGCCCTGTGCCCTGGTCAGTGCCATGGTTGTGGGCTTATGGAGGGGAACTGAGTGGCCGCTGTGGCTGTGGTGGGTAGTGTGGGGGAGCTCACACTACAGCCAGCAGCTGCTGTGGCAAAGCATGAGTGCACCCTGCTGCACACTTCACACCCCATAGCACCCTGAATTCATGGCAAAACACAGCAGAAGGACTGGGAGTAGATAAATCCAAGTACAAGCAGTCTGGCACACCCAAGTATGTGTGACAAAACCTGAAGTTTTTGCACCGTGGATGCTTCTGGCCAGTAAACACAAGACTGGGGTTAAATAGTTTTGCTTGCTTATATTTAAATTGTCAGTATTTGTTAGAGTTAACACTGAGCTAGAGGCATTTGAAAGTAAAATAACAATTCCAAGCCTTTGTCGTGTGAAATGGCTCTTGGACTTTCATCTGATTGTGAGGGAAGTGCCCAGCCCATGACTCAGAGCTACTCAGTCCTATATCCATGGAGTAGCCCGGGGGCAATGCTTGCAGAGGTGCTGCTGAGCAGAGGCAGGCGTGCCCAGGCTCAGGAGCCTTGCCAGGAAATGCTACAAGGTGGAGGGCACTGGGGATGGTGGGAAGCCACAGCCTGGCCCCATCCAGAACTGTTCAGGTCGCGTGGGGCTGGAGAGCTGAATCCCCTCCCCATAGGAGACTCCCAGTGCTCATTGTCTTTGGGTGGCCTGGGAGTGGTGCTGCCCAGGGAAAGGGATTACTGCTCCTGCTCTGCCTCACCCACCCTCTCCTGCCTCTGCTCCACAGGATCTTTGGCTTCCCCCTCCCCTACACGGATGTCTCCAACATCAGCCGCGGGACTCGCCAGAAGCTGCTGGGGGGATCGTGGAGTGTCCCTGTCATCCGGCACCTCTTCTCCCCACTCAAGGATTACTTTGCCTGTGAATAGCAAACGAAGCATCCCTCGTCTCTCTGGTAAAGATGCACAGCACCGCTGCTGTGGCGGGAGAGGGACGGGCACGGCCCCCGGAGTGCCACGGCCCCGTCCCTCCCCGGCCACGTGCCGCGGGACGGCAGCCTGGCCCCGCCGGGAGAGCCGAGGAATGTCTGTAACCAAAGAACCTGGCAGGGTAACTTCTGTAAAGGGACTAACAGTGATACGTAGGAAATGATGGACGAAGCTTTAATTACCCAGCACACGAAGCTCTATGCATCACTGATGAGACGGGAGTCTCATCCTCCAGAGCATTAACTATTCCTGTTTAGCCTGGAGCCGGGAAGTCACCACTTGCTGAGCAGCCCGTGTGCGGGCAGCTGCTGGGGAGCTGCAGGCAAACCTGAACTACAGTGAATTGGTGCTTTTCCTAAACAAACAAAACCTCTTGAAGTAACTGCCAAAAACCCCCAAACCGTAGCAGCAGGTGTAAGGGACCCTGCTCAGGTTACACACTGAACACAGGATCTTACAGAAACCAAATCTTTTTTGTTTTTATTTTTTTTTTGGATAAAATTTAATTTTGTTGTTTTAATGTCTATTGCTGCTTTAAGGCATTACATAAGAATGTGGAAATTCCTAGACCTGAATGTAGCTGAAACTGAACTGTGAGGTGATAGAATTACTTTTCTAGCTAGAACTAAAGAAATATTGTTTTATATGTTTGGTTGTAGTTTACAAATATTCACTACTTCCTTTTTAAAGCATCTAAAACCTTTCCTTACATTTTAAAATCCTGCTGAATGGTTTGAAAGCTTACACAGTAACTGGAGCAGGGAGGATTTGGGCTCCAGGGTCTGTAAAGGAAAATGTTCTTGGAGCATCCATTTCCCAAATGAATGTGGTATGTCAGCAGGAAGGACAGTGTAATGGTCAATGGCACCCTCAAATCTCAGCACCCCAAATGTCATGTAGGATGTCATGAACCCAAAGCAGTGGTGGCAGGGCATTCCTTCCAGGGAAAATCCCACCCAACCCTCGTGGAGTGCAGGGACCAGGAGTGCAGCACTGCTCTTGCCTCTGCCCACCTCATGCTGTGCACAGGGAATGGGACACTGAGGCAGGAAAGCACTGCCACTGCTGGAGGGTCTTGGGGGTCTGCAGGCAGGGGCTGTACCTCTCCTCCCCTGTGCTCCCATCTCCCTGTGCACAGAGGTGGGATTGTGTGCCCAGCCCCAGCCTGGCAGCGCCCTGGGGGCTCATGGGGCTGTACCCCCAAACTGGGAGCTCCTGTGGCCACCACTGTGCTCACTTTTGATTGCCTTCCTCTACTCCCCAGCTTTGCCAGAGTGATTATCATGCTTTCCATGAAGTCCTGGGCACGCTGAGCCTGTGGCCACCGGGCAGGTGCAGGTACCTGTGTCCATTTCTGCCACGTTTTCCATAGCTACTGGGCTACTGTTCCAGCAGGCATCTCTGGGGATTCTGAATTCCAATGCACATTTCAATGCACTGAAACAACTCCCCCCTTGGTCCCTCTGTCCTCCCCTACCTCTGCTGTTCACCTGTCACCTGGCTCTGGGAGAGCCCTCACCGCCTTCGCAAAATTATTCAGGTTCAATCCATGGGCCAACCCTCCACCCAATCGATGCCAGGCTGCCTTGCTCTCTTGCAAGGTGCTGTACAGCATCACTGGGAAGAGCTTCTCTCCCAGCTCCTTCTACCTCTCTGGCACCCCTGTCCTTGTGGTGGAGGACAGCAGCCTCCCATTTTCCACCCTTGTGTGCAGTTCTCCATCCCAGCACTGAGGACCATCTTCTCTTGGTCTCCAATCCAAGGCTGTGCTTGGGAATGGACAGCAAGGGAAGCCCAGGTAGTTTAAAGGCCTTTTTTTTTCCTATTTTACCCTGGAGGTTACTCTACAGAGAGAACGCCTTGGGGGTTCATTCTCGGTGACTTGTTCAAGACCTTAATTAAGAAAACTGAGGAAAGCCAAGCAGGCTGGGCCACGTCACTGCTGTCACCTCCAATGCTTGACAAGTGCTTGGGGACATGGAGCACCCTCATGTCACCAGCCCCTGGACTGGGAAGATGTCAGAGTGGGTTCTGTGCATGCTGGAGGTGTTTGGGAAGCCTTGGCATTGCCAGCGCTGCACCAGCTGCTTTTGGACTCCTCGCCAGTCTGTGATCCTTATATCCAGCTGGATCCCAGCCACAACACTAATTCCTCATCCCAGGTCCTTGCAGTCCCCGTTTGGAGCCCAGCATGGGGCCTGAGGGCAAACAGCCATCCGGAGCAGGGGCTCAGGGTGACAGCCATCCTCTGGTCTCATGGGTGTGATTTTTCCAGACTGGGCAAACACGAGCCCTCCACTCCATGGCATCCAGATCTCACATACTCCTCCTCTCACATCCTTTCCTATCTGATCAAAAGGAAAACAAATGGATGAGGGAAAAAAAGGACTTGGGGAAAGTAAACAAAGATAAAAGAGGAATGAGAATTGTCTTGGCATTAAGCTCACTTGATGAGAATTGTAGTAGACAAGTCTTCCTTGAAATGCTTTTCCCTGTAAGAGTTGCCTTTTATTATGAGTTTGTAAAATGTTAAGGGAGGGGGATCTCAGAAATTCCTTTTAAATACTTTTTAAAGGTTTCTAACTCTCCCTGGTGCTATTTTTTTAGGTTAAGGATTTTTAATGTTGAACATGTTCCGGGTTTTTATACAATCTTTTAAAAATGAGAGAAATGTATCATTTTTAACACATTTCACAGTTTTTGTATCTGGAGCGCGGAAACTCGCAACTCTGCCTTGTCCACATGATTTCACTGGTTTCCATGTGGGAAAAAAATGTTGACAGTTTACCATTTATCATGTCTGATTAAAAATGAGTATTTCTGTACGGCTGGACAGTCTCATTGGGTAAATAAAGGGGGTTCACGGTGGGAGGAGTGGCACAGCCAGGGAGCCGAGCTGCCCCTCTCCTGCTGCTGCTGAGGTGACACCAGTGACACCAAGGTGGCTGGTGCTGGTGTGCTGGGAGAGTTGGAGCCGTGCCGGGCTGTGCCGGGGGTTCAGGGTCTGGCTGTGCCGGGGGTCGGGGCCGGGCCGTGCCGGGGTTCAGGGTTCGGCTGTACCGGTGGTTCAGGGTCTGGCTGTGTCGGGGCTCGGGGCCGGGCCGTGCCGGGGTTCAGGGTCTGGCTGTGCCGGTGCTCGCGGCCGGAGCGGCTCCGTCGCACCCTCGGGCCCAAGCCCGGCGCGCCCCCTCGAGCACGCGGGACCCTCGGTGTGGGCGGGGCCATCGGCTCGGCCAATGGCAGGCGATCCCTTGGGCGGAGTGGGCGTGACATCACCAGAGCAAGGCAGCGGCTCGCCCCGCCCCC
>VZSE01005334.1:16830-106353 GCA_013398275.1 Promerops cafer | reverse complement strand
CGGGGGGTGGTGAGGAGTAGGAGCAGGGGGAGCGCGGGCCGTGCCCCGCCCGCAGCGCGGGTGGCCCTGGCCGGCGGCAGCTGCACCGGCGGCTCCGCTTTGTGCCGGCGGGGCTGGGCGGGGAGCGGCCGCTCGGTATTGATCCCCGGGGAGATACCGTGGCCGCACAGGAAGTGCTTCAGCCGTTCCCGGTGGCGCGGGGGAGAGGGATGAGTGACTTGCCGCAGCCGTGATTCCTTTCAGCGGTTCCCACGTGAGCTAATTTTTCGTCAAAAATCCCGAAGCCGGGCCCTTTGCAGAGGTGGTGCGGAGCGTCCTCCCAGCTGTTGGCAGCCCGCAGCCCCAGCTGCGTCGCGATTCACTCGCTGATGGGTCGGGAGGGCTCGAAAGGAAGCGGCTCCACTGCAGCCCAGCGTCTGTGGCACTCACAGCTCTGGTTCTGTCTTTCAGAAAATGGCAGTGAATGTGTATTCTACTTCAGTGACCAGCGACAACTTGAGCCGACATGACATGCTGGCGTGGATCAATGAGTCTCTGCAGCTGACGCTGACCAAGATTGAACAGCTGTGCTCAGGTAAGGGGGTTCACCCCGAGGGCAGCTCCACATGGGACGTGCACCCTGGTTCTGCAGAGGTGCAGCTGCACCCTCTGTGCTGCCCTGCTGTAGCTGTGCTCCTGGCTTAGTTCCTGGTGTGAACAGATTCGTGGTCAGTGTTATGATCCAGTTATGGTCGGAGTGTTATTGAAGTGGTTGTTAATAATGTCAGTGTAATGAAAAGGCACGTTCTCATGACTCACTACAGCATAGATGCTATAAGGAATGGGTGTTAATGTGAAAAAAAGACTGAGGAAGAGGGTGTTTTCCCATGAGGAATTAAATGTTTAGTTTGCATGGATAGAGTAAGTCTTACAAGTGTAACTAGCAGAAACAATTGTGATTTGCTCTGGAAGAGTACTGGAGTGTGAGGAAGACAAAGCAGTGACTTGTGGGGTCATCTGCAGGACTTTACAACTCCTCTTGGTCCTGGGGCACGTCCAGTCTGTGTCAGCCCAGCTTACCTGGGCTTGAACCAACTTCAGCACAGCTGAATCTCAAATATAGTCATCGTCAGGAAAGGGGAAGTGTCTGTGTTACAGAAATGGAGTCAAGTGTCATCACAGGGAGGAGTGTGTGGGAGGAGGAGGCTTGTAAGAACGAATAAAAGATAATAGTCTGTGGAATAAGAGCTGAAAAAAACCCAAGGCTAAGAATGCAGCCTGGGTACAAGATAATTGTATAACTACAACAGGCACTGGGTGAAAAGTGGAAGTGTGGCTCATACGGTGACTTTAAGATAAGGTGTTGCTCATGGAAGGAGAGGTGTGGAAATTGGAGGTGGAATAAAAGGAGGAATTAATAAAAAGTTGAGGTTTTGGACTGTCAATACAAGCTGTGGCTGAGTCCATGGAAGAAACAATCCCAAAGATTACAGAGAAGCAGGGGACACACAACAGGCATTTGACAGGTATTTGTAGTGGTTTTGTCTAGTGAGATGATGGACAGGAACTATAAGGGTGAGGGAACTAAAGATCTACGACCACAGGAGAAAAGGAAGTGATAAGCACTGTCTGCATTCAGATAGGCAGGTTAAACCCTGTCGTGTGCAGGGTTGATTTGCATGGGATTGGTGTGAGTCTTGAATGCTGGGAGAGCTCAGTGTTGAAGTGAGGATAATTAGTACTGGCTCTGCAGAATTCTAGCTCACCTGTTTTTGGGAAAAGACTGAGAGCTGTTGATGTGGTATGTCCTGAGTAACGTCCCTTTTCTGCATCTGCAATAACGCTTTGTGCCTTGGCAGCGATGAAGTGGCTTTTGCTGTCATAGTCCTGTGGAAGCTGGAGTTCCCAAGCTTGTTTTGCTGTCTTTGGCAAGGGCAGCAGTGACAGCAGCAGTTTGAGGTTGCATAAATGCACAAAATCTGCCCTTTGACTTAGGCTGTGATCCCTCTGTTTTTATCACGCTTATCGCTCCGACTGCCAATAGCGAGCAAACCCCTGGTTTCTGGCAAGTCCTCTGTGTTTGAGTTGGGATTGGAGTTCTGCAGCAAGTGAGCTGAGACACAGTGGAGAGCAAACAGCAAGAGCTGGTTTGTTGTATTTATTTTTAATTTGCACCAGTGGATGACATCAGTCTTCTGGTAGCAGGTGAAAGTGGGAGTGCCTGCAAAGTATCTTGATAAGAGAGTGAACAGTTATAGGATGTGGTTGGGATGAACAGAGTAGGTGAGGGCAATGCTCTTCTATATTCCTTCTTGCCTTCAGATAGCTCCCAACAGCTTGTTGTGTAGCTGTTGGATGGTTTAGGTTAGGGTTCCCATTACTCCTTAATTCATTCATGTTGGTGTAGGAATAATGTTCTGAATGTTGTGCTTGTGCTTTTAATGGTTGTGTATCATCACTGCAGAGTTTAAAACCACTTTTTTTTTACTGTGTATATTCTATAAATATGGAGGTGGTTGTCCACTCTTTGTGGCTGAACTGAATCTCTCTTTTCCTCTTACTACATCAAGTACTGAATTGGAGGACCTGAAGGATTTAAATTAATAGGAAGAAACACTTACCTTGTTTTGGTTCTTTGATTAAGGCCTGCTTTTAATATAATTCAGCTTAATTAGCCTTTTATCTTGGAGAGCACCTTGAATTATGTATAGGTTCTGTTTGTAGGAGGTAAATGTATTACGATTTCAATAATGGTTAAATACAATTTTTAGAATAATGCTTTTTCTGATTTGGTTCTATTAGTATTGTTAAGAGAAGATTACATGCCTATTAAACATATGTAACATCTCAGATCTGTACTGATATCCATGAAGAAAGGAAGGTCAAGTGATTAATTAGTTTTTTTTTTTCCCCTTGGAATCATGGAGGGAGGTTTTTCTTATTCATAAGAGTTCAAGTCATGAGTCCAAAAGTTTGGTTCTCCAGCTCCTTTAAGCTTATTTATGGCCACGCTGCACCAAAAAGGAGACTGAAGGTTCCTGTTTTCTTGCCTTTGTTGCCTTTAAAGGGCTTGTGTGACTGAGGAGTGAGTCAGGTCAGTTTGCTGACCTGATTGGAAAGAAACTCAAGGAGGTTAGTGAGCTGAGCTGACTTAATTCATCCCAGGATTTGTGTTCTTTTCCTTTTGGCAGGTGCTGCATACTGTCAGTTCATGGACATGCTCTTCCCAGGTTCTGTAGCACTCAAGAAAGTGAAGTTTCAAGCAAAATTGGAACATGAGTACATTCAAAACTTCAAGGTTCTACAAGCAGGTTTTAAACGAATGGGTGTTGACAAAGTAAGCTGTGCTATAACTGACTTTTAGTGTTAATATAGATGGAATGAACTTTCAGATTTAAAACTGAATAAATCTGGGAACAGAGTTTGATTTTGGTTTGTAAATCTCAAAACTTCTTGTTTTGGTTTGCCTTGGGATCCTCACATCAGTCAGCACACTTTTTGCTTTACTCCAGCCAAGGTCAGGTTTCCAGTTCTTAATGATGAGATGAATGTTACCCTTTTAGTTCTGTGCAACTTCTGTGGCACAAAATAATACTGAAATTCCTATCAGTAAGGTTTGCTTGAGCTTCCTCTTTGGACCATCTTTGTAGGAGGTATGTTCCATAACCTACTGCTATGATAGTCCTAAGAATTCTTAATTCCTCTGTACAAGTGTATAGAATTACATAATTGCTAAGGTTGGAAAATCTATCTAAGACCATCAAATCCAACTGTTCCCCCAGCATTGCCAAGCCCACCACTAAACCATGTCCCCAAGTGCCACATCTACATGGCTTTTAAATGCCTCCAGATATTAAAATACGTGATTTTCAGCTAGTAAAAATGAAATTGTGAAAAAACTTGTTCAGATGGAATGACAGATCTGCTGATGGAAGGGGGTTTAATTCAGGTAATAGTTACAGACAGTGTGTTTGGTAGGATGCAGAACATCCAGGGTCGAAGCTTTTTCCTTCTTTAAGAAGATGTCCCATTCCATGGCTGGCAGCTCCAACACAGAGTCAGTCTCTGCCTGGGGACAGTGGCTTGTGCAGTCTGTCCACACAACCCATCTGGACAATCAGCCTGGCTTCCAAATGCCTTATGAAAAAAATTTTCTCTACGAACAAAACTTCACTGTTTTCTGCAGTTTTTAATAGTCTTTAGTTATACACCTCATCCCAGAGAAGCTGGAGTCTGCTATAACAGTGATGTTTAGCTCTTGCAGCAGTTCTGGAGTTGGTCAGTTCAGATTCATCAGAGCCAGCCTCATGTGGACAGGAAGAAGTTTTGTCTGTAAACTTGGTCTAGCAGAAACTTTGCTGCAGAATTATTTGAAATTATTTGGACCCTCAAAGGCAAAGCATGATTGGTTTTTCATTCCAATAATTACAAAAATCCTGTTATTTGACATAGTTGTGGTCAAGGGGGATTTTCCCTAGACTGGACAAGAATTAAATTTGCATATCTTTCGAGTGCATTAACTTTAAAACTTTATATAAAAACACAGAGAGGTTCTTTACCCTTAATATGAGTCTATTTTTTTTTTCTTTTTCCCCCTCTTTAGATAATTCCTGTGGACAAACTAGTGAAAGGAAAATTTCAGGACAACTTTGAATTTGTTCAGTGGTTCAAAAAATTTTTTGATGCAAACTATGATGGGAAGGAGTATGATCCTGTTGCTGCTCGACAAGGCCAAGACACAATAGCACCAAACCTTGTTACTCCAGTTGTGAACAAAACCAGGAAATCTCTCGGTACTGGCAGTGCAGGTAGAGAAATTAGTTAAAAGATGAAGTAGATCATGAAAAACTCTGGGGAAATGAAGACTGGGTTGCTAGTTAAAATTAGTATATGGGATTGTAGTATTTTGCATCTTGTTTCAGAGATGCCAGGCTCAAAGACTGAGGCTGCTGTAGTACCCAGGTGTCTGGAGGCTACAGAAAGAACAGTCTTCTGTAAAAGAGAAAATGTCAAGGATTGGTGCCAAGTGTGCCAGAAAGAAAGCACATGTTACATGGAGTTAAGGAAGGAACATATCTTCAAACTCTTCCATGCCTAAGCATGTTTGGAGGGGGGATGGTACCTCTGTGGGAGGCAGAATTTGAATTAATTGGTGGATTGATCTTGCAGCCCCGCAGAGGCCCATTGTTGCACAGAGGACCCCAGCAGGTCCCAAAGCTGGGCCTGGTCTGGGCAAAAAGGGTGGAGGAGACGATGAATCGGCGGGATTGATCGAGCAGGTGTGTACAGGACAGCCCCATGACTGACCTCTGCTTGACAGAGTTATGGGCAGGTTTGTTTTTCCTGTACCACGCAATGTCTGGGTCAGGCAGCTGGAAGAAAATTATCTGAATCAGCTCATTTAAAATCACTTAATTGGACCTCTTCGTTATAAAGGTCTTGCTCTCCTGATGGAAGCAAAACCCCTCCCGCAGCACACGAGTGCCCAGACATTTCACCCCAGTGTGGGCTGTGTCACACATAGCAGGGTTGTAAGTATTCCCACAGCTGTGTTGCAGCTCTCCCAGCATTCCAGCAGAGCTATGAGCAGCTGCTCCTTCACTGAAATCCGGAGTGCAACACAACTGAACCTGCTGTCAGCAGGAGAGTTGTCATGAAAGAATGTGTGAGCAGAGAGAACTGCAGGCCATCAGTGCTTTACCTATTTCATGGAATCAGCCTTTAGTCTTTCCAAGTGGATTTGTGTGTGTTGGACTGGATGTTTGTAGTGGCAGTGATATTAAAATTTGAGAAATGGTTCTTTTCCTCGTCTCACAGTCCCCCTCCCCCCATATCTTGGTTACTGCTGAAGTGCTTTGCATATCAGCACCCTTCTGAGAACTTTTGGGACACCCCTTTCGCATAGATCCTGCTGAATTCTGTTTCTGGTGGATATAATTATTATTGGTACTCCTTGGCAGATCAACGTATTGAAACTTACTGTTGAAGATCTGGAGAAGGAGAGAGACTTCTACTTTGGCAAATTGAGGAACATTGAATTGATCTGCCAGGAGAATGAAGGGGAGAATGATCCAGTGTTGCAGAGGATTGTGGAAATTCTTTATGCCACAGATGTAAGTAATCTGTTATAGACTGGGTTGCACCGTTCTTCTGCCCTTGTAATTGGAAGCTGGTTTACTTTCCAGGGCTCCCCTCTAGTTCTACCTTTTTTTTTTTTTTTCCCCGTGAGGTTTATGGCCTAGGATCCTGTAATAAAGGATCAGACAACTTAATTATAGTCAGACAGCAAACAAGGTAGACCTTTCAGAGTAGCATATAACAAATAGATCAAAGATGAGGAAAATACTTCTGGTAATACATCTTGACACTGTAAACAGTGACTTAAGGGTGTCTTACCTGAAGTAAGAGGAAAAGAAAAGTACCTACAGAGTAGCCAGGAACTGGTTTGACATCAGATTTTCATTAATGCATTTGTTTTCTTCCCCTTCAGGAAGGCTTTGTGATACCTGACGAAGGAGCACCGCAAGAGGAGCAAGAAGAGTATTAACAGACCACATACTGTACCAGCAGAGCAGCAACATCGGAATTCTTTGCCCCAGATCATGTGCTTAACTGTAAAATACTCCACTTTATTCTTAGAGGACTCACTGGTTTCTTTTCATAAGCAAAAAAGTACCTCTTCTTAAAGTGCACTTTGCAGAAGTTTCACTTTTACAGTGGGTTTGAGTTAGGAACTCTTTCTCACACTGTAGCAGAGCAGTATTCACATCGAGGTGGTATATTTAGGGAGCAAGAGGCTGAATATTTGGAACTCGTTGCAGAATGGTTTGCTGGTAAAACACTGGTTTGTGGGAAGACTCTTTTTGTATCTAATGCGGTGTGCAGTAGAGAAATTAAAGACTGACTCGCAGAAAGATTGAGTTAATGTGAAATTGCAGAACAGAAATTATAATAAATGCCTTAAGAGTATTTAAAATATGCTTCCATATGCCAAATTGAAGTAATGTGATGGGAGATTTTATGTGCTTCATATTGGGGTAGACGTTTGTTTAACTCCATTCACTGCTGTCCGAGAGGCCTTGCGTGGCAGTCTCACTGTGTCAGCAAGTGCTCAAAAGGGGCTAGTAAAACAAAACTCCATTCCTATGTAAAGCTGCTTACTAAGTGATTAGTTCTCGATGAAATGGGCCTTAACGTTGCCTGTCACAAGATTAGAGGGAGTATGAACAGCTGAGACACATAAATTACCTTGAAGAGTGCTGAAGCCTTTTTCTGTGGCATTGTGGCTTTGCCAAAACGTACTGTGTTTTCTGTAAGAAAAGCAAAACAAAGCAAAGGGCACACAGTCTTACTGCCTGAAATGTCCTTCAGAAGTGATTTTTCTTCCTGGCTCTTGTTTTTATTTGTTCCATTTATTTTCATTTCTGTTGGAATCCCTTCTGTTCTCTCACTTTTCCCTTTCCCATCCCAAGGAATGCTGAACATGCCCAATAGTTGTAACAGGACTTGCATTGTGCAGCTGGCTTTGAATGAAAGTGAATTGAGCACATGAGGATGATATTTTTCTGTCTGCTTTCTTTTTTTTCCCCTCTTTGAACCAGGGCATATTAGTAATAACACTTGCCAGTTCAGTAGTCTTCTGGGGTAAAAACTAAAAGATGCTGGCTAACAGAGCTAATGTTATTGCAGAAAATACAGTACTGAGACTAACTTAAATATTAATATTTAAAATACTTTCCTTAACTGTCCTTTTTTGCTATCATACCCCTCATTACTGTTGTGTTTGGCAAGATCCTGCAAGACTTCTGACCCCCCTTCACTACTGAGATTGATCAGTCCTGTTGTGCTTGTATTCATTTGTTTCTGGTGGTAGCTTGTCCTAAAATGTGTGTAGGAGAGCATTTTATGGTAATTGTGTAGTGCATGAATCTTTGTGAAGTTCAGAGAAAAACCCAAATTCAGTGAATGCCAAAAATGCAAGTATCTAGCCATTGTTTAAAATTGCAGTGGTGCTATTTCTCTTGTGGCCTTTTAGACTTTTGTTGCCCTAAAACTCCATTTTACTGAGAAACCATATTTGACTTGGATTTTTCTTGACAGGGTTTTTCTATTTTAAGCAGTTTCTAAATAAAGTTCTGTATTTCAAGAGTGTCATGTCTGCTGGAGTCTCTCATGCTTTCAGATATGATTAGGCAGAGCTGAAGCCTGTGGTAGTTTCATGGTGAAGCTTGCAGGACCTGGATTTTCAGCTTCCATTCCCCAGCCCCAGGCATTGCTAACCTCAGTAGCAGTAGTCTTGGAACTTTGTTTGGAGTGTGCTGGCACAAATGGTTTTATTTTTTGTGGGTTTTTTTTTTTTTTTTACTTTCTGTATTTCCCTTCCCACAAGTCAATGGGATGTGAATGTGGTGTTGACTTCCTCCTCCTCCTCCTGGTGTGGGAATAGGGATGTGTTACAGGAATGCTGTCACATGACTTTACGTGTGTTTAACATGTTTTGAAACTGCTAAAACACTGGTTATGAGTTACAGACAAACGAGATGTTAATGGTTTCTGTCACCGGGCTCTGTGAGCAGACTGACTGTAAACTGAGTTGATTTGTTTGACTTGAACTGTGTTTCTTACATGAATTTAAATGTTCCCGTCACAGCTGTGTGCACAGAGCAGCATCTGCAGGGAAGTGCTCATGGGATGTATCTGACCTTGGAATGGGAAGTGATCTCCCTGCAGGGCTGCTCCTGTGCTGGGGAGCACCCTCCCTGCCCCTGAGGGCTCTGTGGGTGCCTTCCTGTGGAGAACAGGCACTGCTGGCACTGCCTGCTGGTGTGGCACAGCTGGGGCTGGACTGCAGAAGCGTGGACGTAGACCCAGGGTTTGATGCACATAAAATCTTCTTTCCCATTACTTCCTTGCTTTGAAGTCGGAAGCATATTTTTTTTTCGACTCTAAATATTCCATTATTCCAGCAACTCAAAGCAAAAGGTGGCAGCAGGATGTGGCTGAAGGTGAAGATGACTTTTGGGAGGTCAGAAGTTGTGCGCTGGGACCTGGTTGCTTCAAGTCTCCTTTCCAAGAGGATTGCATGTGTGGAACTGGGAAGCAACAGGTCATCAGATGGGTTGATTTTAGTCAAAGCAAGTAAATGGCCTTTCCTGCTAGGAGAAGGCTGAGTCAGAATTGCTGCTGGTGTGCCTTGGGAGGCCGATGGATGTGTGGACATACTGGACGTGCATTATAAAGCTGAATTGCAGTGGCAATCTGGTCAGCCACACACTGCTCAGATTTCCAGTTGCTTACATCACTTCTTTGCTACCAAGATGAGTCGTAAATAGAATGGGGACAAACTCATGTAGCCAGCTTATGGCTCCATTATAACATCTTGGCATAATCTGGTTTTTAATGTCCTTTTTGGGAAGCAAATTACAATAGGCTCAACTCAAACCCATAGATTTAACATAGCTACTCTGTTACCCTGGTACAGTATATGCTGTTAAATGCTCACCTGCTGGAATGATTCTGATAGCATCCAACCTTTCCTAGTATTAGTTCTATCAGTTCTTTGAAAAACAGAATGGAAGAAGCAAAAACTCATGTCTCCTTTCTGTACCAACATGTCTTACTTGCAGGTGGACTCGTGGATGTTTTTTTTAACTTTTATTATTCATTTTTTAAAAAATTCCTGGTTTGCAATGACAATTCTTACTGTAACTGGTAAAAAGCCTTCAAATAAAGGCCAGAAACTTTCTTGTTGTCATATCATATCACAGTTTAATGTGACTGCTTGAGCACTCAGTCATCTTGTAGGCTGTCCGGTGGAATGTCCTTTCACAGAACAGGCTCAGGGGTGGGAGCTGAGGGCATCTTGTCAAGGATAAGGCTGGACTCTGCTGCTCACAAGGGAAAGGTATTTTTTGCAAGATGGAGTGTAAACTCAAAGGGCTGTTCCATAGATTTCAGGCCAGTCTGATGGTGCACACCCTGTGCCTCTAATTCTGTACTAGTACAAGAAAAAGGGGATAATAACGTGGGCTGTTATTGCAGGTTGCTGGCACAGGAGAGGGAATTTGTGTCAGGACTGCTGAGGAATTACTGATCTTCCAATGTGGAGAAAGTGAGGTGAGATGGAGCCGTTGCTGATTGATAATAACCACTTCTGGTTAATTGCAGTGAGAAATGGCAGCAATGCTGCAGGGGTGCAGCACTGCTCTGGTGATGCTCTGAATGCAGGGAGCAAATCCAAAGCACGATCTGCAGGAAGGAGATCTGAGAGTCCTCGTGAGGGAGATCTCCTGGGGTGAGATGTGCCTGGGCCTGTTGGTTCCTCACAGAAATTCCATTTGGAGAGTTAATGGGCCTGGAGTCAGTGGAAGGAGGGATGTTAAACCTGTGACCACAGAACGTGGTGGGTGTGTATGGGAGTAGAAATTGGAGAAGGCTGCAGTGATAACAGAAGAGGATAAATGCATAAGAACAAAATGGTGCCATGGAGTGGTACAGGGAAAACTGCAAAGGTGCCTGGTGTGGGGAAACAGCCCTAGGGAAAGGAAGGAAGAGTGCACTGTTCTGTGGCTGGAGAGGAGGGATGGGAGCACAAGCACTGGGCAGGACAGAGTGGTCCTGCTGTGCTGCAGGAAGGGAGCTGGCAGTGATACAGGCAAAGTCCAGCCAAAGAAAGGCAAAACAAATGGTGTTTCTCTTTTGAGTCACACCTGCTAAGCTGAAGAATCAGGCTCTCTGGAAGAAAATGGTCTTTTTGAGGCTGTGCAGATGTAAACTGTCAATAAGACAATCTTTATCTTCCATTTAATATTTTCCTTTTTTTTTTAAATAGAGAAGGAACAAAGTTAAACTAAACCAAAACTTCTAAGACCAAAAAGGAAGTTTTCAGAAGGCAACCCCAGCTTTGAGGAGGCCAAGGCCGCTCTCTGTAAAAATGATTCTTTTTTTCAACACAGCTGGCTGGCTTTGTGAACTGTGGCCTTTAAATAATATATATTTAACTTTGATATATATTATTATAGGTATAAATATTTATTTAAACAGTATATAAATATTGAAACAGTATGACAACATACAATAATATTAAATATATATAGCTATGTTATATACATTTCTATTGTTTATATATAAACATATATATGCATTTATACATAAAAAGTTCTTTTGTCTGACCTGTCAGAGCTGTAGGACACAGGAACTGGTGTAATTTTTGTTTTCAAGTCCAACAGATGTTTTGCAGACATTTTCCTCTTGAAAATATTTCATAAAATGGTTGCCTGTCAATCTTCTCTGACTCTGATTTTCTCCCCAGGGTATGCATAAGGATGAATGGACATTCAGGAGGCATTAAATCTCAGGGGACAGCATGGATATAAATCTTAACATGTCCAGAGCTCTGCAGGTTGATATTTATGGAGTGATGAGCAGATGAGATTAAAATGAAGGATGGTGGAGGTGGGTCCATTTCCAAGACCTGAATATAAACCCGTGTTTAATCTTGGCTTTTCTCTCAAGGAAGGGCTTTCTGGGAGAGTGGGGAGGGGAATGGCAGGAGAGGTTTGTGACAGTGGCTGTCAGGATGAGGGGAAGCCCCACAGCAGAGGTGGGGCAGCCACTCTGGAGCCCCTTCCTGTGAGCCGTGGATGCTCAGCGAGGTGGGAGCAGAGGGAACGTGCTGCTGCAAGGTGAGTGGCACCACAGCAAGTGACAGCCAGCTCCCTCTGACACAGTGCTGCACCGTGGGACACGAAGAGCTGGTGGTAGCTGGTTTCCCTCTGTTTCAGGTAAGGCTGATCTGTGTAAAGCTGGCAGGAGCTGTGAGGGGTTACCTGGGGCAGTAAAGCTTTGCAAGCAGAGGCCTTTCCTCAGAGAGAGGGTCAGAAAGAGTGACCTTGTAAAAATCACTGAATTGTTTGGGTTGAAAAAGCCCTCCAGGATTATTGAGTCCCACTGTCCCCCTGGCAGTGCCACCGTGTCCCCAGGTGCTACACCCACGGAGATTTTAAGTTCCTCTGAGGATGGGGACTCCACCACTGCCCTGGGCCACCTGTGTCAGTGCCTGGCCACCCTGTCAGGGAAGAAATTTCCCCCAATATCCAACCTAAACCTCCCCTGGCACAATTTGAAGCCATTTCCAGCACATTTACTGTACCGCCCCTGTTCCTCCCTTTCTGCAGGATATAGTGATGGGATTCCCTGTGCTGCCCAACTCCACGTGATCCATTCAGGAATCAGACTGTTTTTTAGTCAAGGAAACTCTCAGAGGTCAATGACTGCCTTTCACAGATACCTCTCATGCTCAACAAGAGGAAGATACTATTTCTGATCACTTACAGTAAACAACAAACTGGCTAGGAAACATCTCTGGAAATACCTGAGGAAATGAATTTCCTCTCCTCCTAATTTATGATATGCTTCTTATGAAAAATGTTCCTTTGCTTCCTCCTTCAAACATTCAATATTTAAAGGCAATATCATTCAGGCTCGAGGCTTCCAGTAGTAAGGCAAGATAACAACTGCAACCTGTGATTCCCTTTTGACCAATTTAGGAAAGTTTTGATTAGTGAGTGGTAATCACAATGCAAATTTAATACTTCTGAGTTACATAGTGGTTTGTTCTATGTGCAAAATCACTGCAGATACATGTGCAAACTGGAAAACAGGATCTCCAAATAGCCAATTTAAAAATAACTGTTTGTCAAACCTGTCTAGGTGTGTAATGGCCATGAACTACACCATTCAGGCTTCTAATAAATGGTTTGGAAACTCTGGAAGTGTGCCGCAGGGTTCTTTTGGGGTTCACTTTTGATACATCTATTATAGCCTGCCATGTTTATGATTTTTTTTCTGAGTTATGAATTACCTGGTTAAGTCTAGGTCTGAATTTACAATGCTTGTTTTCACAGGTTTGAATGGGTTCTGCAGGCAATGAAAGAAATTATAGATAATATTAACAATAGAGACATCGATGACACTTTCTGAAGGCTGACATTGACTGTGATGCTTCATAGCCTGGCTAATGACACTGTCCTCTGGGATGAAAGATGAAGCTGAAGGAGTAGCAGTTGCAAAAGTAATTTCCTGATGTATTAAAAAAAAAGAAAAAAGTAAGAAAAGGAGCACCATTTGTTACCGGTGGTAGGCAGTGTTTATTTTCATGGCCATCTTCCACAGTTCCTCCTGTCAGCACCACAGAACCTCAGTAATTAATTCTGCTCCCTTTGGTGCTGTGCACATGATGCCACTCTGTCCTGCAGGAAGGGTCTGGACTATGTGCAACCCAAATTCAGAAGCAGGGATCCCATGCTGGAAAGCCATTCTGACTCTAGGACATTTCTGAGACCCAACCCTGCATCCAGAGTTGCTGGGATTTGTCTTCCACTTTAACTGGTTCTCTTGTGCTGCCAGGAAATGTGTCTGCTCCTTAAGCATTCATTTCTCCATCAAACAGAAAACATGAGCATCCTCCCTGATGGAACTGGCTTAATAAACCAGTTCCTCATTTAAGAATGTCTCTTATAAAGTAATGGATTTGGTGATAAATGACTCCTTCAAATGGGTTCTCTTTTGGGTTTAACTGGTCTGGTTAGGCTATTGAATATGAGACCATGGATGTAGAAGATTGTGCCTGTTACAAAGGCAAATCAGGATATAAGTTATGACAGCTATTCTCCTTCATGGGGTCTGGATTTAGAGGTAAAATGGCCTATTCAGGAAGATTGAAAGAACTGGGGTTAATCCAGCCTGGAGAGAGATTGCACTGGGGCTGGAGGAGGAGACTAAAGTTGTAAGAGCCTCTTGCAAAACCAGTCTAACTCCATGGAGAAAGGAGCTCATGGAATTAAATTCCACATTGAACATCCTTTTTCCCTTTCTAATACTAAAGGCAGGGCAGGACTAGAGCATGAATTCCTATGGAAAGTGCAAAAGTTTGATAGACATTTAGCAGAAGGATAAAGATTCCAGCTCCAACATAAGCAGGTGTTGGATTGCATCCCCCTCTGCTGCGAGGTCCCTCCATTTCCATTCTTGATTCTGTGCTTCAAAAACGAAACATTTCTGATTCTTTAGGTTTTCAGTGAGGTGAAATATGATGATATGAGATGTCCCCTCTCCTACTTCATCCCACTCCCAGCTTTTTCCTTGGCCTCGTAACTCTCTCTTCTTCATCTAGAGTGGAACCCTTCAAGGAGATTTCAGGGTTTGCATACCTGGGTGCTGAGATAGCAGGGACAGGGCAGTGTCACAAGGTGGGAGTGTGCATGGATTGATGGTTGAATATGTCTGAGAGAAGTACTTTTTGTTTGTATTGATGCCTTTTAAGAACTGAGATGGAGAGCAAACAATTTTTCATTAATTTTGTAGGATGGTCTGTTTAAATAAGATCATCTCATCCTCACTCATGTTCCTGCTGGCTGAGTGAAGCATTCTAGGCTGAGCACAATGTCACAAGGTTGGATTCTGGAGAGGTGCAATTGGACCCTTGATTGTTGTTTCTCTCCTTTTTGGCATCAGTGAGCTTCAAGCTAACACTGTTTGTGGAAATTTTCTTGAACTTTTAGTTTGTCTCTAAAGGTTATTGTGGCTGAAAAACATTTGACTCACAGCTCTTTTGGGACAGAGCTCATCCAAGAGCAGAGG
Source organism: Promerops cafer (assembly GCA_013398275.1). NCBI lineage: Eukaryota > Metazoa > Chordata > Aves > Passeriformes > Nectariniidae > Promerops > Promerops cafer. The sequence goes on along the minus strand of VZSE01005334.1, from coordinate 91,734 downwards.
CACGAGGAAACCTGTTTGTCACTTCAGGTGACAGTGAAGTCTAGAGAGGCAGATGGTGGCAGCCTTTGTCTGAATCCTGAAAACAACCTGTTTCTTCTCTGCAGCCTGGGGACATTAATCAAGGGCTACATCAAAAAATGTGGGTCTGAGCAATGTCAGTTTGCTGGGTGGAACTACTGCCCAGAGAAGCTGTGGCTGCCCCGTTCCTGGAGGTGTTCAAGGCCAGGTTGGATGGGGCTTGGAGCAACCTGGGATAGTGGAGGTGTCCCTGCCCATGGCAGGGGGTTGAGACTCGCTGAGGTTTAAGGTTCCTTCCAACCCAAACCAGACAGTGACTCTGTGACATTTACAAAAATTTCTGCCTGTTCTGGGGCCATGCAGTGTCCTTTTCTTGGAAGTCAAAGGAATGTTGCCTTTATCAGTTGGTTTGTGGTTTAGGGATGTTACCTGCACATCCAATACCCTGCATGCTGTGGAAATGGCTCTGGGGGCCTGAGGCTAAAAGTGTGCAAAGCCACCATGGTGTTACTCCTGTGTCACAGGATCTCCCTCTGCAGACCTAGCACCAAATTCTTTGATATCTGTGACAACAAATGTGTCAGGATCTCCTCCCTTGTTGTGGGACAGCTGTGCCACGGCCTTGGATTACGGGTGGGATGTGGCTCCAAAGGGGTAAATGCCTCCAGGACTTTGGGAGTCTGTGCCTCCCTTCTGGGAGAAGGGTGCCCTGAGAATTCCTTGGTGTAAAGCAATTCTGGCAGCTCCTGGGAACCCTCCAAATATCTTACTCATGGAGTATGTCAGGTCACCACTCATTTCTCATCTGTGCTTTGCATGTTATAAGTTTATTTAATTTTTTACTATTTTCTGCAAAATGCTATGTGGAGACAATTAAGTATATCTAAAATAAATTTGTTTTATACAGAAATTATGTTTATCAACCATTTGTAGTTTTCTTCCAGGCTTACAGCTATGCATTTATCTCTGGCCAGGAGACAATCTTTCACAGATTCTCTCCAAGAGCTCTGGACTTTGAAGGCCTCATGTAAGACAGTGTAGCAAACTGTTATTGTGGCTGTGTCTCAAATGGGCTGTGAATCTGGTCTATAAAATTGTCCTTGGATATTTTTATTGCTCATAAGATACTGGCATAATATAAATATGGATAGCAGTGGATCAGTGGCACTCCTGTACCTTCCCATATCAAAATGGGAATTGTACTTTGCTGCTGGTGCTCCTGCACCCTCTGTGTCCCTGGGAGATGGTGGCTGCACCCCAGGCCAGCTCTCAGCAGAGCAGGGCTTTGGTCATGATCCTTCTGTCGCTCTGGGCTCGACCCGGTCTCGGCACTGCCGCCGGAGGCTCGCGGACCCTCACACAGCCTTTGCTCTCTGGGTGTCCTGGGGAATCCTGGGGGAGTGTTGCTGCTCTCACGGACTTTCTTCAGTGCCAAGGATGGCACAGAGAGTTCCTGCCTGTCCCAAACCTCTGTATGCACAGAAATACTGTAGCTCCTCTATCCCCCTTTGGCTTTTTATTCGGTTTTTCCTTTCTCCACCTTCAGCGGTCAGTCCCCTCCATTCCCTCCTGTTTTCTGCTTTCCCTCAGACTCACCCTGTACTGTTTATGTCCCACTGGACTTTCCTGAGGAAGCAAAAGCAGTGGACTAAACCAAATGGCCTCTGCTGCCATATCCTCCCCTGAAAGCAGGGCTTTCACAGTAACAGGCATCGAGGCCCCAGCCACAGCATCACTCTCTGAGATCCTTCCTCTTTTGCAGGCGTTCCTCGGGAACCGGCGCCGCCAGATAAAGTTCATTCCTCAGCTCGGCCTCGTCTCCTGCTCAGCCACTGATAAGATCCGTGGTGCTTCCTTTGCTCCCATTAAAATCCCACAGGCAGGCTCCTGCAGGACAGGTCTGTGCCTCAGATCTGGGATTTCTCCACTGCACCATGGAATCAGGCCATGCTGCTGGGATTTTAACATTATCTTCCTTCCAAGTCGAACATTCTCGCACCAAACTTTCCCACCATTTGAACTTCCCTTTTCTTCCCACTTTTTTTTTTTTTTTTTTTTTTTTTTAAATTCACACTCCTTGATTGTGTCTCTCTTTATTTGCATCTCATTCCTGTTTCTTACTTTTTCCCTCTCTGGCTCTGCAGTCTCCCATCCCCCTTCTGTGCTGTTTTTTGCCATCCACCAGCTCCCAAACGCTGATGAGATCCAGCAAGGAGCCAGCCCTGTGGTTGCTGTTTTAGGTGCTGGAAACTGCCCAAACAGGGTTCTGTGTCTCGACTGCCATAAAGTTTGGAGATATCTGACCTTTTTTGTATCTACAGTTGTCTTTTTTGTGCTCTTTTCCTTGCTGTTTCCTCCCTGTTTCCTCTCTTTGGGCTGTGCTCTGCTGTTCAGCAACACAAGCTGAACAACGTGTGCCTGGGAATTGGGGGTCTCTGCAACAGAGGGTTCTCCTGTCCAAACAATTTTGCAATAAGGAAAGATGTGAATGTTAAATCACAGCTTCCAAGAGTCCAAAATCCTGATTGCCAGCACCTGGGCTCCTAAATGGCTTGGTTTGATGCTGGTGGATAGGGAGGTGTTGAGTCTTCTGTGGCTGTCATGATTTATCTATCTGTAAATTTTGTGTTATCTTGCTAAAAAAATCCTTCTTGTGCATCTTCTCTGGCATCTGTATAGATGGGCTCAAGGGAAATGACATGGGCACGTGGAGGCTGCTTTGCATGTGGGCTTGTTGCCTTTCTCTCTGAAAAAGTAATTTTTCTGTGCTGCCAAACTTGTGTTTTTTAAAGCCACAGCCCCAGGTGGGTGCTTGGTGTGCAGGACTGAGCTCGACTTTGGTGTAACACTGCCACTGTCTAAACCCAGCTTCTTTTACTCTGCTAAATGATTTTAATGATGTTTCTGCTTGTGGCTGTAGCAGAGGAGCATTTCCACCAGGTGGTAATGTTGGGCTTTGGTTTGTGCTCTGACCTGCCCGGGGTTTGTGTAAGGCTTTCAGTGAAGGAGATGGGAAATGGGATTATATGGTGGGATTAACCTGGGTCATCTCTGCGGAATTTTTTGGGTTTGTTTTTTTATTTGCACATAAGCTTTGCATATGGGAAAATTTCAGCCCATGAGCGGCTTGCAAATTCTTGACTACTCACAAATATTTAGAATTTGGCTGTTTAAATTGTTTCTTTGGGCCCCCGTTGCTGCTGTTAATGTGTACTCCTGGATCCTTTCAAACCACAGGTTGTTTTGGGTTTTCTAGGAACTGAGCAAACCTGGGATGGTGCTGCAGGGCCAGAGCTGCTGCTCAGCCACCCCCACTTTGTGCTTCATGGCAAGGGAATGGAGGAAAGGCCAAAAGAGGTTCCTTTTAGAAATGCCTTTTCTGTTTGCAAAGCAGTTTTCCCTAGGACAGGGAGGCACTAATTTCCAGGTATTTTGGTACATGGCTAAGGTGTGAGCTTCTTGCCTGGGCCCCTTTTCAAAGCCAAAATTTGATCTTGACTTTTAATCAGTTGTCCCCATGCTTCCTTCTCCACCTGTGCTTACAGCAGTCACTTCATTTTTCACTGATATTCTTGTTTTTAGCAGAAACAGTGTTTCTTCCATTACAGTACTAGGTGCAGTAATGGTACCAGGTCTCGAGAGCACTGCTGGGTGTCTGAGCATCCTGCTCAGGGGGTTGTCCAGGACCTGTAAACCAGAGAAATCCCCCATCCCTCCTGGCAGAACAGCCTGTTTTCTCCTGGTCATTCCCATTCCTTGGCAGGTCGTGGTGAGCAGCTGTTCCAGGAGGCTGGCAGGCCTCTGCAAGCACCATCACTTACACTGACAGGCTGTTATTTTTCTATTAGGACTCTCTGATTTTAGGTTGTAAATCACTGACTTGCCAGAGCCCAGGCCTGGCTGCTGCCCTGTCCAAGGGATTGTATGAAGAGCAGCTGCATTTGACTTCTGCTTCCCAGTTTTTCCTGCTTGCAGGAAGAGCACATGGTGCATCCTTCCCCCAAGCAACCCTTTCCAAATCTTGTTTCTCTGCTGTATTTTCTGCATGGATTATGGGATCATGCATCTTTGTCTTTCCTTCTCCTTGCAGTTTTTAACAGCTCCCAAAATTCTACTGCGTCCCACTGCAAAAGGAGATTTCCTCTCCCTCCCATGTTCCTCAGAAAAGAGTGCCAGCTCTGTGCCAGCTCTCTCTGATTTTCCTTCTGGGAGCAGAGTGGAGGATTTGCACAGGACTTGTGTGTAGCACTGGATTTGCATGGAAGGAAGGCCAGGAATGGCCCCTGCTCTTCTGAAATCTTCTTTAACCTGGACGTGGATCTAATTGATTGAGCTTCACTGTCTAAATCTGTTTAGGTCAGGAATTTGTCTGTGACCACTGCAGAGGTTCAAAGTTTGGATATTTTTATGAATTCCTCTCCTCTGTTCCTTTCTTTGCCTTGCCCTTTTTTTTTATCTAACCTCTCCTCTTTAATATTCTCCGATTTTCTGTAACTTTCCCTATTGTACCCTCTTTATTTGCCCTGGAATTCCTCTCCTCCGTGCAGCCTGTCAGACACAGGGACCTGTCCCACTCAGGCTTGGCTGAGGATCTGCTCCATGGCTCCTGCCCTGCTGTCATTGTCATGCAGAGCTGGAAATTTTCTCTGCTCACAGGCCATCAGTGATTGCTTTACAGAAAGGCATCCTCTGTTTTGATGGTTCCCCAGAGATGAATTTATTGGCAAGACACCATAAAAGTTCTTTTTTCTCCATTCTGCAGCTGAAACTGAACATGCTCATAGTGCCTATTATTTCTGGCACTTGCTGTTTTATTAGTAATATTGAGATTTGTGTCTTAATCAGTCAGTTGATGCTGGTCAGCATTCATGGCTGTACTGCTCTAGTAGGAGGGCAGAATTGTGATAAGATTGATAGAAATTTCTGCAATGTCTGCTATATTGAGCCCATATTCTGTCAGGCTTCTCTTGTAACCTTAGAAATAATTAAGCAGCCTTCATGCAATTAGTTTTTGTGCCTCCTGATTGCTTGTCTTTTTGGCCTCACGATGTTTGTTGCATGTTAATGCGATTTTTCCTGGGCTGTACTTGATGGATCACTTTTGTCTGCAAATAATTCCTGGCAGGAATATCTTGGATCACTGTCCTGCTGTTGATGCTGGTTCCAGTACAGTGAGCAACTTCATGTGCCCCACCTTCCTGGGAGGAGAGGGACATGGGGGAGAGGAGAAATCCTTCTCAGTGTGCCTGCAAGGAGATAATGGTTTAGACTCTGCATGACCAGGATTTCAGTGTGTGCTGGGCTTTGAGGGCCTTTTCCTCCTCACAGGCACTACAGATGGCCTTGGGGCATTGTTTCCTTTCTCCTTTAAAATTGTTACAGAGCTTCCAGTCCCAACCAGCTGCATTTATGGATTTCCCAATCCAGTTATGGTGCCCCTGCACCTGTCTGATGGCTATCACAGCCTGTCTCCAGCAAGAGCCAGTAATGGGTTTGCTCTTTTTGCACCTTTGTGGATTTCTCTCATGGATAGTTCTGAAGTTGTACCTTATAAAGAGCTGGTGTGTAGCTGATGGGATCTGGATGTGCTCCCCCCTCCTGGGGATGGCTCACCTGAGCCCCAGCCACATGATCTGTCAGGGATGCCAAGGCTTCCTCTGTTAACCCTGCATGAGCTGTGCAAGGTGCAGGTTTTCCAGCAGTGGAAGCATGAGCTGATCTCCTGAGGGGATCAGGTCTGTGGTGACATTGCCCCAGTCCTGATGGCACGGGGACCTGCTCCCTCCCTCCCTGGGCTGTGACATCACCAGCTCTGATGGAAGCTTTGGTTCATTCAGACACTCCAGTTACACATTGTCCAGCTCATCAAATTACACTTACACTTGAGGGATTTGAAAAATGTTAAATTTGTTTTTCATCAGTGCTGATTAACACATGGAGATGGTCTTTGCTACATTATGCTTTATCACTGTTTTGCAGTCCAGGCTGTCTCTGGCCTTCTCTGGGCTGGGACCACAGAGAATGTTTGTAGAGGTATTACAGAATCACAGAATATTTGGACCCACAAGGATCATCGAGCCCAGCTTTTAAGTGAATTGCCCGTGTGGGGGATTATGGTTTTGGAGAAGTGCCCGCTAGAAATGAGTTGAAGAGTGATAGGAAGGTATCCAAATAAAAGCAGCATGCGTGTTAATAGTGTTCCAGCAGCAAAGAACAAGCAGAATTAAATGGGCTGTGTTTCTATGAAATATTTTGACTTCTAGAGGACTGCAACATGAACTAAATCTACTCAGTTGCACATCAAAACGTAAACAGCTTGGTGTGGAACAAATCTTCTGCCACATCAACGGAACAAATTTAGATTAAAGCTCTGATCACGACTCAGTGCTTTGATGTACATGTTCAGAATCTCTTCCAGCTTCCAGAGGCATTGCCAGCACCTGAGTGGGGCTGTTATTTGCAAATGCATCATGCTGTTTGCCATTCATTTCCCCAAACAGTTGATTTTGAGGAAGTAGGGGGGGCAGTTGGTATTCTTGGTATTTGAATGAATATTGCTTGGATGTGGAGCTTATCCTGTGCTGAGCTGATGGCTCTGTTCTGTTCCCTATGGAGCCATTAGAAGCTGTCTCCAATGGAAATGCTGCAGCCATCCTGCCACACGTGTCCCTAAACAAGGGATTCGACTTTTCTGAGTGCTTCCAGCAGTGGATTCTGTTTCCCTTAGTGCTCTTGGAGCCAATGGGTGGTATTAAATGCAGCATGCTGAAAAATAGTAGAAAAAAACAATAGAGGCTTTCATGATGAAACACGACTTATTTCCAGTGCTCAGACAGTTACTGAGAATCCAGAGGAATCCATGAGAAGTATTCAAAAGAAACAGAAAGTTTCTGTGTGAGCTGCAAGTGCTCTGGGATGAACATGTGCTGGGTGGGCTCTTATTTCCTGTTTTCCCTCTGCAGAGACTTGGCTTTCCTTGCCATGAAAAGCCCAGAGGAGAGCACTGCCCAGGCCAAAAGGCATTGCCCAGTGTGGTCCTGGGCTTTGGGTAAGAGCTGGAGCCAAGACAGGCTCAATCCAAACCCTGCTCACTGTCCCAGCACTGTTACTGCTTCTCCATGAATCCTGCTCCAAGGCAACAAACCTTTCAGAAGTGAGAAGCATCACCTCCTGGTGTCCTTGCTTCTCTCTCTGCCTCATCTTGGACAGCAGTATAACTTTCTAATTCTGGTTGTTTTATATCCCAGTAAAGTTGCTGCAGAGTCTGTCTTTGCATGACATTCTCTTATGCTTAATCTTGAAAAGAAGTAATGCCCCTCAAGAAGTGCTGTCAGACTTCAAACATGTTGAATGTACTTGAGATAAAAGCAGGACTGTGATGGTCCACGGGGTGTGATTTGAAGTGTAGGAGCTTTAGGAATGTGATAATGCTTCTGACATTTGCAGACAGGCCCACCAGCAGAAGGTGAAAAAGTCAAGGTAAGAGCTGATTCTCTCAAGACCTGGAGAGCTGCTGCTAAAATTTTAAGTTGTAACAAAAACAAAATGAGTAAAACTGGCAGAAAAGTCTGAGGAGTGAAGTAGCAGCTGTACAAAAGGTGGGTAGTGTCCTGTGCTTCAGCCCACCTGCTGGGCACAGAGGAAGAAGAGCAGACAGTCCGTGAGTCACTATGTCCTCCCTTTCAGGTGGTTTTACAAAAGACATGTGAACAAAATCCTGGCATGACCATCCTCACCGTTAGCACTGAGGAAGGATGTGGTCCTGCTTCATCAGTGGAGGAGGAAGGAGGAGATCTAATATTTTTGGTCTGATATTTGCTGTGAACTACAGTCATTTGATATTGCTGTCCATGGCTGAAGTGATCAAAGTCCTCATTTTTCTTTTTAATTTTTTTTTCTCCCCGCAGATCACTTTCTTGCTGTTTCTTAAAGTTGCAAAGGGTAAACGCCCCTAAATTGTTGAGCTTGTCCTTAGAGAAAATCTTAAAGAATTAATTTTATTTTATCTGTTCAGCAGATTGCCAGTGGTTGGATTTCATCCCTTCAGAGCTCCTGAGATCCTGGAGGGTCACTTGAAGAACATATCACATGTTTTGTATATGAAAAGTCTCAGGCTTATCATTACTTCAGCAGCAGCTGTGATGTCAGGGGGTAGAAGCTCCTGGGAAGAGAGGCAGGTACAACCCCATGGAATACTCACCTGTTAATAGGAGCTGGCCTTTTGTGGAGTAGGACATTGGTTCTGGGGCAGAATTATCTCACCTGAGCAGATATTTACCTTCCAGTGTTTTCTTAGCTGCTATGACTGGGTTTATAATTAACGTGAGATTTGTTTGTACTCTGTATATTCTAATTTGAAAGTGTGGGAGGATGCCTGGCTCCTACCAAATGGTGGTCCTGGGTCAGTTGTGGGAATTCAGGAGCAGGACTGGAGCCCAGCTGAGGTGCCAGCAGGTCCAGGGCTGGTGCAGACACTGAAAGAGCTGAAGTGAGGCAGGGGCAGAGCAGCCCATGGCCCTTAAGGGTCCAGGACAGACCTTAGAGTAGATTTTTTTTTTTTAAAGAAATACATAAATATTTATCACTGCTTATTTTTAATTGCCCTGTCCCCAAAGAGTTAGTTATTTTGGCCTCCAGCTTTTGATCTCCTAAGATGTTGCAAGATCTGTGCTCATGAGCTAACAAATCTGGGTGCAGCCTCAATTTAGAGGCAGACACATTTTGGAGTTATAGCAAATAGAAATTAACTTCAGACTGGCCAAAATACAATTAAAATCAGTGTGAAAATGCTGCAATTCTCATCAGCTCACAGCATCATTTTTGACCAGGAATACTTACAGCCAGTCCTCATGTTTACAATAATTGCAGCTGTTGGTGAATGTACCCTGACCTGGCTGCTGAGCCCAGGGTGCAGCTGGGGCAGGTTTCTGTAGCCCCCATCACCAGCAGATTGCACCATTGGGCAGGAGCCACTGCAGCCTTGCCCACTCCTGGCAGGGTTTTTGGGTGCCTGGTGTGGGTGTTCCATCCTCCTGGTGAAAGCAGAGACGTTTCTCAAAATAGATGATTTAAAAACAAAACCCACTGAGAGCTGGCTGAGCAGGTTGCTCAGAGCTGACGAGCTGTGCAGACGTGACACTGCCTCTTGTCTGAGAAGGAACTCTGCTGAGGGCAGGCACAGGATTGCTGGAAAGGGCAGAGATCTGAGAGGAAGCTTTGTTATTTTTATCAGTGGCTAAAACATCTCCTCTGCAGCCCTCTCTGGCTTCGTGCCCTTCTTCATTTTGGCTCTGTGGCATTGTGGCTGTTGAGGGTGGTCGTCTGCCACAGCTCCATCTCATGGCACTGGCACGGAGCAGGATGGGGCCCCAGGATCTGAGGGGTGAGACCCACAGGTGAAACTCAGGGCAGTGGGGACAGACCTGGCCAGACGCATTTGTACGGGGGCGCAGCTGGCGTGAAGTGCAAATAAACCATTCCTCCAGGCTCATCATCCTTCCTCTGAGCACTTGGTCCTTGGAATGCTGGCAGTTTGTTATTTTTATGGCCCAAAATCCCGAGCAGCCGCTCAGGTTAGAGGAAGGTGGAAGGCTGGGTGCTGTTCTGCTAATGCCTGTGGGATGCTGAGGCTTTGGGATGAGGTGGCTGGCCAGGGACCCACACAGGAGATGCTGGGAGGGCTGGTGGCCCTCCTGTGCCATCACCCTAATTGCCAAGGATGCAGTCGTGTTCCCAGGCATTATTTGGTAATTATAATTAGTGGGCCGTAGGGGACAATTAGGAAAGCTTAAACATGTGTCAGCTTCCACTTATCATTTCTGTGAGCACCAGCAAGGCTTGGATGGCAGCTGAAAAAGGGGCAGCACAGGGGAAGGGGGAGCAGCTCCCTCAGCAAGGACAGAGGGACAGCTTTTGGGGGGCAGGTGGTCACCCTGGAGCCCGAGTTGTCTGTATGGTCGTAAGGAAATAAAGGGATGCCTGTAAATGCCTTTGACAAGAAATTCGTGGTGCATTTCTAACCGAATCCTGAGCTTTACTGGGCTTTACTGGTGTTGAACACAAAGGTAAACACCCCAGTGGTGGAACAATGCTGTGTACTGTGCCTTGGTTTTTTATTAATTCATGTTTATTTGCTCATTCTAGTGGGAGAGGGCAGGACTTTGGCTCGGTGGTGCAGCTGGGGAGGTCTGCAGGTGACCTTGGCCTTTGCCTGGAGGAAGGGGGGCCCAAGAGGTGCCTCTGGCAAGGTGCATTAGATCATGGGCCTTGGATTTTACTCTTCCTAACGTTTTAGGGCATTTTTCTTATCTTTTTGTGTTTCTCAGCTTTTGCACTGTGGGGCTGTTTGCATCCAGATCTTATCGCTCACCTTCCCAGCACTAAACACGTTTTTCTCATCCTTAGAGGTGAGAATAAAGCAACAGGGTGAGGTCTGCAATGTCCTATAATGGTAACCATATTATTATGAATGTTTTGTACATAATGATCTTTCCTTCCTGATTTGGGGAGTTGAGAATCATAACAGCACATGATGTAACACCTGCACAGAGGAGCACGGTGGGTTGGGTTTTACGAGGCACACCTGGAGTGTCAGTGGGGTGGCTGCTCTGTGAGCAGCTCCTGCCAGAGCTGCATTTTGGAGCAGGTGTCTCAGGGAAGGACCTCTGGCTTTCTCCCTCCCTAAGGGAGTGTTCCCTGTACAGACTGGAGTGTGTAAAAATAGAGACTCATGTTACTTAAACGTGTACTCCAAATAGCAACTCCCAGCGGCCTTGTAAACTATTTCAGTGCCTGAAATCGTGGGCGTTGGGTGGGTTATTCTGGAGGAAAGCTGGGATCCAGCTGTGGCACAGGACCTCGGGGAGCACACCCTGGCAGTGCGGGTGGCGAGGCTGGCAGCTGGGATCTCCCTGGATCCAGAGCCGGGGCTCGGCAGCAGGCTCTGGGCGAGGATTTGGACCAGACTTCTGGCTGCGACCTTGGCGGCCACGAGGGTCCTGAAACAGAGCCTGGTGCGCTTCGTGTGCCCCCTGCTCGGGCGAGAGGAGCGGGCTCCATCGGCTCGCTGAGGCTGCCCTCTCCTGAGGCAGCACTTAAAAACACCGAGCTGGGCTCCAATCCCTCTCCCGATGATTTCTCTAATTGCTCTTGTCTGCTGATGGTTTGTTTTGCTCCACAGAAGTTTCTCGCCTTGTCTGCAGCAGCGTTGATGCAAGCTCGGCAGCACGTTAAGCATCAGCATCCCGTTTAAGTTACAAAGCAAGGCACAGCTCGCTCCTGATGACATTCCCCGGGGCCAGGAGGAGGAGGAGAGGAATTTTTCTCCCTCAGCTCCGTGATGCAGCCGTGGAGCGTGTGCTCCTGAGACACCTTCTACAAAGCCTCCACAGAAACAGGGCAGGACCCTGGTTTGTCTCCCCGGCGGTGACAGTGTCACCTGCCCGGGGCTGCATCAGGAGGGTCCCCGTGGGAGCTGTGGGTGTGTCACACCCTGAACCCGCCCCAGCAGGCTGTGTTTGAGCAGCGTGTTACCCTCTGTGCCCCAGCTCTGCAGCAGGACATCTCCACTCCCACTGCACTGCTAATGAATAACAGCCTCTCTGAAACCATGTGTGACAGCCCAGGTGAGACCCTGCCACCTCTGAAAGGAAAACAATTAGGCCTGGGTTTCTCCCTGACTTAAGCTTAAATCTCTGAGCCTGAAATGCAATAACATCCTCATGTTTCCAGCTGCTTCTGCATTGGACATAGGAGCTGCTGTACCAGAGAAATTGTAAATGATGCTTCTTTTCAGGTGTCCTTGTGTCCCTGGTGATGCTGGTGGGGATGTGCCCTGGTGCTTTCCTCATCTCTCGGGGTGTTTATTATGGGCTGCAATGCTGTGGGCACCCCATTTGCAATGTGCCTGTTCCAGCTGCACTCACACCTGTCCCCAGCTTCAGGACAGTGTGTACCATGGGGGAGTGTTCACTAATGGGTTAGACAAGTTTCTGTGCTTTGAAATGCTGCCCTAAAGTGCAAAACTGATGGAAAAAGAAGGAAGGAGAGGATGGACTAAGTTCTTTATATATACACACACACACACACATATATATACACACACATATATACACAAAATATCTTCCAAAGTGGCTGTCACCATCCAGATACGCGAAGAGCCAATTGTGGCAGTACTGAAGCTTAGGCATATAAAGGTTAGCTTTCATCCTAGACTTCCTCCTTATTTTCTCTTGAATCAGTTGGCTGATATTTCTGATTTGATTTTGTCTGTGAATTGCTGAATGCCTGTTATCTAAATATAACTTTGAGATGAGCTATAAAACGTCTGTGTCTCATGGTACGTGCAGTCTTTAAAAGTTGATTGGAGGAGCTATGTTGATTAAGAGCCAAGCCTCCCTTTTTAAACTGGACTGAGACATTTTTAAAACAAATATCTCTTATATATCAAGTAAACCTGTTTTGACATGTAATTAAGTTAATTTAGGTGGTTTAGTGTAGCTCAGCAGCAGCTCAAAATCATGGTCTTCCACCTGGGCTGATATATTGATTCTTCTGGTGTTCCCTCCATAAATCTCCTCCTGTTTCTCTGCAGCTGTAATTGCGTTTCAGAAAGGGGAAAGCATGTGTGTGCCCAAGCCACCCATAATTACTGCTCTGAAATGCCTGGGGAGGTGAGTGTGAGCTCAGTGTCTGTCTGAGGCTGAAGTTTCACAACAGTTTCCTGACATTTTCTGCGAGCAGCTGTGTGAGAGCCGCTCCCAGCGGCTGGGGCAGGGGGGACAAAGCTGTGACAGTGCCAGAACCGCTTTCACACCAGCTCCTGCTAACGTGGCAATGATGTGCGAAGCCTTTCTCGCACAACTCCCCTTCCTGCTGGATGACAGAGGGGAGGATAGCAGCGATGAGTTCTTGTGACTGACCTAGAAGGTCATCTTTTGTTTTTCAGATCAACCTCCTTCAGGATCCCGTGGGAGCTTTTGTTCTGGAAATCAATTGCAAGTCCACAGGGATGTTTTCTTCCCTGATTGCTCCTTATACAAAATTGAAATTATGCAAGCTAGGAGGTTTTGGGTTTTGTTTTTTTTTTTGGGGGGGGGGGGGTTTTTTTTGTTTTGTTTTTTGTTTTTTTTGTGGGTTTCGGTTGTTTTTCTTTTTTAAATTCCCCTTTTGGAGCAGTCCAAGTGCCTGTTCTTTGCTGGAGCAATTGCATATTGTATTTCTGTTGATTCCTAAAAGTCAAGCTGGGCATTAGGAACCCTGCATATACACAACCATCAGTTTGGCTCTTAGGTTGTGCTGTTCCTGTGCCAAAACAATGTTTATGTATATTGTATGAAAATGTAGTTGTCTGGGGGAGTGAACAGTAAAATTCCAAAGCTCTGATGTGTGTTTCTGCCTACACCTGACCCGGGTCTGTTTATTTCCAGATGATGCACCAAATCCATCTGTTTCTCCACATTGAAATAAGGTAATTTTACTAAGAATTGACTAAAGGCAGTCTGTTGTCACTGGGGTAAGAGTTCTGTGTTGTAACTGCACATCTGCTTTAGCAAATACAAAAGAGATTTGTTAAATATCTTCAGTGAACCTTTCTGGCTCTTCCCTTCACCCTGTGCACTTGTTCTCCTGAAATCTTGATGTGAGACTGGGGAGGCCAAATGAGGGAAGTCTTTGTGTTTGTTAATTCACAGAATCTCACGGCTGGGAAGATCCCAGCACTCAGGATCTAAGGGCATTTGCTGCCTCCCCAGCACAGGTAATCCTCTGGGACAGAGGGTGGATCTCCTCTCATTCTCTGTCCCAGAGGAAAGGGTATTCTGGGAAAACTCATTTCCTCCAGACTTTAAATCAAGTGATGGGTGATGGAACTCCAGGACTTAAGTGCTCTCCACTTCTGGAGTGTCTGGCAAGTCCAGCTGACCTGCTTCCAGCATCTGTGTGCAGATCCAGTGCAGGACCAGCCAGAGCTGGGAGTGTTTACTTGCCTTTATGTGGGCCTTGAAAGGCTTCTTAAATTGTGTGAAGTTAATACAATGGGAAATGGATTTTTCCTGCCCACCTAAGCAAGCCTTTAGTGATTAATGCTGTAAAATAAAAACAACAGCAACAAATTCAGTTTTATAATGCACTGTGGATTTCAGGTCTGTGAAAAATGTGTTTCATAAAAGAAATTTTTCCTCTTCCTAGTACTGTTTCAAAAACACCTTATCTCCAGAAAAACCCCGTGCCTCCACAGCTGCATTTGGATGCTAATGGGAATCATGGCTTCATAATTCTTTGTCTCCTTTCTTGCGTTTGTGCAAAGCTAAACTCTATTGCAGGGCAGAAATGTTCTGCTGGGGAAAAGCTGAGCAGAGGCTCCGCTCTCTGCTTGTGAAATGAGCTGAGTTTTCTCATCTGTTTTTCTCAGAGAGATGCATTGTGTGCCATAACTACAGCCAGAAAAAAGGGAATCCTGAGGTGGAGTGTGAGTTGCCACAGCCTGCAAGAGGCAGCTCTGTGCCATTTGCAGTGGGCACAGCAGGATGGAGAGGCACAAGGGAGGGGGCTGGGGTTGTTTAGCCTGGAGAAAAGGAGACTCAGAGGTGACCTTATCACTCTCTACAATTTCCTGAAGGGGAGTTGATGTCAGGTGGGGTTGGTCTCTTTGTCCAGGCAGCAGCTGACAGAACGAGAGGGCACAGTCTCAAGCTGTGTCAAAGGGAATATAGGTTAGATGTTAGGAAAAAGTTTTTCACTGAAAGAGTGATAAAGTACTGGAATGGTCTGCCCAGGTAGGTGGTGGAGTCACCATCCCTGGATGTATTTAAAAAGACTGGATGTGGCACTCAGTGCCATGATCTAGTTGAGGTGTTAGGGAACGGGTTGGACTCGATGATCTTGAAGGTCTCTTCCAACCTTGTGATTCTGTGATTCTGTGATTCTGTGATTCTGTGATTCTGTGATTCTGTGATTCTGTGATTCTGTGATTCTGTGATTCTGTGATTCTGTGATTCTGTGATTCTGTGATTCTGTGATTCTGTGATTCTGTGATTCTGTGATTCTGTGATTCTGTGATTCTGTGATTCTGTGATTCTGTGATTCTGTGATTCTGTGATTCTGTGATTCTGTGATTCTGTGATTCTGTGATTCTGTGATTCTGTGATTCTGTGATTCTGTGATTCTGTGATTCTGTGATTCTGTGATTCTGTGATTCTGTGATTCTGTGATTCTGTGATTCTGTGATTCTGTGATTCTGTGATTCTGTGATTCTGTGATTCTGTGATTCTGTGGCTCTGTGGCTCTGTGGCTCTGTGGCTCTCCCGCCCCAGGAGCCACCAATGACCTCAGTGCTCCTCCAGTGACAAATGTCCAGCCCAGCCAGGTGGGGCCCTGCCCTGCCCTGCTCAGTCCTGCCCGAGCCGGGGGCTTGGCCCAGCCTTCCAGGGGTTTATCCCTAATCCACTGGGCTGGGTGTTGGCCAGGGCTTTGTCTGAGGGGTTTCAGAGGCTCTGTTCCAAGCTGCAGCCACTCCCACTTGGAAATGACGGCGCGCTGTGAGCCGGGATATTCTTCCTGCTTATGGAGCCATCCAGGAAGGGCAGGCATGCATTGTATGACTTGAATGCTGCACTATTTATGATGTGTGCTCAGCCACCTGAATCACGTTGGCAGCGTTCGAGCTTTGCCTGGATAATTGATTCAAATGTAAATTGAATGAATAAATCCTGTAAAGCTAAAATATGCCCTCTCTTTATCTTGATTCTTTTTTCTTCTTTGTGCTGAATGGCATAGAAAATGGGGAGTTAGAATCTCATAAATAGATATTTGACTTCCTTTGTTGGAGGCAGGTAGAGTGAGGTTTGTATGGTCTGTTTGGAAATGCTTTACAGTTCTGTTTATTGAATTATGAACCTGTTTATAACTTGGCTTCTGTATTTCTGGTCAATAATCTGCTTGTGGCAATGTTTGTGCTGCTCTTCAATGGCAAGACCAGGTGGTTATTTATTTCGGCAAGCGCACATTAGTCAAGGGGAAAGTATCAGAGAAATTCTTTTTGTTGTTGTTTTTATAGCCTTAGAGTGAAATATTGTGGGGAATGTGTGCCCAGCTGGCATCAAAGGCTGCTTTGGTTTGGGAATCTGCTGACAGGGACTTGAACTGGCATCAGGAGAAGCCTTTGTGAGCTTTTTGTGAGGGTTTTAAGCTGTTTTCTCTTAAGGCTTCCCTGTTTCATCAGACAGGGCTGATGTGCTGACTAACACCAACAAAGCAGCGCTCTGGAACTCTCCCCCAGCCTGGGTGTGTTTAATCAGCAATTCCACAGATGGGAACTCCTGGGACTGGTGTTTTCCTAGTGTGGTCTGGAGGCTCTCCACTCCCTTATCCCCAGAGAGCGCTGCTCTGGTTCTGCTTCTGGAGCAAACATTCAGCCACTGTGTGGAACGAAGTGCTTGGCATTCCTCAGGCTGTAAATATTGGGGCATTTTTCCTCTCTCAGGGCAGGAATCCCAGTGGTGCCCGCACCGGGCACTTGCTGCCTGGCCAGGAATTTGCCCTCATCAGCTTTCCATTTGCTCTGCCATTAAAAGAATTAAAGCACCCCAAATGGATCATCTCTGTCCCTAGGGACTGTCACTGCTGGCTGGCAGCTCTTGCCCCTTCAGAGGCACCAGCACTTTGCAGCACGTGTTAAAACACCCACCTGCCTCCCCTCACTGTTCTGGTGTTGGAGTCTCTGGGAGCCAGAGCCACTGAAGTGTGGTAGCCCTGCAGTGTGGTAGCCCTGCAGTGTGATATCCATGCAGTGTGATATCCATGCAGTGTGTTGCTGCTCCTGCAATGCTTCCCTGTGTCCTTAGTGTCCGTGTGAATGTCCAGACCAGTTTTGCATTTCATCAACTTCATGTCCTCTGGCAGAATATCCCACGTTTTAATTGCTGATGTGAACATCCATTTCCTCCTGCCAGTTTTCCAGAAGCCCCAGATCCCCCTTCAGCTGTGTCTGCCACAGTCCTGTTTGCTGCACGGGCACGGGGCTGGTGTCTCTGTGGTTGTTTTATTTTGTTTCTCTTCCTGCTCACCTCACCGTGGTGCTGGGGCTGCTGCTCTGGGGTGATGGTGCAGGGACCCACCGTACCCTGGGGTGTCTGCAGTGCTGGGATGTGCTGCCTCTACCACTCCCAAAGACATTCCAAGTTTCATCTTTCCATGACCCCTCCAACCTTTCCTTTGCCCCATCCCAGTCTCCTGGCAGCACCCAGAGCTCCCCTGACTGTGCTGGACTCTGTTGCTTCTGCAGCTGTACAGGAAGAACTTTGTCTGTGCCCTGTATCTGCTGCCAGCTGTTGACCATCAATATTTATAGGTTTTTTTAAAATACAACTTATTGTTTGTGCATTTTGTTTATGGGGAGAAAATTACAAATAAAAAGATTTCATGTCCAAACTTGCCACTATGCAGAACTTGAACGTCCCTCTCCTGTCTCTGCTGGGATGTTAGGAAGGGGAGATTTGCTGGCTGGCTTCAGAGACCATCTTTGGCTATTTAGAAAACATCCATTCAATAAATCATAAGGGGAGCAGCTGCCGTTCTCTGCTGAGCCAAGGCACATCAGATAAAATATTGCTCATTTATTTGGTTTGGTAGAAATAAAGTTGCTGTAGTGGAACATCATTACAGACTGTTCTTAATTCACCTCAGGGCTATTTCTAATAGCAGCACACAACTCTCCTGTGACAGCCCGAGTGAATGAGATGGGTGTTTTGATGTCAAGCTGAATGTAAGAAAGGTTTTAGAAATCAAAGCTTTGAGAGAGAAATAACTACTGTTTGTGCTGTGATACTGGAAGAGGTCCCTGTTTTATTATTAGCACTATAGCTATTGAAAGCCCTGACACTTGTTCCTGGGGGATTTGAAGCAATTCAAGCCGTGAAATACTGTTTCAGCTCAGCCTTTTACAAGTCACTGCGTGTCGGTGAAGCCGAAGGTGGCTTTGATCGCTGGTGGAGGCACCCAGGGCTGGCGTTAACTTAATAATATTAGTTTGATTTTCTCAGCTGCGTGGCAGCCGGGAGCCCTGCAACCGCCCAGCCGTGGAGCACAGCAGATATCTGCTGCTGGCCGAGCAGGAGGGCTGGGGAGAGGCTGTCCAAAGCCTCTGCATCCAGACCTGCTGCTTTGCACAAAGGCAATCAGTGTCATGCTCAGTAATGGGGCCACAACATCTCTAGGGATGGTTCCTACTGGTCTGAAAAGATGCTGGAGACTGTTGCTTTAAAAATAAGACATCTTGAGACTTAATTTTTTTTTATCTCCTCCTTGCATCAGGGCTTGGAGAATCTTGTGGCTCTGAAAGTGCCACTGTATTGCAGCAGGACAGATGGCCACTGCCATGGTGTTTGCTGTGTTACGTCCTTCATGCCCACTCACCTGGGTGAGGCAGCAGGTGTTTCACCTTTCTTTGGTGTGGAATGCTGCAGAGGGGAGCCTTGGATCCTGCTCTGCCACAGGGTGTTGCTTTGCCCTTGCTTGTCTTACTTACTCTCTAAAAAATAGAGGCAACTGGTGGAAAACGTTGCTCCAGCTCCCAGAAAAAACAGCTTGTGTTTCTGAGAGTGTTCCAGCTCTCAGTGCAGGAGCAGGGCTGGATTCCTGTGTGTGAGCTGTGTTTGGCTGCCAGCCCCGTGCCCTTCACTGGGATGGAGGTGCAGTGCTGCCCTCGCTGTCGCTGACACTTGGTCACGGCAGCACCATCACCCCTCAGTCCTGGAGTTTCCTCTCGAGCCTCTTCCCCAGCGGCTCTGGAGGTCTCAGTGTCAGAGGCACGTGGGGAATTCAGCGTGAGTGACAGGATGCTCGTGTTTCCTGGGAAGAAATGGGCAACAGGAGGGAAGGATTTGCAGGGTGCTGGTGTTACCAGAGTTTCACATGCAGCATATTTCACGTGCAGCAATGCTCCTGCTGCCCACGGCCATGCTGAGCACACCCCTCCTCTGACAGCCCAGCTAGCCCCTGCTTACAATAACTTCTGCTGGAAGAAAAAAAAACAATTGCATCCTGAAATAGCAAAGCTGAAGGAGCAGAGCTCTCCTGCCAACTGCTGCCAATGACCTTGATTCCTGTGTGAGGCCTGCAAAGTGTCATAATTCAATGAGAATATTTATATTGAGCTGCACGGCACAAGCTCAAAGATTCCCAGCTCCTCATTTCCATCAGACTAATTTCACATGGTCAATAGGGGAGTCAGGTTTTTTTATTCAGATTCTTTGCTCTGAGTAAACCTCCAGAGTTCTCATCTCCTGTACATAAAAGTTGCTCAAAATAGTGGTGATGGAGCTGTTTAGTTCAGCTGTATTTCCATGCTATCGGTGACTTTGTTAACAGCAGGACCCTGCAGACGCCGTCCCTTTGATGCTGGGTGCTGTGTGGCACATTAAAAATCCTTAACTTGGTTCTAAAGCCTCACTAAAAACCCTACTGGGACTTTGATGTTGAGAAGATTCCACTCAAAGCGCCCAAACCCTGTGAAGCTCCCCAGCCTTATCTCGGAGGCAGGACAGCGAGCGGCTGCCTCGGGCGAGAAAATATCAGTGGCAGCAAAAACGTGTAGTGATTATTTACGGTCTGAGCATCTGCAGTCAGGAGAGGCTGTTGGAAATTACCAGATCCTGGTGATGCTGTGAAAAACCCTGTTCTTCATTTTTGAGGACAGTTTGGAGGGCTGCACGCTGTGGTTCGGTGTTTGGGTATTGGGGTGATCCAGCTGAAGCACCTTGGCAGAGCACGTGGTGATTTCACACACAAATCCCAGTTGTAAGCACCTGTGCCCACGAAAGTTTACAAAGGGGTTTTTTGCTCAGTGATGGGATGCTAAAAGCAATTGTGGGAGCTTATGTAGGTTTTAATTAGTGTTGCAGTGAGTTTTGAACCATGGCACCTTCCTTGCTGCTGTGCAGGTGAGGGACACATGGTCCTTTCCCACAGAATGGAGGGTGGCTGGGACCTTTGGCACGGCTGTGCCAATGAGTGTGGCCCTTTGTGCATGTGAGGAGCTCTGCTGTGAAGCTTCGTAATGGACGTTGTTAACAGATCAATCTGTGCTACCAAAATTTTGCTTTTACTGTGCGAGTGAAATCATCCTTGAGCCACATTGTTTTTGTAACTTAGAGTCATAGAGTGGTTTGGGTTGAAAGGGACCTTCCAAAGTCATCTAGTCCCCAACCCCCTGCCATGGGCAGGGACATCTTCCACTATCCTAGGCTGCTCCAAGCTCCTTGCAACCTGACCTTGAGCACTTCCAGGGATGGGGCAGCCACAGCTTCTCTGGCCAGCCTGTGCCAGTGTCCCACCAACCTCACTGTAAAAATCTTCATCCATATCTCTAGTCTAACTCTTCCTCTTTTAGGGAACAGGCCCTGCTAAAATGTCTGTTCCCATCACTCTGAGTGTGTATCTGGGATGCTGCAGTGTGAGTTCCTGGCCCTGGCACATGCCCCAAGCCCCTGGGCTGTGTCCGTGCTCAGGGCTGGCATTGCACTCCTTGTCATGTGTCAGGTCGATGTCAAATAGCTCTTCTTAGTGAAAGGGGGATTAAATGGTGTCTCTCTATTTTGTCTTTATTGCACTTGGCGCACAGGAATTGATCTGCCCGCACCAGGAGTTACTTTAAGGAGCTTTATCCCCTTCGTGAACCTTTTTCTGTGGAACCTTCCCAAGCAGTGCATTTCCGTTCCAGCTCCAAACCCGCAGCGTTCCGTCAGCACCCGCCTCCGCCCCGCATTGCCCCGTGTCCCCTCCCTGCCCCGCGGGGCCGCTCGCCGCCAGCAGGGGGCGGTACAGCCCAAGGGAGCCGCCCCGAGCCCCGGGAGCGCGGGTTCGAGTCCCGCGGGCTCCAGCCCCGCGCTGCGGGTCCGAGTCGCTCTCCCGGCTCCCGGAGCGTGCTCCGCGGCCTCTCCCTGGTGCTCCTCTGCGCTACGTGGGGGTATTCCAGCGGGCAGAACCCTCCAGGCCTGTCCCCAGGTTAGCTCTGGGCCCGTGCACCCCCTCCCTGCTCCTCGCTCCCGTCTGTGCTTTCCCTCCCCGGGAGCCGAGGTCCTTGCCCATCCTTTGCAATGGAAGGGCTCTTCGGCGTGGAAGCATGGGGACCCGGGGAGGATGTGTGAGATGTGTGGCATCTCCTCGGTGCACAGGACACGGGATGGGTGCTCACAAATACCAGCACCAGTTGTAGTGCGTGAACTGGGGTGCTGAGCCGCGTGGGGTCAGAGGCAGGACAGCCCCCCACCTGTTTGGTGTGGCCCTGTTCTTTGCCCTCCAGCCCGCTCGGGATTTTGATGCCTCTTTGTCCTTTAATGCCTTTTTGTCTCCTCCTTTCAGAATCCCATCGGTTGTTTTGATGTTTCTGCCCTGAGACAGGATCAACACACCATCACCAAACTGATGGAAAGGAAATGGCACCTGGGTGAGTTAGACCTCATCCATGCTTGTCAGGCTAATTAACTCATCAGCAAGGTTTGTTTAACATGAACTCACTCTGGTTTCAGCTGCAATTTCTTTAGAGCAGTTGGTGTCTTCCTGGATATGAGCATTTATTTCCATAATGCTGACTCCAAACCCTGCCTGCCTGCAGGGCTGTAATTTATCCCCCGAGGAGCATCCGGACAAAGCAGGGCACTAATTCTGCCACCTGTGCTGATGATGTGTCCGAAGAGACCACGTCAAGTCTCTATTAAAAGCTGTGAATAAGACAGAAAGCCTGAAATCTTTACTTCTAGAAGATGTATGAATGTAATATAAAGCTGCTGCTAATTCTTCCCAGGGATTAATGGAGACTATCAAGGACGATTTCACTCAATACTGCTTTTCTTTTTGTAAAGTAAAGCTTCCCCAAACCTCAGGCAAGGCAGAAACATGACTTTGACTCTGTGTCGCTATCCTTCAGTCAAATAGAATTAGCTGTCTTTATTTAAAAAGTCTTCGCTGGCACCACAGTGCCAACGCTTTCTGAGACAACAAAATGGACAGAAATCCATTTCCCAGCCTGAGAGGAAGGCAAAAAATAAATTGGAAGAATGAAGAGTGAGGAGGAATTGAGGCGTTCACAGCACTCGCAGTGCGAGTGATTGGAAGTGATGGGAAGAAAGCAGGAGAGGAATTCATTTGCTTAAAACATAGAACTGGAATTGACTTTGAGGTGCATGTTGCATCACTGAGGAACCCAGGCTACTGTGGCTCTGCTGGGGGCGTGAGGGGCAGCAGGAAGGGAGGGATGGAGGGAGAGATGGAGAGATGCTGGTGTAGGTCAGCTGCTGCAGAAACCAGGGATGGCTCTGGCCATGCACCCCAAGCACAGGGCAGGCAGGCGGTGTGTGCCCCGTGGTCCACCACTAGAGGCTCCTGGCAGTCCTTCAGGAATGTCACAACCTCTTCTGCTCACCAAGTGTGCCTTGTGTGGGGCCAGCTGAGAAACGATGTCCCAGGGAAACCTGGAATGGGCCAAACCTCAGAGTCCAGGTGCAAAATGCCCACCCAGAAAGGTGCTCAGGGCAGCGCTTGGGCTGCACTTCGGTCTGTGCAGTGACAGATACTGATAAAATACTGCAAAACTTGGTGAAGCCAGTGCCTGCCCAAAGCAGCTGGGAAGGGATTTGCAAGGCTGCCCAGGCTTCCCTGGGTGTCCCTGTGGGCCCTCCAGCCTGTGCTGCTGTCAGTGCTGTGTTGGGGAGCTCTGGGGTCTGAACACACATCTGCAGAACGTGTCCAGCTTTGCACCGCAGAGTGTCCAGCGAGTGACACTTTTCTGTGCATTTCTTTTCCGTCTCACTGTGCTGCATCTGCCTGATGAAGTTTGTCCCTTTTTGGAGGCTGATAACATTATGCTCCTCCTGCTTCCGTTGGCGTCTCAGAAGAAGAAAATTTCCTGTCTATAAAATTCCTGGAGACATCGATTTGTGCTTATCTCATGGCAGTGATTTTACTCGGCTTTGCTGTTTATGCTCGGCATTGCGGATGCTTCCAGAAATCAATGCTGCTGCTCTGCCTCCTCCTGACAGGCAGCTCCTGGGAGCTGCTGCCCATGCCTCTGTGTCCTTCTCCCTGTTTTCCCTGCCCGGGCTCTCTGTGTGGCCCTTGCCTGAGATTACGTTCCTGCTTCTCAAGTTGCCTGTGTAGGAAACTGCACGGCTGAGTGATCAGAGGCGGGTGCAGCTGGAGAGGAGGGTTCTGACGTCTGCCCACGCACACCCTGCCACAGGCCTGGGGTTTGTGTGCCAAGCAGCAGCCCCGGGTCAGCGTGAGCTTGGCAAGGCTGGCTGTGCTACAGGAGTGATGGCTGCTGACAATGGGAGCTGCTAAACCAGCTGTAAATCTGGCCCTGGGGACTGTGGGTTTCTGTCAATCCTGGGCTCAAGTCGAGTCCCAAAACTCGAGGAGGGTTTGAGTCCTTCAATTCTTACTAAAACCTTCCAGGTCCTTTCTAGGAGACTCTAGTTCATGTTTTGGCAAATCCTATTGCTAGAAATTAGTTTTGGAGCCTGGCTCTGGGAGGATTAATCCATCCCAAGCTAACCAGAACACAGGTGACTCTACAGAGACAGTGCTGCACTAATGCCATGTTTCTGGTGCTGAATTCAGCATTTTACACTGCATTGGGGAGCTCAGAGACAGCTCCTTCCTTCCACTTCCCTGAGCAATTTCATTAACAGGAGTGGGAAAAAATCTCCCCTGAGCAAGCCAGCTCAGTGAGGCAGAAGAATCAGAAGAGTGAGTGACACTTTTCCATGTGCCTGTTTTCCAGGCTCTGGACCGAGCTGCCCCTGGCCGAGGTGCCCGACCCCCTCGCAGGGTAGATCTGGTGTGTTGCCATATTCCCCAGTAAAATGCTGGGTGGGGAAAACAACTCATCACCTGAACTTCAGCATTTCACAGACTAGGCTGGGAGTTCACAGCTCAGCTGCAGTCAGCACTTAAAAACTTAATTTGTTCCCTCCTGCCCTTTCCCAGTTTCTGTTCCAGCACAGCAGTTTGCTGTGTCATTTTCCTCCCCAAGTGCTTTCTCCTTCCCCTTGAGCTGCCTCCTTCTTGTTGGCATCAGGAGTTACTTCCATCGACGTCTGGGCTGAGCAGTTCATTAATGCTCACAGTGTCTGTTTGGAAGCAGTCACAGACTCCTAGAGGTGGCCCTGAGAGGGAAAAGGCTGAACATCTGTACAAAGCAGCTCCATCACAGGCTGCAAGTCCTGCTACCAGATTTAGGCTTTTCACCTCAAGAGAGAGGATTCAGTTTATGTGTACTCTTAATGAGGAGTTACTATTTGCTCATTAAAGAATTTTAACACTCTGAGGTTACTCCTTTTAGTTTTAATTTTTATTTTTTATTTGTCACATAACAGTGAAGAAAAGTTGTGGTCCTGTAGCCTGCAAACCTCTGGAATGTCTCAAAACCACCACCCGTCATTAAAATGTAGTGCCAAAATTCTGATTTTATTTCATCTTTAGCACTGCTCAGCATTTTAATTTGGTGCAATTCTCCTAAGTTTTCCCTAGGTTTCCATGGTTCTGAACATTAGAGAAAAAAATCAGTTAATGTAATAATACATAATAAATTATTACATTTAATTACTTTAATATTACTCTTCTAAAGATTCTGTTGCCGTTTAACCTGCCTTCTTGTGGAACCCCAAGCCTGGGGCAGTGCAGGATGCCAGGGGCTGCTCTGGAGCATTTCTTCTCTGTGGGTGTTGGTCTTTCCTTGAGCCCTTCTGCTTTCCAGCAGTTGTGTTGAGACAATCTCTTCTCCAATTTCTTGCAATGCTTTATTTTAATATATCTTCCCTTGTCACTGCAGGACTGAATCCAGCCTCCTGGTAAGTGATATCTAAATCACTGCTGCAAGGAGAGGATGAAATATGGGCGCATGAGAGGGGAGACAAGGGATGTGACTGAGGAGGAAAAAGTCACAGAGCAAGAAGAAATACGGGCAGGGTGTGTAAAACGGGCGGCGTTCCTCAGAGCTGCTGTCGCTGCCCTGGCCCAGGTGGGGCCCAGGACGTGCTCATGGACACGGATCTCTGCCTCCCGCCACGGAACAGCGAGGGGATCCCAGGGGAGTGCGTGGCTGTGCTGTGCTCTGCAGGTACACGGTGACTCGGGTGCTTCCTGCACACACAGGGCACTCTGAAACCCGCTGGAAATCCACATTTGTTCATGCTCAGCAGCTGGCTTTTGGTGTTCCTGCAGCCTGTACACGGCTGGAGCAGGCTCATGAACATTTTGCTGAGGGTGGGTTCATGGTGACTGCTCAGCCTGGTGCATTTGGATCTTTGAAAGGGGACAAAAAAGGAGCAGCATGGATAGGTTGCCTGTTAAGATCATCTAGTTCATCCCCTGGTTTTGGGACTAGACTGTGACCATGTGCTCAAATGCAGTCTTGGTCGAGTGTTAAATAAAACAAGTTTCTGTGACAAGCAAAAGGTGGGTCCACTGAGCCCCAGCCCAGGGCAACACATGCTGAGGTACTCGGTGCAAGAATTTGCTGCTGCTGCAAGAAAACACCTTGTGCAGTATTGAAGAGCATCCTGAGTACATTTTTCTGCCTTCTGCACTCCCAGGGGACAACTAGCCCTAAACTCACTGTGGTGGTAGCAGCTTTCTCCTAACTTCAACTTGAACGTATCAGCTTGTGTTTGTTCCTGTGCCAACCTTGTCCCTGAGCCCAGGCAGCTCTCCTGCCTCTCTCCTCTCCTTCTCCTGTCCCACGTTTGTGGAGAATGATTGTATCTCTGCTGCTCCGTGTTCCATGAGGCTGAGCACACCGGCCCCTCTCTGGCTCCCAGCTCTCTCCCTTTGCTGCCCAGTTCCCCCCATGTCTATCCCAGCTGAACACGGGTGACCAGACCCAAACAAAGTGCCCAGATAAGATCTTCCCGGGGCCCTGCACAATGGAAACTTCTGCTAAGCCCAGCCAAGGCATCTGCTGAGGGGTGAGAGTCTCACTCCTGCAGGATTGAACTTCCCTTTGAAATCCATGTTACTGCTACCATAAGTGTTACTTATTCAAAACTATGTTAATCGTTGGCTTTGTGCATTTCAATACAACTTCATTTTTACAGTGGATTCATGACACTTTACAGATCCATCTGAAATCGATCCAAATGCCAGCCTTTATCAGATCTCTGCAACTCTCCACATTGCTTTTTGTCAGGAAAATCTTTTCCCAGGACTCCACTTGAAACGGGAATGAGTCTTTTAAATCTCACACCTCCTCGGGGACTGGCAAAAGTAGATAGTTTCCTACTCTAAGTCCCCTTGAACCCATGTTCCTGTGCTCTGTGTGCTGCCTCCCTGCACAGGCAGCCCCATCAGCCTTCTGCCAGGTTCAGATCCTTCAGTAAATCTCACGATTTCCTAAAAAAGTTGTTTTCCTCAAAGCATAGGGATCCCCACTGGATCCACCATTGCAGGGCATCCTTTTTAAGAAGATTGGGGATGGGTGGAAAAGCAGCATCTGAGTGATCCAGGCCACAGGGGGGAATGGCAGCTGGTCAGGTCAGCGGTGACGTTGCCTCGTATAAATCAAGAGAGGTGGCAGCTGGGTGTTGGAGCAGGAGCAAAGGGATGGCTGCTGGTGGGCCAGGGAGGCTGAGTGGAAAAGGTGTGTCTGCTTGGCTGCAGCTTTTATATAAGGGCCACTTCTTTCATCTCAGCTCGGGGGGAAAAAAGGGACATTGCAGAGTCTCGAGGAGTCCAGAGGAGCCTGAGTGGAGCCAAGAGCCATCCCAGCTGGCTGCAGCTGAGTCAGGTAACATCCTCTATGTGCTGGTTGTGTGGTGGCAGGCTGACAGGTGCAGTGGTAGGGTCCTCACTCTGGAAGTGCTTGACTGCTTTGGTTGGAGATTGTGCTGGGCACCAAGCTCCTGACCACCTCCTGATGTCTGCTATGTCATAATTAAATTTATGTTAGTAATTATTAAGTTATAACTTCTAGCTAGCTTATTTTTATCACTTGTGCTTTAGTTTATTGATTTTGAAAGGTAGAAGGAACACAGATAATCCTCAGGTGCTTCCCTTGGCAAAGCCCCTCACCAAAACACCTGTAACTGCGCATCACAGGGATACAGAAATAACTTAAACGTCAAGTTTGGCTTCTTTTGTGTGAACATCTTGGGCCAGTCACAAGGGATGAGGAAAGGGCTTTTATTGACACACACGTGGAGCCTGTCCATGTGTGTGGACATGAAGAAGGTTCTGTTGCTCTGGGCTTGAACAGTCTCCTTCGATCCGGATGAAGAGTAAAGGAGGGATTCCTTTCCTGACTTCTTTCCACACAACGACACTGGGGTCACTTCTGAGAGGTTTTTTCCTCACTGTCCCCTCCGATGTCTCCCTTGCCAGCAGGGGAATCTTCTGGAGATGATGGTTTTGAAGCTTTTTGGAATCATCTTTTTCTGTGGCCTCCTGTCGCCCTCGCAGGAAGTCTTGTCCGGCCTGTCCTGCGCCGTGAGCCCACGCGCGATGCAGAACGGTAACTACAGAAAGGCACGGGCTGTGTTTGCTTTCAAAGCTCTGTGGGGCTGGGCTGGGGAGAAAAACTTCCCGAGTGACTTCATCTTTATTTCATAATTCCTCAGCAGACTTTGCTCAGAGCCCCTGAGAGCCATCACCACATTCATGGGTCAGGGAAATCTCTGCTCCAGAACTGGGGCGTGTTTCAGCTCCAAGCAGCCACACAGAATTTCAGGGCTACATCTGGGTTATTTCCTCTTTTTGTCTCTGTTTCTCATTTCCATATTGGAGCAGCTGATATTTGACAAACAGCTGCTGGGAAGTAGCAGACATAATAATATTTGCAATGTTCAGGCTTGTTTCAAGTTGCTTCTACTAAAAAAACTCCAAAAGCCAAAAGCAAAAATAAACAGGCAAAATTCATCAAATAAAAACCTCTTGACAAAGGGGAAATGAGCTGTGAGTGGAAGCCCAGCCTCTGAGTGGGGCCACTGGTGTTCCTGGCAGTGCACAGCCAAACTGGGATGTTTGAACTGGAGTCTGGGATGCTTTCTACTGCTGCCCCTCATGTTTACTTCACCAAGGGCAGCTTTGGTTTATTGCACCAAAGTTGTAAAATACCATCCCTGTGTTATTTGACTGCAATGGAGACAGCTGATGTCTCCATGAGGAGTTTTGGGCAGTGGAGGGGCTTTGCTGTGCCAGGGTGGATCTGCCTGAGTGGGGAGAGGTCACTGCTGCCCGTGCTGGTCCTCATGCACAGATGTTTTCCAGTTCTCTCAGATGCCATAATTCATAATGGGCTCATGAACCAGCACCTGCAGGGTCTCGTGGTTCCCAACATCATGGGTGAAGGGAGTCAGCTGAACTCTCCCACCAGCATCACGGAGTAAGTGCTTCACTGTGAGTGCACCTTCAGCACCAGTCCTGAACAAGATGAGCTGGGCTGCCCTGGCCTGGTTGGCCTGGGCTGTTATCCTTGTTTTATTGTGGTACTGAAATTCTGACCCAATAGTGTTGTCTGTGTGGTCGCAGTGTGGGTGGCAAGGGACACTGCAGGTTGTGGGTGCAGAATGGCAGCTCTGGTGGTGCTGTTAATGCCTGACAGCACTGAGAGAGGGAAAAGGGACCACAGAGGGGAAAAGCAGAAGGCTCTCCAACATAATCTTCCACCCCAGTCTGGTTCTAGGCTGCCTTCTTTTAGTCAGCTGTCTCTTGTCCTTGTGCCTCCAGCTGGAGCTGGCTGGGCTGCTGTGGGTTCCTCCCTGGGCACAGCTGCTCAGCTGCTGGAAGGTGTTTTCACTTTGTGCCAGCCTTTGCTGTTGTTCACAGCCTGCACCTCATCAAGGTCCGGGTGCCCAGGCTGTCGGTGGTGCTGCTGCCAGGGATCGGGGTCCAGCTGACCATCGGGGCAAAGCTGCAGCTCAGAGGCAACTGGTGAGTGGGGGGTCAGGACGGATGTGGAGGAAAACCCCTACCCTGACATATTTTGCGTCTCTTAAGGATTTTGAGGTGCTTCTTACCTATAATAAAGTCACAGAGCAAAACAGACACCAAAAGATGACCCGTGGCATTGGTAAAAGTCTGCAGGAAATGGAGAAGTCTGTTTCTCCTGGCTTTGGTGAGTTTCTCTGTGGAGAGGCTGAGAGATGGAATAATCCCATTTGCTTTTTTGCAGCTTGGTTGGCCTGCTCTCAGAACTCATTGATATCTTAGTGGAGGTGAACATTACTGCAAACATTAAATGCACGAATTTTGAATCTGGCACGTTCCAGGTTGTCACTGAAGACTGCCTCTGCATTCTTGGGGCCATAAAGATCAAGGTCCTTTCTGGGTAAGTGCCTGTGGATTTATGTTTTTGTTACGTGCAATCCTCTCCTCTTTATTAATGTGGACAGTCTGCCAGGACACAGACAGTGCTCAGCTGATACAGAGCCAGGCCTCAGGGATGGAATTTCTTTCCTGTTGCCAATGCCAATTGCATCAGTGGAATGAGGGTTAATTTGCCCTGTTTGCCTGTGGAAATTTTAAGATCTGAAGCATGAAGTTTGGTACCTTTCCCAACACACTTTCTCTAGACTTAGCTAGAGAATTGATATCCAAAGGGTAGGAGTAATAGGGCTGGGAGAATTCCAGGAAAACAGGACCATTACTCTCCCTGGTTTTGTACTCTGCCTTTGGCTGCTGTCCCAGGAGAATGCCCGGCATGTGGAGTTTCCCTCTGACTGCTGTGGTTGTGTGTAGTTCCATGCTAATGTCTCATCTCTTGCTCAGTCTTACAAAATTACTGACAGCAAGAATTTGCTGACTTCATGTATTGATGAACCCAGCAGTAAATTGACCATGGGAAATATTTTCTTCTATTGCTTTTGAATTACTCACTTTTCAGGTTCATCGAAATTCTCCAAATTAATTTTTGCATTATGCATTATATTTCAATCAGTGCAGCAGCTGCTTTGAAAAATGCTGTGTGAGTGAACAGAGGAACACGACTCACCTGCTCTGGGGGTCATGTTTTAATTTTT
Organism: Promerops cafer; assembly: GCA_013398275.1. NCBI lineage: Eukaryota > Metazoa > Chordata > Aves > Passeriformes > Nectariniidae > Promerops > Promerops cafer. The sequence continues at coordinate 61,708 of VZSE01005334.1, read as the reverse complement.
AGCAGGATTAAAGTGATGGTTTGCAGGAAGTGAACTCCCAGGGGGGCAAGGGGAGTGTAGAGATACACAAATGACTTCATGGCAGCTCCTCAGATGCATTTGTAGGCAGAATTTGGGCATAAATAACAGGTGCTCTATGAATTCCTGCTGTCTGTGTCTTGCCAACTCAACAGTCCAGAAATATATTGATTATCAGCCAAAACTGCCTCTGTGCTGCTGCAGGCATCGCACGTCCTGAGTGAGTTGTTCAGCAGCAGTGTGGAAATGTCACACAGCAGATTTCTCCTCTTTTTATTCCAGATGCAAGTTGTTTGTTCCCAGTAACTAACATGAAGATATTTCCTAACAGCTCCCTCTTCCCTTAACTACAGCACTGATTTAAATACCAGAGGGAGATACCAGGCACAAGGTTAGACTGTGAGAGGCTCACTCTTTTTATGCAGTGAAAGCTCCCCGAGAGCTGAAGGAAAAAATTCTCCACAGAAAGGGTTGCAAGCATTGGAACAGGCTGGCCAGGGAAGTGGTAGAGACACCACCCCTGGAAGTGCTAAAAAAATGTGGCAATGGCACTTGAGGATGTGGTTTAGTGGGGAACATGGTGGTGGTGCAGAGCTGATGGTTGGACTTGATAATTTTAGATGTCTTTTCCAACCTTAGTGACTCTGTGATTCTCAGCAATGAGTCAAATTCTCCCCTCAGTGGAGTAAGTGGCTCTTTTGTATCTCCAGCCCCTGCTCTGGCGAGCATCAGCCGCAGCACTGGCCCTGAAGGGTGTAAGACAATGTAAAATGAAGGGTGGAGATATTTTTGTCTCCTGTCCTGGAGCTTTGTTTGTGCTGACTTGGAGGTTTTTTTCTTTCTTTTCCAGCTTACTCACCCTGTCAGTGAACGAGCTGGTGCTGCGCCAGCTGACAGCGACTCTGCCCGCTTTGGTACGGCTGAGGATTGTCCTCCTTTCACAGCTGAAACACAGAAATATTGGGAAAAACTGGCTACGAGGCCACAGCGAGATCCACTGTCTCTCTGTGCTGCTCTCCCACATCACTGCCATGGGCTGGGGTGCCCACAGGGCTGCTGCTTGTAGGGCAACGCCTCAGATGTTCCCCAGAACAAAACATTCCCCTTCAGTGTGGTCCCACAGCTCCAGGGATGCTCCACTGCCCCAAGTCTTCCACAGCATCCCAGCTGTGTCTATGGCCATGCAACCTTTTCCTGGAGGGGAAAGGGGGGAGTCTGGGCGGGCTGTGGGCCATGGTGGTGAGGGGGGTTGAGCAGTGGCATTTCTGCTTTGTGTTGCAGCTCTGTCCTGTGGTCGATATCGTGATGAACCTTGTGAACATCCATCTCCTGAGCACTCTCAATGGTGGGTTGCTGGTGGAGGGCGAGGCACTGCTTCCCTGTGTGGGAACAAGGCCCATTTCCCACGTCAAGTCCCTCAGTGCATCCACAGAAGCCCAGCACTTCTGCAGGGCTGTTGTTGAGCCTGGAATTCCCACCCCAGCATTTCAACGAACTGCTCCCACCTTGGCCCTCCTTATTCCATTTTTATGCATCACCTTTGGATTTTTCTTATTGCCTTTGATGCTCTTTTCATGCTATATCCTAAAGGCAGATGCCACCAAGCTGAATTTGGGGATGTTCTGGCCTTTTGGAGTAGCAGCAAGCCCCCCTCAGCCCCGAATGCCTGGACCTGTTTGTGGGTGTGGGGGCTGGTGGCCCTTGGGGTCAGGGGAGGTTGTGTTGCTGCTGGTTTCCCGGTGCCGTAAGGATCGTTTTCCTGTGTGTAGCGGTGATCCCGGTCGGCACAGCAGGAACAATCCACTACCAGCTGGCCAGCATCCCCTACACCTCTGGCAAGTTCCTCGGGCTGGATTTAGATGTAAGTTAATGCTGGGCAGCAGGACCCTGGGGGCGTGGCTGTGCCTTTCAGTGTGCTCACCTCATCCCACGGGAGCTGTAGAATCCCACGAGGACCCAGGCTAATGATTTGTCCTGGAAATGCAGCTCCTAAGTGCTTTATCCAAATCACGGCTAAGCCACTGTGAGTGCTTTTCTTCTTGTGCTCTGTATGCAAACTTGCCCTGAGTCTGCCCGAGGCTGTGTCTGTTGGATGTAGCTGCTGGGATGAGCAGTTCTCCTCCTCATGGGATGAGCAGTTTTCCCCATCTCTCTCGCCCTGCAGACCTGGTGTTGGTGCTTTTTGCCTTTGCTGTTCAGTCTCTGCGATGGGTGGATGCTAAACCAGGCTAACAGATGCATATTTTACTTCTGTCCCACTATGAGGGGGGAAAAAACCAGCAAAAAGCAAACTACTTGCTAACAGGAGAGCTTCAAAAAGGCAAGCAGCTGGAGAGAAGCAAGTGGGACATGAGCATTAAAGAGGAGCAGGGGCTGACAGCAAACACTGCAGCCTGTGAAACCCGCGCTGCTGCACTGGCTTTGGTGCAATGACTCACTGGGAGCAGCCTTTGCCCCCCAAGCCCCCCGGATGGTCAGAACAGTCTCCTTAGCAAAACGTCGGTGTCGGTGTGGGTCTCTGTGGAACGGGAGGGTGGCTGGGGGGAGTGCAGCACCGTCACTCCTCGGCGCTTGGAGCGACACCTCAGGGATGAAGTGAAGCAGTGATCTGTGATTTGCACAAAGTGTGTAATTAGCAAATAGCACCTCAGTTACGCAGGCTCACCTTTATCAGCTCCTGCCACCTATGAAACAGGAGCTCCATCTATGAAGCAGTTCTGCTCCGGGTCCGGTGCTTTCCCGAAGCTCTGAGGAGAGGAGGGAGGGCTGCTCAGCTGGCACCGCCCCGCACTCCTGCGAGGGTCCGAACATGCCTCGAGGCTTTGAGGACTGATGTCTGTGTCACCTCTCTTTGCAGGGTGTGGTGAAGCAGGTGGGAGGCAGCACCATCCCCCACGACTCATCCCCCTCTGCTTTGCCTCCTCTGATGGACAGGCTCCTGCTCTTGGTGATGCGCCAGAGCTTCCTCAATGCAGTCCTGTCCCTCCTGCTCCAGTTGCCACCACAGACCTTCCCCTGCACGCCAGATGTTGTGAGTACAGCAGGGCCTGTGTTCCCTGCTGGAGCGAGTGACAAGGGACAGGCATCAGCCTGGCCTCGGGTCTGCTCAGGGAGGGCTGCTTGTGCCTGTCCCTGTGCATTGTACGTGTGCTCGCTGGCCGAGGCTCTACCCCAGCACTGCCTCCCTCCTGCCCTTCTCAGAAAGCTGCAATAGCACCTGCCCAGCTGTGCTCCTGTCTGTAAGGACACCCTGGGGACACCAGCTGAGACCAGTTGTGTACTGGTTGTGCCATGCACTCCTGCAGGCTGTGATGTGTTTCAATGAGTCTGCAAAGTGCCACGGAGAAAAAGCATTGCATGTCTGTAGTGCCATTCCCCGGGTGTTTGCATTTCCCGTGCCTCTGATCTCTACCTCCAGTGGGAACTGTTAGGGGTCCACGCACTGGCAGGTGTTGAAAGCCTTGGGGCACATCACCTTCCATGGCTGGGTGCTGTCACCTTAACAACTACCAGGAATCCCCCGGGCAGCTGGGGAACAATGGAGAGGGTGGGAGGCTCGGGTTCTGTGCAATGGGGTGGCCCTGGCAGGATGGGTGCTGTGAAATCATCTGGAGGGTTCATGGGGGCTGCTGCTGCCTCTGTTCCCACAGTTCTCCGGTGCCAGCCGCCTGCGCGAAGCCGTGTGGACCATCGCTCCTGCTGGGGTGAGGAACTTCTTCTGGCACAAGGGTTGTATAAACCTCTCCAGCATACTCCTGGATGTGCCATCATGCCCCTGCTGAAGGTCCCCAGCCTTGTGCTCCCCTCCTCTCGCACCAGCATGGGCTGAGCCTGTCCTGCTGCCCGAGCAGCTGGTGGGAGTGGGAGAAGGGACTGGGGGTTTGCACAGCCCTGCCCAGGACCTGCTCTCCTGTGTGCCATTGTCTGTTCCAGCCTTCTCCTGCTCCCTGGACAGGGGAAAGCCTTCTCTCAGCTTGTAGCCCTTGACATAGAAAGCTGATAAATATCTCCTGTTTCCTTGTCTGGTATATCCCATTTCTCGGGCACCCTCTGACACCCACAGCCCCCTCTGTGCCCACCTTGCCTTCCTCAGCCCCTTATGCCTTCAGCATGGAGAGCTGATCCGTGCTGCCAGACCTGTTTGCTCTGTGAATTTGGCTTGTCCAGGGTCTGTGTGACCTTGGGGAGGCCCTGTGGAGCTATGGGGCTGTGAGAGTCTGCCCGAGGACTGCCAGTCCCCTGCCTGGCTGGTATGTGGGGTGCCAGCAGCCACCTCCATGAGCCCCCAATTCCCACAGTGCTCCAGCTGCAGTGGGACCAGTCCTCTGAGCATCAAACTGGTGTTGAGAGGGAACCCGCTCATCCTCTTGGAAGAAAACAAAGCCAGTGTCAAGCTTTCAGTGCTGATTCAGCTGTTCAGTGACCACTTAGATGGATCCATCCTCAACTTCCTGCAGCTGAAGGCCGTAAGTGTGGGGGGAGTTGCCTCGGAGGGGTGCAGCGTGCAGCCAGCTGGGTGAGTGCTGGCTGGCATGGGGATGTTTCTGTGTGCTGATCCTCTCCCTCTCTGCTTGCAGGACCTTGCTCTCAACGTCCGTGTGTCGATTGTTGGGGGCAGGCTGGTGCTGCAGCTGGCCTTGGGCAGGTGAGCTGTCCCCTCACACAGGTGGGGACATTCTCTGCGGTGCAGTGTTGGCTCTGGGGCTCCTGACTTGAAATGTTCTCCGTGTCTGTAAACCAGGCATTTCATCTGAATGTGAGGATTTCATACCTGACTGATGGCATAAGGTGGATGGGGTAGTTCAGGAAGGATTGCAGCAGTTGGAAAGTTTTAAGAGGCTGGAGGAAAAGTGTGTCAGTTTTATAACAAGGAGGAATGAGGTAACCTGAATAATTGTAAGACTGTCAGCTTGACTTTGATCCTGGGCAGTGGTTCGAAATGCCTGATATTGGACATGAATGATAAAGCAGTAAAGGAAAGTGCTGTCATTAATGCCAGTCAAGGTATGATTAAAGATTGGAAAGCATTCCTTATAGCGGGAGGTTTGAGGATTTGGGGCCATTTAGCTTGTCAAAGAGCTAGATTTAGAAGCAAAATTGGCATAGCTTGTATGCAGCGATACAGGGAATAGAAATGTGTCAAAAGGCTTTTAATTCAATAGACAAGGGTATAACAAGATTCAATAGAAGTAGAAAAGAGAAATTGAAAGTGGAAATAAAGCATCCATTTTAGGTATGGATACTCGTGTGATTGCAGTGATAGATGAGGAGCTGTAGCAAATTCAGCAGGCTGTGTGCTTTTACACACAATCACAGAATGGTTTGGGTTGGAAGGGATCTTAAAGATCATCCAGTTCCAGCCCCCCTGCCACGGGGTTCCAGAAGCTCTGCTCTCAGCTGGCCAGGAGCTGCCTCCTTCTGAAAGTGAAGGGAGGGAGAGGGAAGGCGCAGCCAGGAGCTGTATGTGCCCTGCTGCAGTGCTGCATCATTGACAAGCAAACTAAAATTAGGTTAAGCTTTTATTTTCCTATTTTCCTTTCTCTCTTGCAAGTGTGCCAGTCCCTGTTTGTTGTGGTACAATGCAGGTGTCCCTTTGTGGGTCTCTGCCCAGGGGCTTGGAGGTGGCCGGGGTCTGGCTGTGAGCTCTGGCCAGTGCCTTGTGCCTGACCTTCTGTTTGCTCTCCTTTCCCTGCAGCACTTCCCTCTCCTTGGAGTCTTCTGATGTTGGCATCAGTAATGTAAGTCTCTAACACTAGTCTGGGCTTTACTGGGCAGGAGAGCAGCCAAGCATGATGCCCTGTGGCTCCTGGGGAGGGAGGGAGCCAGGCAGTGGCTGTGGGATGCTGTGATGGATTGCCCCTGCTGACGGTCAGAGCTGTTAGCTGCTCTGTGGTGTAGGTTGTAGCAATTCCTCTGTTGCTGGGGTTTCTTTTTCCCTTCTGTCTTTTCTAATAAAGAAATGTAAAGCTGAAATCTGTTTGTTTATTCACCTCTGCTTGGGCAAAACTCACATTGAGCTGCAGCAGAAGCGTCACGAGGCAGAAGTTTTTCTAAAGGAAGGACTGAATACAAATTGAAGAAGAAAAGTAGATTCTCTTTAAAGAGAAGAGGGACTGTTCTTTTGCTGTGTCAGCGGGCAGTGGTTTGCAGTCCCAAGGGTCCTGCTTGCTGCTGGCATGGACCAGGCAGTGCTGCTCACATGTTCCTTCTCTGATTCAGATCTCCATCCTGAAGCCCCACTGCAGCAGTCTGCTTGTGGAAACATTCCTGCCTATGATCAATGGTAAGGTGACCCAGATGGCTGTAATGCTGGCAGCACTTGGAGTTCTGGGCAAGGAGGGAAGAGGGGGTTGTGGGTGTGTGTGTGTGTGTGTTTGGAAGATGTACTAAGAGTGCTGGAGCCATTAAAACCCCGAAATCCCTGTTTTGAGGATGTAGTTAAAAATCCAACCTTATATTTGCACCATCCCAGCCCAGCATCAGTTCTGGCAACAGTCAGTGATGGAGACCCTAAGGAAAGCCAAGCACACAGTAATGGCCCTGAGAAGCTGTGGTCCCTGTGCTCTCCCTGGAGCAGCTCTGTCGTGGGCTGTGGGCTGGCTCAGCCTGTGAGGACCTGTCTGTCCCCTGCAGGTGCCCTGAGCATCGGGATCCCGCTGCCAAAGGTGCTGCGCATTCCCTTGGTGAATGTGGATTTTCAGATAAAGACGGTGAGTGCTCGGATGGCTGCTCCCTCCTGTAAGGCACCAGGGCTGTTTACAGGACCCTGCCAGTGCTGGCTGTGTGTGCAAGAGCTGTAGATTTCAATCCCTGAAAGACTGAAAGGGCTGCTCTGTCTGACCTCCCTCAGGTCGGGGAATGCTGCCTGAGGATGTGATGGCCACACCTGGTGTGGACCCAGCTGCATCATGAGCAGTGTTCAGGCACTGGGGCAGGTCCCAGTTCCCTGTCCAGGCCCTCTTTTCTTTCTGGAGGGCTCACTGGGAGCAGCTCTCATGTGGATCCAGGCATTCAGGCAAGCCCTCTCCAGTGGCACCATTCAAAGAGTCTTGAATTGCCCCAAGTTCAGCCCTGTTCACCCTGGAGGTGCCCTGCAGTAGCCAGGATATTCCCCAGCACCTCCCAAAGAGTTCCGTGCCCTCCTTATTACAAACTGCACATGAGGACTTTTGCAGGAGGGTTCTGTCTTTGCTGTGTGTTGTGAACCAACATCCCTTGATGGGAGATAATGTGTTTGTGTTTCTCCCTGCTCTCCTTCAGGGCCTGATGGTGTTTCTGGTGTGAGCTGTGGAGCCTGAGGAGAGGACTGTGGGGGCAGAGAGGGGAAGAGAGCAGCGAGGATGGAATGCCAGGACCAGCATTATCTGCTTTTCTGTACTAAACTTGATTCAAGATTCTTGATAATATTTAAGACACTTTAAAGCGAATTGGCTTGTGTGAGTACAGTTTGACACTTGCATAAGCCAAACCTGACTGGCAGCTCTGTGTACAAATATTTATTTAGAGAAGTTGGTGTGATTTTGGGGTCACAGTCACAGCAGTTGAACGTGGTGCTGCAGTGGAATTGGGAAATTTGTTCTGAGGTAAAACTTTTCCTGATAGAATGAAGAAGTGAATTTGTTGCAGGTGGCTTCTGAAGGGAATCTCCCCATCCTTGTCCAGGAGGGTGTGAAGTGCTGAGTGGGAGAATATATTTGTCATGTAACTCTTTTAATAAGTGTTCCTACTTTTTTAGTGCTTGGAATGAGGTTCTGGTTTCTGATGCTTCTTGGGGTGAGCTTCTGTCCTGCCTCCACTCTGGGATCTTGTTCCTTTGTGACAATCGATATTTTGAGTTTGGGTTTGAAAAGTCTTCCCACTTGAAATTCCTGAGGAAAAAAAATTGAACTTTCAGTGGCTCCTCCTGGCCTGATAACCTGCTGACCAAATGCTAATCAACAAGCAGAAATCAAAATTAAATCGGATTTCCAAAGGTCATGAAGCATTTCCTAATAGAACCTGGAGGGAAAACTTCCTTACCAGAGGATTGAGAGGTCTGATAGCCCTGGAGAATACCTGTCTGCCTGCCAGAGCCACATCTGCTTAGGCTGATGGCACAGCCTGTTGGCCTCTGCCTGTCACAGTGACAAGAATCCCAGCACTTTGGATTTTAAAAAGGCCAGATTATTCTGGGTTAAAAAAAAATACAAATCTCAGGTTTCATATGGCCTCTCCAACACCAGTTTTTCCCAGCACTGGATGTTACTACGAGCGTGTTACTTACTCCTTGTGTCCCCAGAGGTTGTGGCAGTCTGGCACTGATCAGGTGAGGGATGGGGGTTTCTGCACTTCTGCCTGAAGGCAGGAATAGCTCACTCTCTGTGGGGCCAAACCTGTGGCTGCTTCACGAGCTCCCAGCACCGCTGTGAGATGCTGCAGAGCAATCACTGAACTCGGCAGAGAAGGGGCTGGACCCACTGGGGGTCCCTCTTTGTGTGAACTGGCCAGTGCTCTCTGAGCTGTGCCAAACACTAACCTGGTGTCACAGGCTGTCACCACATGGGCTGGCCTGCCTTGTGTCCAGCAGAAAGGCTTTGGGGGGGGCTGAAGTCCATGGTAGCATTGAAGATGGGTGTCCTGGGGAGTGTTAACAGCTCCTTTGGTTCCCAGAGTGGTGCAGGCTGGTGCTGCCTGTGGGACTGTGCTCCCCAGAGACTGTTCAGCTGCTGGTGACACGAGCCTTGTCCTGCCCCTGGGCAGAAGTGGTGCTCCTGTGTGGTGACAGGGGCTGCACTGCAGCAGTGGGCTGGGTACAGCCCTGTCACCAGCTGAACCCCCGTGGAGTGAGGTGCCAGCAAGAGTGAACCCTGTGGAGCTTTGGAACCTGCTCAGGAGCCAGGAGCAGGGAGCTCAGATCCTGTTGCTCAAGTTCTCTGACACCAGCATGCCCTCAGAGCTGGCAGAGCAGGGCCTGGGGGTCGTGGTGACCCTGTTACCTGGAGGACAGGATGAGTGACAACTCCCCAGCAACCTGTGCTGGCAGCTGCTTTGTGCCACTTCAGGGCTCCTGCACTGCTGGGACTTGGTGTCTCCATCCATCCTTTTTGCCCACAGGTGGCAGAACAGGCCGTGTTGATACAAGGCTTTGTTCTGGTTCCTGGGCAAACACCCTCCGGACAGTAAGTAAAGTTTAGGCCCTCTTTTCATTCCCGTTTGGCCATCACTTCTGTGTGTATTCTGCTCTACTGGGAGGCACTCATTTCTCTGGCACATTACAGAGGGCTCTGTGATCTGGCACTGTCCCAGGCCTCTGCTTGTCTTGACAAAGAGAACAGTGTGGCAAGAACATGTGAGGAGAGGTTGCTGCTGCATGGAGCGCTGGCACAGCGAGCCCAGGGTCACAGAAGAGTGGAAAAGTCATCTTGTGCCCCTGGAAAAGGCTTCTCCTCTTGGGGTCTGGCCTCCATCATGCTACTTATCACATGGGACTGAGGGGGAAGCAGCAGAGGAGCCTTTTCCAAAGGAAAAGGCAGCATCTTCTCAGTGTTACTTGTCACTTCTGCAACTTGTACATCTAATGCTCTGAATTTCTAGTGGCTTTAGGAGTATATCCAGAGCAGGAAACTGCAATCCAGAACCCTTAAGAGCTGGGATAATCCTGTTCAGGAGAGTTTCTTTAACCCTGGAACCTTGACAGCCTGGAAAATCTTTCACTGGGTGAGCAGCAGGAGTGGCTGTGCTGCTGGTGGCTTGTGGGTTTGTTGGAGCTCTCTGGTTCTTGCTCTGGCAATGCCCCTGGAAAAGCTTCATCCCTCTGCTGTTTTGTGGGGGCTGGAGAAGGGGCTTGCTCCCCCTGCTCCAGGGTTTGAACCATCTGGCTGGTGCATGCTGCTCCATGTGCCAGTAGTGAGGGAAGCTGGGGGTCACCAGGCAGCTCTTCCTGCAGTACTGCCCAGCAAAGTGATGGATTTTGTGTTTGCCAAGGGGGCTAGTGCAAACAATTTTTTCAGCATTCCTTTTCCCTGGCTGTGCTGGGGGTCTCAGTAAATGGGGTGACTGGAGGGAGAAGCAGAAGACCCTCATTCTCCAGCATGAGCCAGCTCTACTCTAAGCCTGTGGCTATTCCCAGGTGGGGCTGGCAGTTGTGGGTGCAGCTCCTGAGACTCCAGCCCTGCTCTGGAGAGGCAGAGTCATGCAGTGAAGCTTGGAGCCAGAGTATTCCCTGCCAGAGAAATGCATCTTTTTACTGCTGCAGCTTATTCCTTTTGGGAAACTGGTTTAACATATATTAGTCAAAGAATAATGGTTGCAGGCCTACCAGGAAACTTTTATTAGGAGCTGTTCCTGCTATGGCCAACCTCAGGCGTTAACATCATTAGTCAGGTCCCCATGCTGGGCATATAAACCTTCAGGGTTCTTTACTCCTTGCAGTAAATCAACCTGGCTTGTTTTGTTTGCTTTTCCTATTTCTGAGCCTTTGAAAGAGAAGGTTTTGAAGTGTTTTTCAGCAGCTTCAGAGGCTAGAAATGACGGGTATAGTTGTAGCAAGTGAAAGCAGATGTAGATGTAATTAATAAGGTTTCATGGCTGGGGTGTTATGTGAAGCATCACCATGGGAGAGCTGAGGTGGGAGCTGCATGATCAGGGACAAGGATTCTCCTCCTGGGCTGCACAGCCAGGGATGAGGATTCTCCTCCTGGGCATCAGCACAGCCACATGTTCACCCTGTCTGGGGCAGATGCCAACAGCACCCAGTGACTGGGTGACTGGGGCAGCTTTTGAAGCTCTGTTGCCACCCACCCTCCCCTTTCGGATGCCTGTGTCTGTTGTGGGTGTTTTTCCCCCCCCTTTATGTTCCTGAGCAAGCAGGAGATGTGTTTGGTCAGTAGGAAGGAGCACCCCAGTGCCACCGACCGCGGCGCCGGCGCAGTCTGACGCCTGCAGTCGCCTCTCATTCAGCATCTTCTCTGTGATGAGCTTTCTCAGAAGCAAAGTGTTGAAAATATAACTGCCTTCAGTCTAAAATTAGAAACCATTCTGCAGACTGATTTCCTCCCCCTCCTCTTCTTTCTGACCCAGGAAACTCACCAGATGTAATGTTCCCATAGTAACACGAGACATGGAGGAAAAGCAGATGAAAGATCTCTTGTTGTAGGGGCTATGTTGTTCTGCAGCTGAGAGGCACAAGTCTGTTTTGCATCCTTGTAAATGAGTGGAATTAATTAAACGTACGGTCTGGACATGATGGGCAAAATTTATCTGTTTATAGGTACAAATTGTTGAGGGGGGAAAACATGTCAATTGTCACACCAGCAAATGCAGAATTAAAGAGAAATGTTTAATTAAAGCACGGAACGTTGTTACAATCCATTCTCTGTGCAACAAAACTACCAGGAGCAGGGCTGGAAGAGAAATGTGTACTGCAACACTGTTATTATCCAGAATATAAAACCATGATGCCTTAGTAAGTCAAGAAAGAAGATTTTCAACACATCAAGCAGTGGCGAACCACGGAGCATGATGTGAGAGTCAATGGAATGATTCTGCCACTGTTTTACTCCAGACACTGGACTTCACCCCCAGGTGCTTGCCTCTCCAGTCCTTGCCTCTAGCTGCAGGTTGCAGGGGATCAAGACGTAATCCTGAGCAAGGAAGGAGGGAGGACTGAGCATGGTGCCTGTGTGGCTCCATCAGCCCACACAGGGCTTCACCATCACCACCCACAGTCCCAACTGCTGCCTGTGTCCATGGGGCTAAAATAAAAAGGGGCTCGGCCGATTTAAGGCAGTGGAACTCGGTCCTGCAAGTTACCAGGGCTGGATGATCAGGCTCTGATTTATTCTGGAGCTGGGAGGTTAGCATTGCTCCCAGGCTTCCTTTAAATCAAGCACAGCAGGGAGCAGTTTAAGTGTCTCATTTCTTACCTTGTGAATTGTGATGTTGACATCGGTGTAAGTGAAACTGGCGATGTGGGGCAGGAAAACACCTTGTCTCAGGACCACTGAGAGAAAGAAAGAGGGAAAGTTGCCAGCTGGGTGCTGCCTGGGTCCATGTTGAACCTCCCACATGGCAGCACCCACAGAGCTCCCATCTCCTCACCATTTATCTGGGCTGGCACCTCCTCACGGATTGTGGGCAGGAACAACTCCTCCAGCAAGGCAGCCTGTGGGGAAAGTCAGGGTCAGCTCATGGTGTGGGGCTAAAGCAGGAGGAGAGGGGCAGAGACCCGAGATACTCACTGCACCTCTTCCCATCCCACAAGGACTCAACTGTCCCTCCCACCAGGTGCAGCAGCACCCAAAGTCAGTATTTCCATATTTCCCTGCTGGCACCCGCTGCCCAGGATGGCTGGGGCAGCTGTGGGGGGCCGGGCTCTTAGAGGATGGTACCAGGAGTGGCCACGGCTGGAGGTACCTACCAGTATAGGACCCACATCAGAGGAGGCCAGGCTGAGCTCGATATCCCTGGAAAACAAAGGGCAGCAGAGGGGCTGCTGGTGCTGATCTGTACTAAGCAGTTTCCCCTGTTTCCCCAAACTCCCTGTCTGGGCTCAGGGCCTTTGTGGGAGTGTGGACACTGCAGTTCCCACTTTTCTCCCTCGCCATGTTTCTGGAATTTCGCTGTCTGCCTGGGGAAGAAGCTTTGTCTGCAATGCCCAAACCCTAAAGGCCCAAACCCTCCCCAGACCACTTTGCCTCTCCTTTCCCCGCTGTGACTGGGACGTGTCCCCTTTGGGCTCCTGCAGTGCAGACGGGGTCATTACTCTACGGCTGCCACAGAGATGATCATCCTCGTGTCCATGACGCTGAGCTGGAGCCTGGCAGTCACATCCTGTGAGGGGAACAGAGGGCAGGATCAGCGAGGAAACAGCCCCACTTCGGCTTTGAGGGGTGTGATGAACCCATCGTGTGCTGCCTCCTGCAGTGTGCTCCCTGCACCCTGCGTGATGCCACAGGACAAACGCTGCTGGAGAGCAGGAGCACGGTGATGGAGAAGGCTGAATCAGGCTGAATCAGCCCCTGCAGTGGCTGCAGTGGGGCCAGGGCTCAGAGGAAAGGGCAGTGCCTGTGGGCAGCAGGGGCACACTGGCAGCGCAGCTTCCCGAGCTCGGCGTGCTTCCGCACTCACCACGTTCACGCTCAGGAAGCTCTGGAAAAGGGATGATCCTGCTCCGATCCTGGCAGTAAGGAAAAGCTTCACAATTGCTTTGTCTTCCTCCAGCACCACATGAGGTGAGCTCCGGGTCACAGCTTGAAGCACCACTGGTAGGTCCTCTTGGAAGAGGGAGCCCATCTGCCAAGGGAGCGGGGTTGTTTCTGGGCATGGCAGCCACCCCTGCGCCCCCAGGGCGGGGGGTGGGCAGCTGGGGCACACTGCCTGAGCTGGGGTTGTGCCTCTTGGGGTTACAGTGACAGCAACACACCTGAGTGATCCTCTCAGCCAAGGTGGCAGTGGTCAGCGAGCTCTGAAACAGCAAGCACAGCTCATGATCAGACCCATGGTTGCCTGGGGCTGCTGCTCCAGGGCTCGTGTCCAGCGTGGCCATGCAGCCCCTCTGATGAGCCCCATCCCACCCCTGGGTACGTGCAGGAGCCCTCCTCACACCAGCCCATGCCAGGAGCGGTGTGCAAACTTTCCATGCTCCATTAGACCAGGAATATTTTCAGGAGCTTGGGGGTGAGGTGCTGTGACTCCTGCAGGTGCTTGGATACACTCTCATTTCTATGTAGGGCTTGTGGTTCCTCCAAGATATTCCCGGGGCAGGGCTGTCCCTCCAAGGGTGTATCTCCCACTCCTTCCTTCCTCCCTTGTTCCACTCACCAGGAGACTCACGTTGAGGGCTCCAGACTCTTCCAAGGCAGAGAATAAGCTGGTGTAGAAGTGCTTGGAGAAGGCCAGGATGAGGTGGGAAGGGCTGGAGCTCGCTGGCTCGGGCATGCTGAAGGGCACAGGGCTGACTGGCAGGGGGATCACTGTCCCTGCCACTTGGAAAGTTGTCTGCAGGGACACAGGCAAAGAGAAAATGAATTTCAAGTGTCTCAGGGCTGTAGCACTCGGTGGAAGCAGCTCTTCCAAGGACTGGAGCTGGGCTGAAAGAGCTGGAAAGCGAGGACTCACTTGCAAAGAGATGATGATTCCCTGCTCGGAGTACATGGGGGCAGCCAGAGGCAGGTACTGGACTTGGCAGCTTGGTGTGATGGGGAATGGAGCTGCAAATGGAGCAGAGGGATGCTCAGGAAGAGGAGGGAAGGAGTGACAGGCTCTGGGAAGTGTCTGGGTTTCCAGAGTGAAAAAGACAGGGAAAGAGCCGGGTAGAGGGAGCAGGTCCCCGGGGAGATGATGGCAGCAGAGCCTCTGCTGCTGCAGGGTAGGAATTAGTCCCACCTCATAATCTGCTCCAAAATGCTCCTTGAAACCCTCAGTCCATAACGGGACTGAAAGCCAACTGCCCACCTGCCAGAGACATCAGCCGTTCATTTGGGAAAAGCAGCAGTTTGGAGACTTCCAGGCAAATCTGTGGAATAAAGAACAAAAAGAGAGGTGACAGATGAACATGGGGGTCTGTTGGCATTGGGGGTCCCTGGAAAGCCTCTGAGGTGGGTGCTGCCATCAGCTGGTAGCAGAAGTCAGGGGACAATGGCAGTGTCCAGTGAGCACGGAGCTGTGGGGGAAATCTGGAAAAGCACCAGGGAGACATAAAGTGCTCTAATTCTGACAGACCTGTACAATGCTGTCTTATGCCTTTACAAACTTCATCTTACTTTTTCAACGTTGATCTGCTTGTCCACGTCCGATCCCGAGGATTTGCTGGGTGAAAACAACAGGACAGAAGTTAGGAGAAAACCAGATCAGCCAAAGGTGGCTGAATGTCTTTTATCTGACCCAAAAGGCATCCAGAGACAGAATTACCATTGTTTTCTATCATCTATTAAGCTATGATTACAATTCAGAACTCCAAACCACCGGAGAATTGCCACTGGACTTGCATTAAAAGCATTCCAGCTGCACAGCTCTAAAAGTACCACTCCCTTGTGACAGACTGAAACTCTTTTAAAATGGGGAAACCACCCCAAAAGTAGATCAAAGTTCCTCCCATGAAGTAAAGTTTTAGTGTTGGCCTTTGTTAGCTTTGAGGGCAGTGAGCGTCTCAATCCAATCACCTTCCTGCCTAGAAACATTTGTGCCTCAGTTTCTTCTTTCACCCATTACCCAAATCCCACAAGGAGGAAAACTGTGGGGCTGACCTGTCCATCTCCTCGGTGCTCTCCACCTCCTCCAGGGTGGGTTTGCAGTCAGAGGTCACCAGCTCCAGGTTCCCTTCGGGGTTCATCTCCACGTGGAGGTCTGCCAGGATGGACAGCCTCATCTCCTTGGTGGTTGAGCTGTGCCGGGGAGGAGAGGAGAAGGCTGGAGCTGGGGGGTGCTCCTGGCCACACTCCCCCCAGGCCACCCTTGCTCCTGCAGGTGCCTTGTGACTTCAGCCAGGAGCCTGGGCTGGTTCCAGCCCTCAGCTCCAGCACTCACGGGGCAGATGTGGTGCCAAGGTCCACCTCGATGCTCAGCCGCATCCCGGTGTCGGGGATCAGGGTCAGGGAAAACTTGTCAACTTTGACAGAGATAATTTGGTTCCTGCTGGGGCAGAAAGGAAGGTGTTGGGAGACCAGCACAGACCTTGAGAAACCCCAAAAGTTCACAAGATCTGCACAGGTAAATCCACGCCCTGAGAGCAGCACGGGTTCTGCTACTGCTGGACATCACCAAAGGAGCCAGGACCTCATTTCTAAACCCCCCTGGTCTGCAGGAGGATTTCTGTTCTCGCTGGCAAAGCGCCTATTGTGACAATATTCAAACACGAGTGTGAACCAGGGGTATGGCAACAAAGCCTGGGCAAGAGAGGGCAACTCACCTACTGGGGGAGGTGGGAGATGGGTCTGGGGCTGGCGGTGCCATGAGGTCCTTCCTGAGGACCGACTCTGCATGTGGCTTTGAAACTTCAGCAACTGTGAAACAGGGCAGATGTTTTATGAGAGCCTCTGGAGCTTGTGTCCTGATGGACAGACTGAAACCCATTTCCATCCCTTACTAGCCCCCTGCTGCTAGCAATGGGCAGGGGGTGAGGCAGGAAAGCTGAGCAGTGGCCTGAGATTCTGGTGCCAGAGTTTGGAGTTTCACCACCAGAGTGGGAGATGTCACTGCCTCCTCTCCCTGCTGCTGGCATGGGAGATGTGGGTCTGCACTTACGGTATCTCAGTCCAGAGGGGGTGAGGATGCCACCACAGTCGGGTGACCTGGTGGTGTGAGCTGGGACCAGGAGGCTCAGGAGGATGCTCAGGGTGCGAAGCGTCGCCATGCCGGCACCTGGAGGAGGAGGAGCAGAAAGAAGAGGAAGAGGAGAAGGGGGAGGAAGAGGGCACCCAGAGCAGCCTGGTCAGAACAGCGTGGCCCTTGCCTGGCCCTTGCCTGAGCCACAGATCTGCTCCTTGACTGGGGTTGTGGTGTGGAGCTTGTCAGCTTTGGTGCAATAACAACCCACAGCTCTCGTGTGGTGTCTTAAAAGCACTGAGAGAAGGCTCAGCCTTGAAGAGCCTCTGCAATCTTGTGAGCTAGAACAGCGCCTGCAGCAATATCTCACTTACTGAGGAGCACGGAATGGCCATGACTCGTATAAAAAACAGCAAATAAACAGAAGCTAAAATTAATAGAGGAAGGAATGGAAGTTATGGAGCAGTTATAAAGTCAAATGAAAAGGTGAAAGTGTTATCTGTCTCTGAAAAACATTTGGGAATCATTTATAATGTCTGTAATGCTCTTATAATGTTACGAAAACAAGTAATTCAGAAAGTTTAACCTGCAGAAAACATACATATTTATCTCAGTCTTCGCAGAAAGCATCACTTCTGGTGAGTGCTGACCCTTATGGAGACACACAAAAGTAGGAGCAATGCCTGTATCAAGTTATTCAGTTTGCAAAAGCATCTTTACCTCTCCTGGCTGGTCTTTCCATTCTTCTGACTCAGTCTGTGTCTTGCTGTGGCCACACAGAGAAATTCTGCTGGTTTTATATATCCTCCCAACCAAAGCTAGTGGGGCAGGAATTGGCAATGAGGGCTGGGAACCAGGACACTGTGGGGGACGCTTTGTTTTCTGTACCATTTTTATTGTTTCCCCATAGAATTGATTACTTTGGCCATTGACCTGGTGAGGTGAAGGATTGAACAGCAGGTGCTGGGGCAGCTTGTCTTCACTGTGGTGTTCCTGAGGAGCACAAAGAAAGGCCTCTGGGTGGAGGGTGCCAAGAAATCAAACACTGTTAGAAAGCAAATGTGGATTTCTTTGCTCTGCAGCCACCTTTTCTTCTCAACACCACAGGGACAGCACCTCCGTGTCCACCTCTGCTATGGACACGCTGAGAGAGCTCGGGTTGTTCAGCCTGGAGAGGAGAAGGTCTCCAGGGAGACCTCAGAGCCCCTTACAGTACCTAAAGGGGCTCCAAGAGCTGCAGAGGGACTTGTGACTAGGTCATGGAATGACAGGACAAGTGGCAATGGCTTTAAACTGACAGAGTGCAGGGTTATGTTAGAGATTAGGAAGAAATTCTTCCCTGTTAGAGTGGTGAGGCCGTGGCACAGGTTGCCCAGAGAAGCTGTGGCTGCTCCATCCCTGGAAGTGTTCAAGGTCTGGCTGGATGGGACTTGGAAAAGTCTAGAGGAAGGTGTCCCTGCCCATGGCAGGGGTTTGGAACTGGATGAGCTTCAGGGTCCCTCACAACCCAGACTAATCCAGGATTCTATGACAGGCTGCTGTGGTTTGTGTCACTCTCCTGGCTGGGCAGCTCAGACCAGAAGGGATGAGACTAGGACATGACCTGAAGGAGATCCTGGCAATTTAATAAGGAAATTCTCTGGTTCCATCAGGGCTGGGTAAGTCTTTTGAAGGTAGCAAAAGTGTTTCTATTGGGTTCAGTGAGTTTTAGACCAGACAAAACACCTGAAATGGCCCATGTGCAATAATCCCTTCCTCTCTTAAACCCGTTCCCTATCAAAAGCCACTGGCAATGTTTATTACAATTGGCTGAAAATATCGTCAGTGGCATCCACTCTCTTTGATAATACCTCTACAAACAGTGAAACCCTTCATGGGAGGGAACAGGAGTTCCTCTCCTTCCTGTGCTTGATGTCCATCACGTTCTTCTGGCTTCCTTTTGGCCTGGAGGACAGAGCACAGACCACCTGCAAACACC
Source organism: Promerops cafer (assembly GCA_013398275.1). NCBI lineage: Eukaryota > Metazoa > Chordata > Aves > Passeriformes > Nectariniidae > Promerops > Promerops cafer. Next base: position 43,470 of record VZSE01005334.1, on the reverse strand, counting down.
ACATACACACACCCTGCATGGCCTCACCAGTTCCCCTTTGTGTTCTGACTTCCCCCCATCCCTCCCCAGTCTTGTGACCTCAGCACGACCAGTCTCCCATAGAGGGCTGAGTTGCCCATTTTGGTCTGACTGCCTTGGCAGTGGGGTGAGGTGTTCAGGGCTTGTTGAAACACCTGCAGCCTGGGCAGCAGCCTTTGTCCTCTGTGCATCGGTGACGTGAGGTACCGGGCGCTGGTTCCAGGTGCATCCTGACACGTTCAAAGCCCTTGGCTCTCCCCAGCACGGTGTTCCTTTCCTGATCAGCATGGCAGAGAAATGCCAAGAAAAGCAGCATTCCAGCCCTGCTGAGCATTTCCATCGAAGGCATCCTGGAAGCAGTGTCAAGAGGAAATATGAAGATGGAGCAGCCTGCTAAGGGAGAGCGGGATTTACACTTCCACGCTGATGTAGGCAGCCCACTGAGAGGCAAGAAATGTGCTCAGAAAAGGAAATCCATTGAGAAGGTTGTAACCAGTCGAGTCCCCTGCGGCCACGGGAGGTGTTTTGTGGGATCTGACTTTGGTAGGGACATGGACACAGCCTAGGAAAGTCTCTGAGAAATGAGTCTTTGCTGCATTTTAGAGCAGCAGGTGGGAATTTGCCCCTGTGATTCCTTTTTCCAGTGCAGGTGATATCCCCAGCTCTCCCTGAGATTGGGGTTTTCTGGGGAGCGTTATTATCTCTTCCAGCAGTGCAAGGGTTGGGGATAAGCTGCCACCACGGTGCTTAGAGGTGGATTTTCTCCTCCTGAAGAGCTGTTCTGGACCTGATGATGCCTGTGGAGGCTTAATTAGATGCCAACTCACAGCATAATGACTGATCAAGTTACTAGCACAAAAGTGTCTTTCTGGCATGATGTGCTCCTTGTCGGGAGTTATCCATAAATCTTACACTCCTGTTAGATAAGATGTAAATCTCCTTGTCTGGGCTTAGCAGCGGGCCACCGAGCACAGCTCTGGGAGGGAGGTAATGACGGATTAAACCTCATGACAAGTTTTATACAGAAATGAAGAAAGGAAATAAATTACATTGTGCTGCATTACCTCACCAGGCTGAGCTCCCAGAGCTGGGTCCTGCTGGGTGGAGTACCCAGGAGGGGATGGGGGAGGACACAGTGGTGGCCACAAGTCTAAGGGGCAGCCAAAGGGACAGCAGTAGCCTGGAGGAGGGTTCTGTGCAGCCTGTTTGCAGTCTGGTGTGGATGTCCCATGGTGGAATTAGGACAGGGTTGGGGCTGAGGAGCCCATTCTCTGGGCGGGTGAAGGTTCTTCTCATCCTCACTCTAACCCTGCCTGAACTCAGTAAGAATATTATTGAAGTTATCACAATTTTCACTGGGTTATCCCCTAGCTGAGCCCAGGTCCTCCCCCAGTGTTTGCACAACCCCATGAACCTTTGGGGAGCTGCTCCTCCAAGAGTCACAATTACATGTGTGTCTCCAAGAGCAGAATTTACCACTGCCCATCTTAGGTTTCTCCTTGCTCCCACTTCTGTCTGTACCACGTAATTAAACAGATGAGGTTTTTCCTTCAGACTTGGTGCACAAGTCTCTCTTGGCTGGGAGCTCTCATTTGGGACCTGAGACTGAGAGCTTACCCAGACTTTCAGATTTATCAGTGAAATTATTTGTATTGGCAGATGTTGGAAACCCTCAGGGACCAGCTCACACGACAGTATCACCCAGCCCTTTAATTCTTTCGGTTCTCCTCTTCCTCAGTCAGGTTTTATAGACTGACAGCTCCTTCCCTCTCTGCAGAAGATCAGCAGGGGTCCTGGGTGTGTTGGGATGGGATGTGTTAATAGAGGTGTTTTATATGATACAGTGGTAGCGCTGCAACCCCTCGGCCTCCAGCACAGGCTCCTCCCTGGGGGGTTTGTGCTGAACTCCTCGTGTTCTGCAAATTCTCCAGCAGTCTCAGCTGCTCTAAATGGGAGTGATGTTCTGCAGAAAATGGCAGGGGAAGCCATGGAAAAAAGCCCAACACCAAGCCCAGGAAAGGCATCTCGGGGTGAGTGATGAGCCACAGCCTCACACTGCGAGGGACAAGCAAATAAAAGTGGGAGGGTGGAAAGTGTCAGCCCAGAGGCAGCCACGAATCACTCCCCACTAACAAGTGGGATATTAAAGCTGGTGATTTTCTGCATGGTTGTGTCTGTAAACACACGGAGAAACCAGAACTTAAAGGCAGCAAAGCACCTCAGCTCCTCCCTCAGCACCGTCTGGGGCAGGTGTCATAGCTCTGCAGTGTGGGGGCTGCCCAGCTTTTGTCCATGATGTCCCAATGAAACCCCCAAATTTCGGGGGATCAGACCCAGTCCTCCATCCCCCAGATCCATGCTTGATGGGGGCATGGAGATGTTTTGAAGGCTAAAACAATTTTTTCCAGATTTTTTTCAAAATTAGACCATGTGATTTTTCATTGGGAAGAAACATGTTTCTAAATTTAAAAGTAGATTTAGATGGGAAGTTTACAAGAAGGGGAAGAAAAAGGTAATGAGAATATCAGCAAGAGGTGACTTTGCTGTAAGCATCAAATCCTGGGCATCAGGCTCTGACTGTTCCCCTTTACCCAGCTCTTTTCCTCTGTCTTTGTTTCAGGCTGCAGGTGAAAAGTTTCTGTTTCCTGGTGATCTTTCTGGTGTTCTCCCCTGGCTCAGGGCTCTCCATGGCTTAGTCCAAATGAGAATCACTGGGAAAAGGTTAATGGGAGCCAGTGCCCACAGGGAGCATGACTGGGGGATCTGGGGGGCTCACTCCCCCCTGGGGTTTATCCTGTGCTGACCAAACTTTGCTCTGAGCAGCTTTACAGGAGGAAACATGGAAATCACTCTGGTTGCAAAGCTGATGGTTGGAGGGTGGCTGTGGCAGGACACCATGGGCACGCTGAGGTTCAGCCCCAGGAGCTCCCACATCCCCTTTGTCAGTGTTAGAACCAAGCCCCCAGCAGGTAAGTCCCAAAGGACACAGCGCTGGTTTGCCAGGACTGACAATTCCTCAGGGGCAGGTAACAGCACTGTTAGATGTTTCAGTCTTCAGGTTTGGATTTCTACAGCACACAAATACTTTTTGCAGTTCCTTATTTTTCCCTCTAAACAAAGGTTTTATGGACAAATTCAGACCAGCTCTAGTTGTGCTATTCCATGCAATGTGCATTTTGTCTGCTTTGCACTCCCAGACTGTCAGAGCTTCTTTTAGGGATGAAAACCTTCAGCTTCATTTAAAACCAGAAGATGGCATTCTTGAGAAAAGGTTTGCAAAGAGAGAACACACATTTTATTAGACACGAGGCAAATTTTGCCCTAATCCATACCAGATCAATTTCTTTAGCAAGTGACTTTCCCACCTTTTGATCTTCAATAAATAATTATTGGTGGGTGCATGAGGCTCTGAGGGTGACGTGTTCTCCCTGCCCAGCATGCAACCCAAGTTGTGAGCAAGGTCCTTCACAGCACCCTTCAGAAAATGCTGCCAGCTCTGGTAAGTCCCATCCTCCTCCCATCCTTGTTTTCCAGAGATCATCTCCTCCTCCCTCTCCTCCTCCTCCTCCTCCACCTCCTCCGCCTCCTTCTTTTTCTCAGTGCACTGTAACAGATTTCACAGTTTTGCCACACAAAGGAGCTTTCAGACTGGTGAAAAGCAGAATTTCCAGCCATTCCTGGGTTTATGCAGCAGATGCAGTGGTGCTGCTGGAAGCCTCCTTGTCCCAGCCTGGCAGGTAGGGATGTGGGGCTTGGACAGAGCTGCCCTTGGGGTGGAGCACCTGATCCCAAAGGCTTGTCAAAGGGCAGACTTGCAGCCCCCTAACACGTCATAAAGTCAGTCCATTTTAGTCAGATCCTGTGGGGATCTGGCCCTGCTCTTTGCTCAGTTTAAGGCAGGTTTAATCCAGAATAACCCAGTTCAGCCAGGGACAGAGAAAACAGAGGCAAGCCCTGGTTTGTGTAACCAACAGTGGAGGCTCCTGATGTTTGTGGGTGGGATCTGCACTGGTTTGGCAGCCTCAAAGCTCTGCTCCCACCAGAAAATGTATCCTGAAAATGAAAATGTTATTTCAAGGAATAACACATGATAAATCAGCCTCCTAAACCATTTTCCCACAGGCACAAAAGCTCAGAAGTGGTCCCTGCTCCCAATGTACAATGTGCATTCATGGGATTGTTTTGGCCACCCGTAACTCTGCTGGGTGGGCACCTGTGGGGTGGGAACCTGGCACGTTCCTCCTGTGCCCAGGACTGTCAGGGGTGCTGCTAGGACAGTCACTTGCCAGCCATTCCACTGCAGTGGACCTGGAGGGGGAAGTGTTGGGCAGTGCCTCCAGTCGAGCTCTGTCTGCCCCGTCCTTCAGAGGCAGGAGGGATCTGCCTGCATGGACAGAGCCACGGCAAAGGATGCAGACAGCTTCTCTGAAGCCTCTTGGAACATGGTTCCTGTCCTCAGAAGCAAACCCCCTTGCTATCACAGTTCTTTGGTTTGCTGTAATCCCCAAAAATCAACACACCTCCCTGAACCACGCCTGAAGCCAGCTGAAAAGGCAGTAAAATTCCCCACCTTGCAGCATCCATTTATCGACGGAACTCATGCGGGAAGTATGCCAAAAGCAGAGGCTAAACTAAAATGCACAAACCCAAGAATTCCCACCCTGTTGATTTTCCCTCTGAGTATTCCCAAAATCCTTTGGTAGGCAGGGAATTGCTGGAGATGCTGGCAGTGCCCACCACGGCCGAGGTGTCTCTGACAGTGTCTCCTACTCATTTCAGGGATGCTGTGTGCAGGGATCCTGTCTGACCTGCTGGGCAACACCTACAGCATCAGTGGGGGCAAGGTGGGGACACTGCCATGGTGGCTTTGCCACACCCTGGGCCTCCCCTGGACTTTGTGCCATTAGTCCATCACACACAAACACAGAATCAACTGCTAAATCCCACCCAGGTGCTTTTTGCTGTTAAATCCACAGAACATCTGCTGCTGGACATGCCTGCTGCTGAGACCTGAGGGATGGGGACTCTGTGGCTGCAGTCTCCAGTCCCCACTGTGGCCAGGACTCAGTGGGAATGGCTGGGGGAGGGAGCAGCAGGGTGCTGCTCTTCCTGGGGTGTCTCTTCCTTTCTTTGGCTTTCCAAGAGTTTGACTCCACAAACTGAAATAAAAAGACCTCATGACCCCCTAGTGAGACTGTCCTGCTGTGCGCTGTCAGATCCAGCTGGGCATGGCTGGGCAGAGGCTCTGTGTGTCCTGAAGGAGCTGATCCCTAAATAAATCACATTTGCATTGTCAGGATGCATCATCCACACCTCCCACAAGACAGGGGTGCAATAAAGTGACTCCCTGCTCCCAGGGGGTGCTGTGAGGGGTTGGGAGTGTGCCCAGGGATTAGGACCCCAGAAGGAGTTAGGTTAGGAGTTAGGCTGGTGTTGGTATTTATCAGCTGCTTCACTGATATTGATCCTGAGTGTGTAACTCACTGACTCCTGGATAATTTCTTGTCATTAGTAAGTCAATAAACAGCTTTGATCCTGATTTCATAGAGCTGACATGATTTGAACATCTTTTCCTGGTGACAGGAAGCTGGCGCTGAATTGAGGATATCTTTGGAAAGACTGTTCTGTTTCTAGGAAATTACTCCTGGGAAAACCTGCTGGGGAGGCAGGCTCTGAGAACCCTGTCTGTTCTCCACAGGGATTTGTTCTGCATCATGTGTAAGGAATCATTCTCCTTGGGACTCCTCAACAGTGAAACTGTAAAACCAGCTCCCCATGAAAACTGGGGTTTGTGATGCCTCTCTTCATGTCACTGCAAGCATGGGACAGATTTCCCTTACTGTTCTTGCGTTAGCTAACAAACAAATTAAACAGTTTGAGTCTCAATCCTTTGAGCAGAGTGAAAAAACTAATCCGAATATCTGTCCACAGCTTTCCTAGAGAATTTAAGGCTGGGAATCTCAGGGAGCACCTAGTTAATTTTTCATGAAGCGGCTCTGCTGCCGAGCCTCATTATCTTGTCACTGGTACTGGTGGCCTGGGTGGATGTGCAGCCTTGTCCAGCGCTGTTCCCTGGAGCCCTACACGGAGCCAGAAGCCCTGACCCCTCAGCAGCAGGGATGTAGCAGTCTCTCAGTGGTCCCAGAGGGATGGCAGGGCAAAGCTCAGGTTTCCTCAGGCAGACAGGACGTGTCTGAATGATGCCATCAATGGGAGAGCAGAGCAGATCCACCTCATTTTCCAGCCATAGCCAGGACGTTTTCCCCGGCCTGCTCTGACTGGAGCCTGCTAATGTCAAGCTCTCAGACCCTTCTTGGGAATATGTGCCCCTCAGTGTTTGCCTGACAGCTCCATTTCAGGTGATCCAAGCACAGAGAACTGAGGCAAACACGTCTGTTCACACCAGTCCTTTTCTTCTCCCTTTGACCAAATCCGTTCTGGTTTCTGTCCTCACTCAGTAATTCAGCTCTGTGTTCTTGGGGCTTTGGAAGTCACTTTAGCGAGACCTGGACATCACCATGTCATTCTCTTTATGGGAATCTGCTTCGGTTTTTCCAAAATACCCAATGGTCAGAGACCTCTGCATTCAGCAGCTGCTGGGGAGCAGCCAAGTTGCTGTCATGCCTGAAAGGTCACTGCACAGGAGCTATTCCCACAGCTGCCACCCTGCCCCTTCCCTGTGCACTGACCAGTATCAGGGCTGTCCTCACAGTAATTCAGGTTTTGGACAGTGGCTCCTGGAGGAGGAAGCGATTCAGGATGGATGATAACTTAATACCATCTTGTTAACACCCTCGTCCATCTTATCAAAGGTCATGATCTCGCCATGACAGCCGGGCTTTGTGCTCCAGAGGTCCTGGCTGATCAGGTTGCAAGGAGAGTGACAACTCCTTCAGTGTTTTGACATCTTTGCCACCCCTTCCTCGGCCTTTAACTAAGGTATTTTTTCAAAGCTGCAAATAATGTGTGTCCAAAGCTGGCTAATCTGTTGGAAATATTTATTTCCAAGTTTACAGAAAGTATTAACACTGAGCAAGCAATTTTTCTGGATTATTTTTCAGCAGAGCTGGGGAGCAGCCCTTGCCATCCACTCCTGTTGTCAATGAGCACATCAGGCAGTGAAGAGTTCACCCCAGTCCCCTCAGCTGGTGCATTCTCCTTTCAGCACAGACAGCTTTTGCTGTGCTTGTCGGGATGTGCTCCATGCATGGGGACCACGTTTGGTCTGGGGCCCATGGAGGAAGGTTTCTTTTTCCTGCCTCAAAAGCTGCTGCAGTGTCTCTGTGTCTCCTGGGCAGCAATCAGGGCAGGGGCCTGGAGAGAGCTGCAGGGAGGAGGCAGAAGACCCTGGGCAGCTGCAGCATATCTGTTGCACGGGGTGGTATGACAGGAAAGTGTGCCCACAATGGGATAAACAATCCTCCCAGAACTTCAAAAAGACCCCAAACCAACAAGTTCTGGCCTGGGAGCTTCCAGGTCAATGGCATCAGCCTCTCAACAGTGTCTTCCTGTTAAAGCACATCCCACCTCCAGCCCTCGGGAGCACTCCGAGCAGAGGTGATGGACTGGGAAGCAATTCCATGCCAGTTAGAAAAGGGCAGCAGTTCCCAGTTAGGTGGTGACTCTCCAAAGGGTCTGTCAGCTCCGGGTGTCTGTTGGGCTGTGACATCTGATCAGGCTGCAGGCAAGTTGGGTGGGAATGCTGGGGATGTCCTGGTGGCCTGGACAGAGAATACCTGGCTCTATTACTATCTCCACAGCCTGTCTTTACACTGGAAAAGGTGCTGCCTGGCCCTTCATTTATCACAACATGGCACACCCCCACAAAAGGGCTTACTCCTTAGCACTGGAGCCCTGAGAACTGCAGAAGTATGAGCAGCCAGGGGTGACCAGTGTTTTGACACATTTTTTTAGTCAGAACATCAATTTTATTTAGGAAAAAAAAAAAGAAAGGCATTTTATCAGGGCATGACATCTCAGCCACATCCACACCTTGACAGGCTGAAAGGATGGTGTACCAGAGCAGGCACCCAGAGCTGGCTGAGTCTGCACCTACAGGTCGTTGCTCAATGATTTACCTAACTCCGAACATCTCCTAGGAAATATTTGCAGTGGAAATCACCAGAAACAAGACCTTGTTTGTTTTGCTCCCCACCAATTATTTTGGATGTCCCAAATGACATCACCTGCCTTTTTCCTGCTGTGAAGCTCTATATATGAAGATCCTGGGTCCTGGTGATCTTCAGAAGACAGGGACGTTGGCTGGAGAGAGAGCTTGGTCAGGTAAGAGCAAACTTATTCCTCAAAGAGTGTGCTCCTTGCTTCTGCCTCTGCAAACCCTCAGTGTTCCCTTGGGAATGTTGGCCTTTTAACAAAAATTGTTATTCTTGCCTGCTGCCTGCCTGAATTATGCTCTGAGAAGTAAGTGGTGCCTTTCAGTGCAAGTTTCTCCAGAAGAGATGTGCGTGTTCATTGGATTTGCAGTCCTTGCAGAAGAAAGGGTATTTCAGGGTTTCCATAAACAATTATCACTTCAATTATCTTTGGTATAACTCGATTATCTGCCATAGATTTCTAGCTAAGGTGAATTAGACCTCTCATACTTGTTTTGATCCCTTTTTGATGAGTTATTTACATTTAAATAGATTGGGAGCAATGAAGTTCATTCTGGTTCTTTAAAAAAGAAAAAGAAGCTACTTCAAGTTGTAGGTCCCACAGAAATATTTCAATGACACTGAAATGTTGAAGTTTACTTACTCTTTCTTACAATTCTATCAGGTGCTTCCATGCAGAAGGAAGCCTCAGAATCTGATGTTTGTGCAGAAATCATGACATTCACCCTGGAGGTTCTTTCCTTGCTAGCTACATTGGTGCATTTGTACTCTGTAGATGTTGTTGCTTTTCTTCTAGAGACAACCATGATGTCAGAAATGTCTTGTTTTCCCATTCTGTGGCATGCAGGATTTGTTTCTTGGAGAAATCCCCATCCAGGATGGATGCATCCCAAATCACACAGCTCAGTCATGCCATTGCTCACCAGCACTGGGGGGGTCACAGCGGGAACATCCCAACAACTCTTTGCTTTCCCCTTGACTGCTCTGGCCATTGGTCTTTGGAGTAACGGGTGTTGACATTCGGGTTCTTTCTGCAGGAAAGTGCCACCAGGAGGGTTACTGTCCATCATCATCAGTGTGATGAGGAGGCAGGAGAGGTGCCAGCAGCCTCCTCCCCAATTTCGTCTTCCCTGACAGGAATTCCTTCTTTCTCCTTCCTCTTTCCTTTCTCCTCCCTCCCTTGTCTTTCCTCCCTTCATGGGCTGGTGCTCACTCTCCCAGCACTGCACTCACTGCACTCACTTCCCACAGTTATCAGGACCGAAGATGTTGGTGTTGTGGACTGTTGTCCTGCTCAACAGCCTGCTGATCCCTTCACAAGGACTTGGAATCCCATACTTGGTTGCCAGAGCAGATATGAGTGGTAGGTGTATGTAAGAGACAGGATTTATCCTTCTTTTGAGGTCAGTTCTGCTCATTTTGTCTCTTGACCATGCTCAGAAAATCAGAAGCTGGTGCAGATCTGCCCAGTAGTAGTGGCAATGCAGGTAATTTGCATTTATAAAGCACTTTGGAGATGGCACTTCAGTTACTTTACAGTGGCTGATGCCACCACCTCTTTTGTATGAAGAGGGACAGGGGAGGGGAGGGAAGAGCCGGGCTGGCACATCTTGTGTGCTGAGTCCACATGGGTCACAGTGACCTCTGATCTGTTCTTCAGGTTTTAGAGATTCACCAGCTAAAGGTGTCCCCCAGAGAGCTCCAGGTGGTCTCCTTGGTGGCAATCTGCTTGGCAGTCTCCTTGGCAAAGACAGTGCTGTTGGCAGTCTCCTGGGCAAAGACAGTGCTGTTGGCAGTCTCCTTGGAAAGGACAGTGCTGTTGGCAGTCTCCTGGGCAAAGACAGTGCTGTTGGCAGTCTCCTGGGCAAAGACAGTGCTGTTGGCAGTCTCCTTGGAAAAGACAGTGCTATTGGCAGTCTCCTTGGAAAAGACAGTGCTGTTGGTGGTCTCCTTGGTGGCCTCCTTGGAGGAAATGGAGCTGTTGGAGGTCTCCTTGGTGGAGATGGTCTCCTAGGTGGTCTCCTTGGTGGAGATGGTCTCCTAGGTGGTCTCCTTGGTGGAGATGGTCTCCTAGGTGGTCTCCTTGGTGGAGATGGTCTCCTAGGTGGTCTCCTTGGTGGAGATGGTCTCCTAGGTGGTCTCCTTGGCAACAGTGGTGTAGTTGGTGGTCTCCTTGACCAAGATGGCATCCTCGGTGGTCTCCTTGGCAAAGGTGGTGCCATTGATGGTCTCTTTGGCAAAGATGGCCTTGTTGATGCACTCCTTGACACCGTCCTTGAGCTTCTCATCGGCAAAAACGGTCTCCTTGGCAAAAACGGTCTCGTTGGCAGCCTTCTTGGCAGAAATGGTGAAGATCTCATGGGGTGAGTGCGAGTGGGAGATGGTGTCCCTGAGCAGCCCGGTGTGTCTGAGCCATGCTGGGGAAAGGGGGTCCTGTTCTGGAGCCTGCACACACAGGGCCCCCTCCCTCCCCTCCTGGGGTGGGTTCATAAATGGGGGTTCATCTTTTGGGAGTTTCTGCCTCTGCCTGGCATCCCAAGGTGCCTTGTATGTGCCACAAGCTGCTCCTGGCTGGTGAGGGTGCCTGATGAATCAGGGGGAAGAGGACCCCAAGACCACAGCTGCAGTGCTGGGGGCGGAGGGACAGGGCAGTGCAAATGTGCTGTTCACTGCTTTTTCCTTGTTTCAACCATCCAGACTGAGAATTGTGAACAACACCCTCCCCAAAGTCAGTCTGCGCTCCCTACCGGGCTTTGGGCACCAGGTGGACTTCAACACACAGCTGCTGGTAGAGAGCAGGTACGGCATGTCCATCAGGGGCATGGCTTGGGGCAGGGGGTCACCATCTCTTTGGAAAGAAGAAGGTGAGCAAGCGTCCTGAGCTGCCTGTTGTGCTTCCCCTGGGCAGTGTGCCGGGCCTGCCTCTCTGCGAGCAGGTGGAGGTAGATGTGACCATGCTGGTCCAGGACACGTGGACGGCTCACCAGAATGCTCTGAACTGCAAGACTGTTGACATAAACACCTATGTGAGGTATGAACCAGCTGTGAGGTAACATCCGTGTGAGCGGCTGGCCCATGGCCGGCCCGTGGCTCTTGTGGCAGTGGGACACCTTGGGGCTGTTGGTCATTGATGGCAACACCTTTCTGCCTGGTGCCTTGAAGGTGATCCAGCTGTCAGGCTCAGAGGGGAACTGTTGACCTTTTTCTAAAATTTGGGCTAAGATAAGAACATTTCTGGGTGTGGGGAACCTAGCACTGGGCAGGATTCAGAGGGCTCGGGAATGGTAATATTTCGGCACTGAGTACGGACAATGCAAGCGAGGCCTCACATTTCTCTGTGTGAAGTCCTCTTACCTTCCAGCATTAATCTTTGTCACTTGCTAGTTCCTATTTTCCTGTTACCAGACCCAGAGTGCCAGTTCTGGATGAGCCTTTGAAACGCCTCCTTAGCAATGCCCTGCAGGACCTGGTGAGTCTGCAGAGCCACCTCCATGCGACCCACCAGCACAGTGCCGGGTGGGCAGGCAGCACGGGCAGGGCAGGCAGAAGGCCAGGCTGCCCCATGGATGTGGATATTTGCACAGCTGTGAGCTCAGCAGGGCGGTCAGCCTGTCCTCCTGCTGAAAGGCACCAGCACCATCACCTGTGCCAGGCTCTGCTGGCAAACAGATTTCTGAGCCAGGTGCTGGTTTAGCAGCCACTAACCCAGGTGAGGCCCACGCTGGCTCAGAGGCGCCGCTCGCCCACGCGATGCTGAGTCCTGTGTGATGGGATGTGCCCCCAGCACTGTCTGCAGCAGCTCTGCCCACATGTGCAGCCCAGCAGAGCCCACTGTCACTGGCTGTGCTGGTGCCATGTCGCCCACTGGTGCAGCGGGTCCCAGGACCCTCTCACTCCCCTCTGCTTCCCCAGGGCTGCAACATCATCAATGCCAAGCTCAAGGTGTTGAGCTCCCTGCTCGGCTCCAGGAACCGTAAGTGTTGACACCTCCTGTTCCCCTCCTCCCTGTGACATCCTGCCCTTAGCATTGCTTGGCTTTTTACATTAGATAAATACAAATGCTTTAGCAATTTTCTAAAACCACAACTCCCAGCTCAAACCCAATATTCAGTTTTCCTGCCCCAGCAGTATCAGCCAGCTCTTCCAGCAGAAACCCACCGCAGGAATTGTTGCTTTTAGAAACAACATTTTTGCTGCAAAGTATTGTTTTCTAGTGGCTTTTCTAGCTGGGAATGCTGTGAGTGGGAGCTGCTGCTGGTTCCAGTAACTCTGTGGACCATGGGATTTGGGAGAATCCCCTGCCATTGCAGCTGAAGAGCTTTCTTCCCTGTGTTCACAGAGGTGCTCCCACTCGGGGCTCTGGGGGACCTGCCCTCCTTCTCCATCCTCAGTGGTGACGCCATCCAGATGGATCTGAACGTAAGTGCCACTGGTCCCAAAACCTCTGACTTTGGGGGATTCATTGGAATGTGGTGGATGTTTATCAAAGGCTACTCATATTTCAGCTGCCTTCAGGCACTTGTTCACTGGAAGGTTCTGAGGAGTCTGCTCCAGCCACATCCCTGCTATTGCCACTGCTGGGTCTCTACTTTATTTTTTGCCTGTTAATCCTTGATGGTGGCATGAGCACGAGCAGCTTGATGCTTAATTAAGCATAATTGTAGCACTCTCATAGTTTTTAATCAGAAAAGTTTAATTTCATGCAGGAGCAGCAGTTACTGCTCACAGGCATGTTCTGTTTATAAGTGGTTTGTCAAAGTTTGGTAATTGACAGGGACCCGAATCATGCATAAAATATCAGCAATGTGTCTTTCCAATCAGGATATGTGGCAGTTTTCAGTGGGGAAGGAGTAGCAGATGCAGCCCTTGCTTGTGCCAGGGCAGCCTGGAGCAGCCCTGTCATCATTTAAGGGCTGACAAACCTCGTGTGAGCCTCTCCACGAGGTCCATGGGCAGGCAGGGTGCCCAGTGCACTCCTCCGAGCCCCACCAATGTCCCTCCCTGCCCTGTCCCCTGTAGCTCCTCTCTGAGAACGCCAGGGCTGGCATGAAGACCCCCACGCAGGGACTGCCACTCACTGCCAGCCTGCAGCTGGCCACCGGCCGCCCGCCGCGGCTCAGCCTCTCCCAGGACACCCTCAGCGCCCTGCTGGAGCCCGTCCAGGGGCAGGGAGCCCTCAACCTCAGCATCACCAGCTTGATGGGCAGCACTTCCCCTCTGCAAGGCCAGGTCAGTGTCCTGCTTGCTCTCGGGTGACCCAAGGGCACCCACCTTTGCCTGCTTGTGTTTGTGGGGTCCAGCTGAGCCCAGTGTGGGCTCTGCACAGCCCCTCCAGCAGCGATGTCAGCGATGCCGCATGGTGCTGTTCCCACAGGTTCCCCAGAGCAGCTCGCTGACCATGTCTGCCCTTTTCCCGTTCATCCCCCAGGTCAGTTACCTTCTCCATGTGCTTTGATTCCAACCCCACCTCTCACCCCACCCTTGCCCTGACCTCCTCTGCCCCTGCAGCTCTCCCGGGTCCTCCCTGGCTCTCTGCCACTGGAGCTGCGTGTCCGAGTAAGCAACGAGCCATCAGTGACTGTGAGGGACGGAAGAGCCACTGTCACCCTCAAAGCCACTATCGACGCCACCAGTCCTGCCCTGCAGACCCCCCAGGGGCTCCTGTTCTCCCTCGATGTGGTGAGTGAGCTCCTGGGGGATGAGGTGCCTGTAACAGGGCAGTGGCTGAGGCTGGATGACTGCTGGCATGCCCTTGGCTTGCCCTGCCCTTGGCCCTGCAGCATTTGTACTTTTGTATTTACTGCATCGTCAAAACGGTGATGCCCAGTCCTTTAAACAAGCTCATAACCGAGCATAAAGCGTAAGTGAAATGTTTCAGGAATCACACAAAACAAAGACAGGAAGGTGAACCCTGGGGAGAGAGATACATGATGCCATCTGTCACAAAAATGTGTCTTCTCGGCACAGACAAGTGTTTTTTCTCAGAACGGGTAATTTACAAATACGCTTTTCAGTGTTGGGAGCTGTGCAGGGGAATAACCTCATTTCTTTCATTGTTCCATTTCCAGGACATCGTTCTGAGCATCACCCCATCAGTCTCTGATGGCAAACTGCAAACCTCCCTGGCTCTTGACAGGTAGAGCCCAGCTCTGCAGGTGGGGGGGCTCTGCCTGGGGACAAATGGGGCTGGTGGGGGACAGTGATGTAGACATGGTAAAGATGTCAAGGGCCGCTGGAGCCTTCCTGCCACCTCCCAGCCCCAACCTCCAACCAAATGCAGGGTTGATGTGATGAGAGAGTTGTAAAAAAGTTGTTCTGATTTTAAAATCCTGTATCTTTATGAGGGTGAGAAAACTTCCAGACCAGGAAAGGGCCTGGAAGAGGCTGCACCGACACACCCCAGCTCTTCCTTGTTTTTTATCTTTTGTAGCATCAACGTGACACGGTCCCCCCCGAGTCTTGACGCTCCCACCGTAAGTGCATGCTCTGGGTTGAGGTGCTGCAGTGAGTGATGCCATGGCCAGAGGCTCTGTACAGGGGAGGAAAACCAAAAGCTAATTCTTCAGTTTTCATCCTTCTACTTCTCTTGGCAGAGGGCAATTGCCCTCTGCCCTGCAGATCCCCTGTGCCCTACAGCAGTGACACTTGGGTGTATCTCCTCACTTGTTGGCAGCACAATGGGGGTGCTGGCAATGGGGGAAGAATAATTTAAAATAAATTACCCAAAGAGCATATCCACCCTCATTCCTGGGAGTGTTCATTCCTAGTTCTTGTATTTCATAGCAAACTGAGTAGAACTCAACTGATAACCCTGACATGGCCCAATAACCATTGCTCTCTTCTGCTACTGACACATCCTCTTCCCTGCAGGCCTCCTCGCTCGCAGAATGGCTCAAGAAGGTCCTCACAGCTGTATATGTGCCTTCTGTTAAAGGTATGGGGGGCCAGGGTCCCCTCTCATCTCAGATTCAGCTGGATTTGGGGCTCTCCCCCTGCCCTTGCTGCCTTCATGCCGGGTTTCATCCCTGTGATGAGATTCTTACACCTCTGTTTCTGCAGACGCCTTCCGTGTGTCTGTCCCACTGCCCAACGTCCTCAACACCAACCTCAGGAATGCTGAAGTCGACATCACTGATGTGAGGATCAAGTTTTCCCATTGTGCTGTGTCCTGGGGAGTGGAAATGTGTCCACCCAGGGCTGGGACATGCAGATCCCACGGCCCCCCACCACCCTGGCCAACCTTGTTTTCCATGGGCTGCTCCCAGTTTCCCTCTGCTGGTGTGGACCCACAGAAAAACCTCACCTGGGATAAGGAAAAAGGCTGGTGAAAGTCTGAATGAGAAAACAAGAGTAGTTTTTGTTCTGCTTCTTCCAGGTGGACGAGTTTTCTGGCCAGAACACTCTAGGAAGATCCTGCTCAGGAGGAGCCTCGATGCTGCTCCCTTTCTGAGGCAGCACATGCACCCCAAGCCCTGCTCTGCTCCACTCTCTCCCTCTTCCTTTCTCTCAAGCACTGCCATGAGCTGTGGCTGTGGCCTGAGAGGACAGGCAGCAGCCTCTGGCCAGCAAGAGGGTGGGAAAGCTGCTTGGCTGGTGGATGTTTGGGGGTTCCTGTGGCCACTTTTAACATCCATCACCAGGAGGCAGAGCTCTTAGGCCCAAAGGTTGCTCTCGTATTGCTCTTGCAATAAAATCTCTCACTGTCACAGTATTTTTCTCTCTGGACATTTATTTATATGAGTTTCTGGCTCCCCACACCTGTTTGCCTGCTCCGTGCCCTGTGCCACATGGCACACAGATGGGTGGGGAGGCTGTGCCTTCAGAGGACAAACTGGTACCTTAAGAGAGCATTTCTGAAGCTCAGTCTGTGGCACCAGGTGTGAAACAGCCTCTGAGAGGGGCACTGGGTTGGGTGCACGTGGGTGCCCTGCTGCAGCCCATCTCTCATGCCTGACTGGAGAGGGGCAGAGGGGAGCTTGCAATGCAGTGCTGGCACAGCTCTTGCTGGTATCTCCCTCTCCTTGGGAGCCCTTTGGAGCAGCTCCTGCTGGCAGCAGGTCCCACATGGAGCCTGCTGGTTGTGCAAGGCTCTGTCCAGAGATAACATGAGCACACATTCCCTAGGGATTTATTTAGGTGTGTACTATCCCCTTGTTGTGTAAGACCCACCAGGTTGTCAAAAAAAAAGCACATTTGATCTCACAAAGGTACTAAGTGTTGAGGGCACCAGAACAAAAGTGCCCTTATGGCCAGGAGTGGCCACGGAGGTGTCCCAACACAGGGGTTTTTTGGAGGAAACACTGTCTGCTGGGAAGGAGCTGGCAGCTGCAGGATGGGTGGGACAAGCCTCAGGAACCACTTCTTGAGGTTCCTTGGGCACTAAAGAAGACAAAAATCTCCTGGCACTATTCCAAAACCTCCCCATGCACTTGCTTGAAACTTTAAACCCCCGCCCTGATACGGTAACCTGTGTGTGCCAGCCCGGGGGCGAGTGCCAGCAGGGATTTCTGTGGGAGAAGCTGATTTCCCAGCACGGCTCTTTCAGATCCCTGCAGCCTCACGTGCTGCAGCCACGGAGCCTCAGACACCTTTTCCTTCCCTTTTGCCTTGGGCTCTTGGGAACAGTGCTGCCCGACACAGGCTGTCCAGTTACCTGCTGCTCAGTGCTTTTCCCTGGTTTACAAGTCCTTATTTAAAGTGGAGTATGTGAAACTCACAAACGGTGCTTCACACCCTCAGTCCGCCAGCCAGCTTTGAAAATTTAAGCACATTTCCACTTTTCCTGCAGCACCATCACCACGGAAGGATCTGCTGTGTGGGTTAAAGCAGAGGTGCCCACAGAGCAGCACAAGGTCTCACCTTAGGAGGAGCTGAGCAAAGCCAGGCTTGAAATTCAGGATAAGGTCAGGTAAAGAAAGAGTTCCAAAAGTGGTACAAGGTACTGTGAGCTTGGGGGAACAGAGTCTCTGTTTTACCCCAAACCTCATGATATACTCCGGTGAGCCAAGAAAAAACATGGGAATAAATCCAATAATAGTAGGAATGAAGGTGAGTAATTCTAGTTTATATTTAGTGACTAGTCTGAAAAATCAGAATAGAGGTTTTTATAGCAAAATGAAAACTCTTTTCTGAAAATCCATTCATTTAACATGGAAATTTAAGGAGGTTTTGTGTAGTGATATCCTTTTGAGATTCTGGTTATTTTTATCATTATAAGGTTAAAATGGGCCATTTTAATAAGAAAGGCCAGTGTGAGTCACTGATATAATTTCAGCCTTAATTTGCACAACTCATCTCAGGGTGAGGTGGGCTCAGGTTGGGCTGTAAAGGAGTAAACTAAAGGAGTTTGGAGTGATGGTGGGTCACCAGTGCCACTCTGGAAGACAGGAACCAGTGGGGGTCCTTTGGGATTGACACCCTCATAGCAGCACCCATCACCAGCCATGAAAGGGAGAGGAATTGCATAGGGAAGGGGAAGAGCACGATGCTTGTGAGCAAACCTCCCCCTCCAAACTGAGTCTGGACTAGTTTTGTTTATGTAATTAAAATTTCAACTGGCCAGGCACCTGAAAGGAGAAAGCTGTGTGTGGGATGTGGTGTCTGCCTGGAAGTCCCGCAGGTTTGCAGGGCAGAAGAGGCTCCCGAGCCGGCCAGGGAAGGGCAGAGGAGGCGGCGGAGCAGGAGCCTCTGCCCGTAGAGGGTGCACGAACTGCGCGCTGGCCGCGGCTGCCGAGGCGCGGCTCCCGTCCGCTGCCCGCCCGCTCGGCTCCGCTTGGAAGCCCAGCAGGAGCAGAAGAAAAAACACGGCAAAAGAACCAAGCCTCTGATAAAACTGGGAAGTAACTTAAACAGGAAATTAAATGAGAAAATTCGGTGTTTTTTGCCGTTTCTGGTCCGACTGGCCTCTGACGCTCCCACCGCCGAGCATGGCTGTGCGAGCGGTGGAGCCCAGCTGGGCTTGGAGCTGTCACTCGCAGTGTCCCTCTTGCTGTCCCTGGAGGCTGAGGATCGCGGGACTGGCGCTGCCCAGGGTGTCCCTGCAGCTCCTGCCTGCCATGGGTGCTCACCTCAGCCCCTACACTCGAGTGCCCTCAATAGCAGAAGGGTCGGGCTGGGGCTGGTGCTGTGGATGTTCGGTGGCATTAAAATCAGACTCCTGAGAGGGTGAGTGATGGAGGTGTCCTCCCCTGCTGCCATGAGCCACCTCGCCATCAGGTTCTGCCAACCCCAACCCACGCCCTGCGAATGGCAAACCTATGAGGGCATTTCCCCGTTCCACCTCTCCCTGCCACCATCCCTGCAGGTGACAGCCACTCACCGGCCATGTCACAGGGCCAGTGGTGCTGGTCCCTGTGCACCCCTGACACAGCCACAGTGAGTGGTGTGCTGTCCCAGAGATCTCGGGGCACACTTGTGTCCCATGTGCCATGTTCAGAGGTTATTTTAATGGACGTGGCGTGGGGGTCTTCTGAGACATGAGCAGGTAGTGTAGGAACCACTCAGCCTGAGATTTTCTCTGCTCATTTGAGGAAACTATACACTAGCAGATAAAAGGCAGCAATAAATTTCCCGTTGGCTATTTTGGGATGCAAATTACAGTTATCTCATGCAAAATCCAAGCAGAAACGATTCACTCTGCTGCTGCAATTGCCTTGCTCCGGGAGGTCTGTGCTCCATGCTATTCACAGGGAATTGTTTAACAAGACCCATTTACTTTGCAGCAGGTTGTTTTCATGGTGCTCCTTTATTTTTCCACAGCCTGCTCCCAATTGTGGGTAATTTATTGGCAAGTGTCCTGAACAGACTTCTTCCTAATCTGGTAAGTCGGGAACATAAAACATTCTGGGAAGGAGCAATGAGTCTGGAAAGATGTGGGGCAGCTCCCTGTGGCATCGCTGGTGCCTGGAGCAGGAGCAGAGCCACTGTCCCAGGGCTGCTGCATCCACCCAGTTACATTGGGATTAGTGGGAGACACATTCCATGTCTCCATCAGCTTGGGAGAAGCTTCTCCTTCCTTCCCAATGCGAGGTCTGCCCAAATGCTGAGAGTTTCTAATGATGTCCTAATAATGTGCTATGGACTCATGGAATCTCTCCTCCTCCTGAAAGCCCCAGGGTCTTTCTAGCCATCCCCCATGGGCTCCTGGGTCTCCCCATTTCTCTGAGGGCCAGACCCAGAGCTGGTGGAGTCACCAGCAGGGCCACCATTCCAGGTGCCCAATGCTCCCACGCCCAGGGAAAGACTGGCAGAGCCAAGCAGGGCTGTGTGTCCTTCTCTGGCTCTGAATGTGAGTTCTCACCGACCTTCCCCAGCTCCTGCAGCTCTGCCCAGTGCTCGACATTGCCCTGGGACTTGTCAGTGACCGGCTGGGACTCCTGAACTGTGAGCACACGGTGGGTCCCACGCCTTGTCCTGCCTCGTGCCGTGTGTCACCCCCTCCAGCTCAGGGAGGACTGGGACACCTTTCCCTCCTCTGCTCCACCCTGGCCCCAGATCTGCCAGGAGCTCCCTGCCCAGAGCCCACTGGAAAGCCAGGCTCTTTGGATGAAAAGGAACTTCAGGTAGGGGAGGGGGATCTGCAGCCAAGTCCAAGGAATCGCTGACTCCCTCCCTCTCCCCCAGCATTGGTGCTCCTGGATTTGCTGGGCAGCATCCAGTACACCATGTCCAGCCTTCCCCTGGTAACTGGCCAGTTCTTGAGGTGGATTTGAATGTGAGTCCTGCATCTTCTTCCATCTGTGCACAGGGCTTGGGATATTTCCCTTAGGTTCATCAAGGTCTCTTTCAGCCATGTACAGCAGGGCAGGGGGCTGTGGAAGCTGGCAGAGGTCCTGGCTTCATGCCTTGCTCTCACCTCTGTCATGGGAGAGCACAGCAGGGTTTAAGTTTCACAAACTTTTGGAAAAGGAAGTGTCACGGGCCCTGACTTGGCGAGGCCGTGCGTGCAGCCATTTCACAGCAAGGGAACATGAAGCTGACCGTAAAGGCAAATATTGCAAACATTTTGACTTGTGTTTCCTTCCCCTGTGACTCCAGACTCCACGGGCCCCCATGCCACCCCTGCCACCCACAGTGGACACCAGCTCCTCCCACTGGGCCTCTTGATGAACTTCTTCAGCTGAGATACAGCTGGGTTGCAGGAATTCAGGATCAGACCTGTCCTGGAGAGCAGCACTGTGCAATTGCTGCATCAGTGGGCAACCTGCTCTGCAGGGCCTGGTCACTGTTTGTGCTCCCACCAGCAGAAACTTTTCATTTTTGAGTGTTGCCAGATTCTGAAGGCATACCCTGAGCCACATGAATTGCTGGTGGAAATTGCAATCCCCAAAGCCCTGGTGGTGACCTTAAAGAAAAATACAGGTGTGGGCCATCAGAGGTGATGGTGACCACCCAGGTGATGGTGACCACCCAGATGATGGTTACCACCCAGGTGATGTCCCTCTGCCTTCTGAATAACATAGGTATGAAGGAGCAACCCATGCAGAAATTCCTTCCTTAGTTTCCCCTCACCACAGGGCAGTTTCCCCACAGATGGGACCTGCACCCAATGAGGCATGGCTGAGCTGCAGCCTGACCAGAGACTGGAGGAGCCACCCCAGCCCTGACCTCTTTGTTTGACCACAGGACACCTTGAGGAGGCAGGGGCTGCACATAGAGAGGATGGAGTTTGGGACTGATACCTGGGGAGAAGTTCAGCAGTGACCCCCCCATCCCATGGCACTCTGCTGGGCTGGTTTGTGTCCCACAGGTGTGCTGGGAGAGGGGGTTCCCCTCCCCAGGTTGCTGAAAATTTTCTTCACCTGCCCAAGGATCCCACTGAGTGTCTCTCTATACCCAACACAGCACAACAGCAGCTTGGTGTTATCCCTGTAAATGTTGCATCCTGCCTGCATTGTTGGGCAGCAGGAAGATGTGTTTTTTCCATGGAACATTGAACATTGTGCTTTGAACTCTTTTGTGGGTGCTCGGAAGGGTGTGGGTGTACTTTGCACTCTTGTGCTCAGGTTCAATAAAGTCCAGCCCTCCCAGCAGCCACAGCAGTGTTCAAGCCCGTGGGGATGGCCAGCTCTGGGGAACCCCTGAGCTCAGGACAGACCTCAGGTGTGAGGGCTGCAGTCCCCTTTGTCCACCACCAGCTCAGGGGGTGCAGAGCTCTGCCAGCATTCTGTGTCAGACCCAAACATGTCAGACTCTTCAGGGCCTGGCCCAAAGCTGTGGGGTGTCTTGATCATGTTGAGCACCCATCACACCCTCACCTGCCCTGGGCTTTACTGGGGCTTTGTCCTGGGAGCATTTAGTGACCTGTGGGGAAAATCACCCAGAAATGCCCACGAACTCTGCATGAACACATGAAACTTCTGCTAATTTAAGGTTCTAAAGCCACCCATTGCTCCTGGGGTGAGAGGGAGTAGGTGGGACAGCTGCAGCATCACTGCTCGTGAGACTGTCCTGCCCTGGTCCAGCCCAGATCCACCCTGAAACACATCTGGAACATCAGAAGCAGATTTTTCTGTCATCTTTGATGTTCCTTTTCCTTTCCCCTTTATTTATTTTCCTGTTTTCTTTGATCTGTTGTCTCTCAAGCCTCCTTTAAACTGTGGAGATCTTTCTTGGAGGCACAGCCAGCTCCTGCTTGCCTCTGAGGCACAGGCAGTCTCCTCAGAGCAGACGGTGCACCACAAACCCACACTCTCTTTTGTGGGTTTGTGGCACAATTTGTTTTGCAATTTGTGAGGTTTCTCCATGTAATTAACTCATTGGGAGGTAATTTCTCACTTCTCACTCTCCTTGGACTCATTCTGCTCTATATGATGGTGCAGAGCTGTCCTGAACCAGTCCTGGGACACTCCCCACAGCTGGTGGGCACCACACCCAGGGTGAGGGGTGAGCTGCTGGGCTGGCTGGATGCTGCTGGTGGTGTTCAGGGTCAGGCTGGGGCAGGGGTCATACTTCACAGCCCGCAAAAGGGAGCTGTCCCTGCTCCATCCTTTCCTTGGCTTTCCTCATTCCTGCAGCTCAGGTATATAAAAGCAGCTGCCAGCAGCCGTGACCATGGGCAGCTCCACCTCGACATCAAAGGGTCCAGGTAAGTGGCACTGAAGGACCGTGGCCACCGTGCCAGCTCCATAAGGCGACCTACAGCACAGCATAACTCAGCTTGAAAAGCAAGAATTTTAATGATGCTTTCCTTTGATTTCTGTAGCAGCATTTAATCATTTATGAAAATTAATTTTTAAAGCTAGCAGAGCTCTTGCTTGTTAAATTCCACGTTTATTCCTGTTGTTGTTAAGTTTGTGATAATGACTAAGCTGGCAGAAAGGGCTGAGAGTTTTTTCATGATCTTGGTGACCAGAATTCAGAGCAATTTTCAGCTCTCCAGACCTCATCTCAGCTGGTGTAAAATAAGTGTTTATCTGCAAAGCCAGACGTGCCTTTTGCATGTGCAAGATGCTTGGCTCACTGAAATGTGTGTGACCGAGGAGCAGCACCCTGATAGATATTGTTAATAACTGCAGAGATAGGTGCCTGCATGGTCACGTATTCTCTCTAAGAGCTCTTCTAAGAGCCCTGACATCCATTCTGGTACCCTTTTGCAATGCTGCACACGTCTTTCAGAGCCCCTCCAACAAATCCCACTGATTTTATTTGACACGATTTTCAATAGAAGCTGCTCGAGCCTCTCTCCTTCTCCCCTGTTCAATAATCACAGCTACAGGAGCTGTGCATCATTACGTGCTGATCAAAGGGAAAATGTAAAAGACAGTCGAGTGAATTAAAGTCTAATTTAATTGTGCCGAGAACTGTCATAGAGGGATTTTTTTAAAGTATCTGGAAGAGATAAAGAAGTTGTTCAGTCTGACCTACATAATGTTATTTCTCAGTGCTGAACCTCTGCAATCTGCACCCTGTACATTGTTTTTCTCGGAAGGGACAAGCTGAGGTGTCTGTCCAGGGCACGGGCTGTCCAGGAAACTGCTCCTAGAGCTGGGACCCCTGGCACTGCTGCACAGAGACCATTTTCTCATTTCTTTGCAAACACCTTTCCATGCATAAACAAACACTCCCCAGCCTGCGTTGTCACCCTGAGAAGCCCAGCTCAGGTAGGAACAGAAGGTCCTTGAAGGTACTTTTCTTTTGGCTGGGGGCAGATCAAACACAGGGAAAACAGACTCTTTTCACAGCTTGAGTGGAACAAGATGAGAAAAACAAACAACCTGCCCACGGGAAAGTGAGTCTGATTCTGGCCATGCTTTGAGCTTTAATAACACAGGGTGCTCTTCACAGCAGGCAGAAGGACACGACTGTGACACTCGTCATTTTTTATTCAGCTCTGCTCCTGTGAGTGTTCCTCTTTCAGGGCCATTTCAGAGTGGTTGGAAGCCATCCGTCTCTCTCAGTACAAGGTCCTCCTGCCTCATTTCCATCCCTCTTCCTCTCTTAAAATGGCATTTTCACTTCCCTGCAGTGTCAGGCACCCAGCTCTGCAGTGGGGGAGCCCAGTCAGGCATGGAGACATCGATGGCTCTGGAGCAGTGTGGCACTGGGCTTCAGCTGCTCCCTGATAACCAGAAGTGGGAAAAGGGGGCTGCAGGTCTGGGCTGACCTCCTGGGATGAGGGGCATGGTGTCTGGAGGCTGTGTTTCCAGGAGGACAGGGCAGTGCACATGAAGGATGGAGAGCTGGACCAGTGCCCAGGCTGTCAATACCCATGTGAAACTGGTGCTTGGGCTGATGTGGGTCTTCCCACAGGTGCTGTGCCAGGACATGCCACCCTTCTGGTGTCTTATCTTTCTTGGGGGCCTCCTGCCCCCCTCCCAGGGCCTCCTCAACCTGCTGAACCCAGCAAAGCCCAGCGGTGGTGAGTTCAGATATTTTCTGTCTTTCCAGGGGAGAGTCACGACACAGTCCTGTGCCATTTTGGGCTCATGGCATGTCCCTCTGCTCATCAGGGAGCTGCCTCCAGGCAGGCCCATCTCCAGGAGGAACCCAGCTTTGTTCAAAGATGCTCAGGGGTCCCTGTGAGACCTCACCAGCAGAGCACCCTAATGTGGCCAAATCAACCTTTCCTGTCAATGAAATCCTCCCAGGAGTGGAAGTCCAGTCAGTAACTGGGACTCTGTTGGTGCAGGCCTGCTTGGCACTGGTCTGATTGGTGGAAAAAGTGGGTTGCCTGGCACAGGTGTTCTTGGTGAAGGTGGGCTGCTTGGCACTGGCCTCCTGGGCAAAGGAAGTCCAAGTGCAGCAGAAAGTGGAGGTCCCCTTGGTGCAGGAAATGAACCCAGCAGAGCTGGGGTCCTTGGCACAGGCCTCCTAGGTGAGGAAGCTTGGCACAGGGAGGGTTTGGGAGAGGAGGGTTTCTGGGTGGTGAAGGACAGGAGAGTAACGATGTTCTGGCTGTTGCAGGAGGACAACCTGCCAGCAGTGGGCTGCTCGGCACAGGCCTCCTTGGTGGGAAAGGCCTTGGCACAGGCCTCCTTGGTGAAGAAGGACTTGGCACAGGCCTCCTTGGTGGGAAAGGCCTTGGCACAGGCCTCCTTGGTGGAGAAGGCCTTGCAACAGGCCTCCTTGGTGGGCAAGGACTTGGCAACAGTCTCCTCAGCAATGGTCTCCTCGGCAATGGCCTCCTTGGCAATAACAGCCTTCTTGGAGAGACAGGTCTGCTTGGCACAGGGCTGCTTGGAAACGGAGGTCTCCTAGGCAATGGAAGTCTGCTTGGACTTGATGGTCTCCTGGGTGAAGCAGGAGGACTGCTGGGTGGAGCAGGAGGACTGTTGGGTGGTGGAGCCTCCCAGAAGATGACACTCTACGCCTGGTGAGTCAGAAGCCCCGTGGTGGGGCTCACTGCAGGGTGACCCATAACGTCCAGGGGATCAGACCCTCCCTCTCATACAAACCACCAGTGCTGGGCTCGCAGCTCACCTGAGAATCTGCGACAGGGGAAATTCCAACCAGAAATGGGAAAAGTCTTACCCGTGGGAGTGGTGTGACACTGCCATGGGCAACACAGGAGGTGGGGGAACCTCCACCTGTGGAGACTCAGGAGGACATAGCCTTAAGAAACCTGACCATGCTTTGAGATCGGCTGTTTGTAGAGCAGAAATTCCCCACCTTCACTTTTACCTGGGAATATCCACAGGCCAAACGACGAGCAGGAAGAGATGGGACTGTAGGATCTGCTCCTGCTGATCCTGCCATCTCAAGGTGGGTTTGTCTTGGTGTCAACCCCCAGGTTGAAGGTGTTGAACCTCGAGAACGCCCGAGTGTCATGGAAGGTCCTTCATGGGAATGAGCTTGTGCTGAACCTGTACTCAAAGCTGGTGCTCCGCTTTCCAGGGTGAGTGAGGCTAGAGAGAGAGGCCACGGGGACCTGAGGGCCCTGGGGAGGATGGGACACTGCTGAGTGCTGGACAAACATCCCCAGACACTGAGCAAGAGGCTGGTGAGGAAAGCTGTGCTGCTGACTCTCTCTGGAACCATTTCCAGCTGTCCTCACTCCACAGACACTCACCATCCATGGAAGTGTTCAAAAAACCATGTGGATATGGCTCTTGAGGACATGGTTTAGTGAACACGGCGGTGGTGCTGGGTTGATAATTGGACTTCTTGATCTTAGAGGTCTTCTCCAACCTGAACAATTCTATGGGTCTGTGATCTGCTACAGGACAAGGAGCCTGAGAGAAGCCCCAAAACTGAAGCACTGTCCCAGCCACGGCTGTTCTTGCAGCTCTGCCACAGGCACCGCTCTCCCGTGCTGCTTTGGCTTCCTCCGTAACCTTCCCCGCCACTTCCTTTTTTCCAGGATTTTTCAGTTTCTGAGTGGATCCTCAGTAGAAGCAAACATCACATCACACATCGCCCTGACCCAGGACTCCCCCGGTGACCTCAAGCTGGTGCTTAAGGATTGCAACAACCTCCTTGGCGGCTTCAGCGTCAGCCTGCAGAAGGGGTGAGCGTGGGGGTCAGCTCCTGCGAGTTGGCAGTGGGGCAGAACTTCAGTCTCAAATCTGGGCACGGATTGACAGCGTAACAAGCAGATTTTGGAATTCAGATAAAGTCCTGAGCATCTGTAATTCCTGCTGAAGCCTGGGGGAGCTCTGGGCTTGCGGCATCTCTTAGGAGAGAAGAGGAGGGGGCTCCTCTACAGAGGAGCTCAGGTTTGAGCCAGGCAAAGGAGCTCAGTTTTTTCTGGATGTCAAGTCCTGGGTTTTGACAACTTCCCTGGTAATTTTTGCCTGTCTTTTCCCTCCCCAGCCTCCTCACCAATCTGGTCAGCAGCTTGCTGAACAAGTCTCTTAAGTCCCTTGTCCCTGCGCTGGTGAGTGTCTGAATATTCTTTGCTGTGAAGCTGCATTTCAGCTGCAGTCAGTGCTCCTGCCAGAACTGCCTGGTAGATTTACACACACACACAGAATCACAGAACTGTTTGGATTGGAAAGGACCTCAAAGGTTAGTTAGTTCCAATCCTCCTGCCCTTGGCAGGGACAAAATATAAATATATATATATATA
>VZSE01005334.1:0-16812 GCA_013398275.1 Promerops cafer | reverse complement strand
AAAAAAATATATATATATATATATATATATATATACACATACACACACACACACAATATATATTTGTGCACACACAGATACATGCCTGCAGCCCATAAGTGAGTTACACAAAATTGCTTGATCTTCCTTACAGTCAGAATTTATTTGTTAGGAGTAATTTCAATTTCATCATGCGATGTTACGGGGTAATTTATACTCAGCTTCTCCCTGTGGGGGTGAGCAGAAGCAACAGCCTCGTTTAGAGCAAAGTGGCCTTTTAGAGGATCTTTTACCTTGTTCAGTAGAACCTGTGCCATTTTGAGAAGGGGGCTGAACAAATCATATAGCTCTTTTTCCATGGAAGAACTATGCTCTAGGATGAAATCAGGATGTTTGTCCCATCCTGATTTAAATCTGGGGAACTCGAGTGGTGCTGGGGGTCGTGCTGCTGCACCCACAGTGTTCTCACTGAGACCGTGCCACTTGTTGCCATTGCAGCTCTGCCCATTAGTGAACATCTGGGTCGGCATCATCAACATTAACCTGCAATTCCTCAACCGTAAGTCATTAAATTTTCTTTCCTATAATAAGTTTTAGAATGACACTCGGGGTTTGTGTGCCTGGTCACCTCCCCAGGCAGCAGGTGTCCTCAGGAGAGCTGGAGCTGTGGAAGCAGGGATCTCTGCATGGAGCAGGAGCAGCTTTTCTCCGCTGGCAAAGCCGCTGTGGGTGGCACAGCCCTGGCTCACCACCACTGCCAGACACCACAGTCCTGCTCTTCTTACGGGTGTTTTTCTAACCAGGGCTAGACCCGAGCTGCTGCCAAGAGTTGGCTATGCCAGGACCCCCAGGTGCAGCCCCACAGAGCCAGAGGGTTTCCCCTCCCCAGCTCTGTTCATGTCAAACCTCATACACAATTGCTGTTTCACTGAAAGCAGAACTGTTCCCCCCAACATTTCCCTTGTGATGGGATCTGCACCTGCGAGCTCCAGAGCAGCAGCTTTAATGGGAACCTTTGAACCCCAGGGAATATGAGATCTATAGGAAGGACAAGGAGTTTTTCCTCCTTGTTGGGCAGGACAGTGCTCTTCCAGCCTCTGCCAGATGCTCCGGGTGGGCACAAGGCTCCAGCAGGCTCAGTGACCCACAGACAGCTCTGCCCAGCCCTGATGGCCTCTCCCTCTCCCCAGGTGTCATCTCCTTTGGGCTTCTGGGGAAAATCTACTCTGCCCTCTCCAAACTTCCAGTGACAGCTGGGCAGTATGTGGAGCTGGATCTGCAGGTAGAGCCATGTTCCATCCTGTTTTCCACCCCATGTCCCCACACTGCTGCCCTCCCTCCACATTCACATGCTCTAACACCTCCTTGTTCTTTGCAGAGATCCCCATTCCCAAGCACCTTCATCGACTGGCTCCTTCAGAGTAAGTCCACCCCAGTGCTGCCACGGGGATCCCCACTGGCGTCTGTGAGCCAGAACGGGGCAGCTGCAATGGGGGACACAGTCCTGGGTAGTGGCCAAGAGTGGGGAGGGTTCTCATGGCTCTGGGGTGCAGCCAGAGCTGCCAGGTGCTGTGCATCTCAGAACAGTCCCACAGAGCACTTGCACCTCACAGGGCACGGCAGGGCTGGGGGTGGTTGGGGTCCCTGGTCCTCAGACATGGCCCCCACCTCAGATGTGAGCAGCTTTGCCCCAGTGCAGTGGCAGGTCTGGAATACAGTAGCAAGAGAAAGTCTGTGCACTCCTACTTGTGCCCTGCACAGCCCTGGAAAAGTCACTTCACCTCTTATAAAAGGATTTAATAATATTTGCTTAATAAGAGTGAATAATGGTCCTCAGGATGCTGCGAGGATTAATTAATATTTGCAGAGGTGATTGGAAGAACTTTCAGCTTCATATGCATGGAAAGTTAATATATAGGGAAGGGAAGGAAGAGTTGGAAGTCTTCCCAGCTTCCCCAGAGCCGTATTCCTGAGGGCACTAAATCATCTCTGCCCATAAAGCTGGGGGCTCTCAGGCCACTGGTACATCAGGCAGCGCCGAGCCGGGTCCCGTGGTGGGGGATACCAGGGGACTGCCAGGCTTTGGGCACCTGGAGAAGGGAGTGCACTGACGTGGGTGTCTCTCCCCCAGCCGCAGGCGTCGATCCCGGGATCAGAGCATAGCTGCGGGACTGGCAGCGCCGCGGGGTAAGGGGCATCTGCTGGCTGGGGACCTGGCTCAGACTCTCCTGCCAGTACCTGGGCTGGGTGAGAAGAGTGCTGACCCTGCTACCTGGTAGTGGGAGGTGACAGGGGTGGCACGGGGCTGCCTAAAATGTCATCTCTGGTATTCCTCCAGGTCCCCCTGCAGGTGATTCCCAAGGAGGAGGAGGGAAGGGAGGAAAACGACTCAGTAGGTGGAGAATAGGCATGAAAATGGAGAAACCCAACCAAGAAAAGACTCTTTCTTCTGCTCTACATTTCAGCCTTCTCAGATTTTGGTGTCTCTGTCCAGCCTAGAGTTATCTGTGCCAATGATAATCTGTGCCAACAGTGAGCTATGTCGATAATTAGCCATATCGATAATTATCTATGTTGATGATCAGCCATGTTGATGACACTGTGACTGTGGAGGCAGCAGCCCCAGGTCTTGTCTGTGTCTCTCCTGGCTGTCATGGTCACAAACCACTTGTTATGGCACTCACTGATGAAGGGATGACCTTGATCCCCTGGATTTTCCTCACACCCACCCCAGCTTCACTTGGGCTGGGGTTTAGGCCAGGTAATGGCTCAGCAGAGAGGGGACATTCCAGATGCTGGATGCAGACAGTCAGGCAGGGGTTTGGTCCCCTCAGGAATTTCATGAGTTTGCACCAACTGCCCAAATCCTTCTGAGAAAGGAAGAGAGAAAAGGGACAAATTCAATGAGCTGTAAACACTTTGTCTTCGCTCTCCTTCTGCTTCTTGATTGGCTTACCATTTCAAAAGGGACTTTTGCAGTTTCCAGTGATTTCATACTGTTAAAAAGAGGCAAAAAAGCCCCCAGCCTAATCCAAGCACACACTCAGCCTATTTGTTCCCAAACAGCAACGCTTTGAACCGATCAGAGTGAATGCTATCCTGCCTTGTAATCTCCAAGTGGATTTGGATGTGCTGCATTGTGGGTGAGGTGGATTTGAGGCAGATTCACACCCTTCTGTTACTCCTTACAATAAAAATGATTTTTCTTCATCTGCATCCAGCACGTGACTTGGTTCCTTTCCAAACTGCCAAAGGATTTTTGCATTTGCAAGGGTTTTGTTATTTATCTCTCCCATCAGCTACAGGAGTAACTCACATGTGAGGAATATTGAATAGGTGAGTCTGCTGGAAAGGTGGGGAACCACAGGGGCTGCAGCCCCAGAGCCAGGCCTGAGTGGAGCCCAAACCCTGCCCAGACTGCCAGACCCCCACTCTCATGGCTTAAAGTAGCTACAGAGACGTGGTCAATGTGGCAAATAAATATTCCCCTCATTTGTATTTATGCAGATTTATTCTGCCCCTGTCCCTGAGCTGCTGGTTCTTTTAGTGTGTATTCCTGCTCCCGCCTGTTGCCAGTGAGCTGGGAGCTGTTTGACATGAACAAACACATCCCTGGGGCCCCAGGGAGACAGCTCCCCCCCAGGCTGGGGCTGGGACCCCCAGGACCCCAGGGAGAGCAGTGGCAGCAGCCAGCAAGCTCTTGGGCACTGGAGCTCGCTCCTGGCTGCCCTGGCATCAAACCTGCTCTCGGGGCTGGCTGTGCCACAGCCCTGGAGCAGAATGGCTGCATGGTGAGAGATGCTGGGCCAGGGACAGATGCCCACACCCTGCAGCCTCCAGATCCACTGGCACAGCACCGTGTGCCACCAACCATTTCCAAGTGTCCCCACTGGCTCTGCTTGGCATTCCTGCTGGGCAGCACCCACACCCTTCTCTGCCTCTGCCTGGCATGAGCCCCTCAGGTCCTGCCCAGAGCCCCAGAGCTCCATCCAGCAGGCACAGGGGAGTCCTGGTGCTGTTAGCTGAGAGTTTGCAGCCAGCATCCTCCTGGTACCACGCTGCCAGGGCCAGGGCTCCTGCTCACATCTTCTGAGTGGCTAAATATTCCCCTGAAAGTCTGGGAGGTTCTCGCTGCTCTTTCCCAAGGTAATGGTGTGGCTGATGTGTCACCAGTGCCATAGGACCACAGCCCAGCCTCTCCTGCTGCTCCTTCACTCCCTTTACCTCACCACTGGGAGTGAGCCATACCCCCAGCAGCCAATGCCACCCCTGCCCTGCCAATTAATGGCAGAGGTAACAACGCTAATGAGAGGTGGGCACTGGGCACGTCCGGGCTGCACGCAGAGCACCTCGCTCTGGCTGCAGAAACACCCACACCTGGGGCTCTGGGATCCTGGTGCTGATCTTCTGCATGTGCTCAGAGCACAAAGATGAAGGGCAGATGCCAGGTGCCCTTTGATGACAGTGGCAGAGCTCTGTCACAGGAGGACAGGATGGGTGGCAGTGCTTGGCCCAAGCTATTGAATCCGTAAAGCCTCATTGGGCACCTTCAGTTTCCAGTTCCTAAGGAAACAGAAGGAGGAGGATGAAGGAATGTGCCAAGCCCCATTCTAGGCTCACTTGCTGTGAATGATTGCAAAAAGAGGTGTAAATATTCCCTCAGTAACCCTAGAGCCCAAATGCCAAACCCCAAACCTCTCCAGGTGGCACGGTGCCATTTGGCTGGTTCCCACCTCTGCTGCCACAGAGGCAGGGGTGGGCAGCCACTGGCCACTGTGAGCCCTGTGGGGACAGCAGCAGCACCTGCACCAGTCTGACCCACCAATATTAATAAAAACGGTGCCATGGGGGATGTCCCTGCTGCTGGCACCACCCAGCCCCTGTGTGCCAGGACAGCTGACCATGGAACAGCTCAGATCTTTGCCACCTCTGCCTGCAAGGGCACTGATGGGGTTTTTCCTGAGGTTCCTCTCATGCTACTGGGTTCCCCTGTGGAGGCTGGTCTGAGTCTCTCCCAGGCTTCTGCACCCAACGACACCTGTCTGCTGTGCAGAGCATCCCGGGGTACTGCCAGCATTGCCACTGCTCCTGCCAGGCTCTGCTGTCCTGGCTGCTGAGCATGGGATAGGAAAAGCTCTCCCACCAGTATAAGGGCTTTTCAAAATGGAGTTTGGATAAGAAATTGTGAGAAGAATCTTCCCTTTAATGAAATGTCAGAATGTTTCCCTTTTATAAAGGGAAGCTGGTTTTGGAATTGCCTCCTGTTTGGTTCTGATAGCTTCAACCAAAGTCTCCTACTATTCTTTTTTAAACTTCCTGTAATTAAATTACAGAAAGATGGCTAAAAAAAAAAAAAAAAAAAAAAAAAAAAAAAAAAAAAAAAAAAAAAAAAAAAAAAAAAAAGAGAGAGAAGAAGAAGGAACAGATTAAAAGACACTAAATAAACCAAAGAGAAGGGAGCACCTTGTTTAGTCTCAAAACCCCATAATCAGCCTTACCAAAAGTGAATCTCATTTCTGTTCCCCTCACTGTCTGCACGGATGCAGGAAGGGGAGGCGGACAATCCTTTCTGGCTGCTCATTTTCACAGCAGTGTGATGAATATTAATCATCCCTCAAACCCTCTGCTGGAGGCGCTGCTGCAAATTGCCTGTCCTGCAGCCACTCTGCAATTCCAACATGGGAGCCACAGCCGAGCAATGACCTCGCTCTGCAAGTGGCAAACACATCCCCAGCAGTGTCCCTGAACACCCTCACAGCTCCCTTAGACAAGCCACTGTGCATCAGGCTGTTGTCATCCCTGGGTTTGCTCTCCAGGAATTAGACACCTTTCTCCTCCTCCTCCTCAATGCAAGAAGTAAATGTGAGGCTGAGATTCTGGGTGTTTCCAACACTGATGGACTTTGCTTTTGCCACCCTTGAAGACAAAATGAGAAAGCCCTGTCTCGTCCTTGTGCTGGCTACCCTGCCTGTCCCCAGGCTGGCCACCCTGCTTGTCCCTGTGCTGGCCACCCTGCCTGTCCCCAGGCTGGCCGTTCTTCCAGCTCCGTGTTCCTGGTGGCAGTGGCAGCTGCCCCAGACTGGCTGCCAGGCAAGGTGGCTCCGACCCAGCAGGAACAGGGATCCTGGGCAGAGGCCCCCTTGAAATAATGTGAAATAATTCCCTTTCACATTTCCTAGTGGAAGTTCTGCTGAAGGGGGAGAGCGCCTGCCAGGCACACAAAGCACAGAGAGTAGTCCTCTGTTTTTCACAGATACAGCTGTCCAAAGGAATTGCAGCACCTTTGCCTCATGGGAGGCATTTTAATTACTCTATTGACTCGTGCTCCTGCGAGCCCCAGGCGTGTCAGAGCTCAGGCTGGCATCAGAGGGATGCAGAGAGACAGGGAGGGAATGCATGACCATCCCTGACAGCTCCAGTGCAGTCCCAGCCGCCCCATCACAGTCCCAGTGCCCTGCCCTGCACACCAAGTGGTGCTGGGCCATTCCACGCTGTCTCTGACCAGCATCAGACCATCTGATGTCTCTGATCTGTGTCTGACTGTTAAATAACTCAGCAGCAGGGGAAAAAATACTTGAAAAAATATCTGGAAGATATAGAGCCATTAATGAAAAACATCAGAAAATAGATATCAAGTAATGACACTGCAATGAGAGCTTATTAATAGGAAAGGCTAAAGATAAAACTAATTTAAACCTGATGAGACAAGACATCTCATCTTCAGGAGAATGAGAAGTCAATAGTTGTCTGTCAGTAAAGGAAATAAATTGCTCACAAGGGAGGAGGGAAAGCCGCAGCACTGCTGGGCCCCAGAGAGCAGCAGTGCCTGTGACAGGCTGTGAGATACCCTCTGAATTCACAAACCCCAGAACTCAGAGCTGCCACTCAGCACTGGTGCCTCTGTCATTGCCATGCAGGTCACAGCCCAGCAGCGCTCTGGGAAGGCACACGGGGGGGGGCTGGGGACAGACAATGCCAACCCGGGGGGGCTGCAGAGCAGCTTGGGGCTGCTCTGGGGGTACACCAAGCAATGGCAATGGAGAGCTCGTTGCATTTCCAGCACAGCACAGAGTTCACCATCGGCTGCAGAGGAGCCTGCAGGAGCAGCTGTACCTGCCCTGCCAGAACCCAACCATTGCCAGTTTCAGAAAGGAGTGAACTAAAGATAGAACTGGTTTTAGAAGTGGAAAACAGTTTTGAAAGTTCCATACACTGCATTAAATCCCAAAGCTCTGTGCTAAGAACTGGCTTCAGAAATGGTGATGAAAAGCTGCTGATGGAAAACTCCCTGGACCCCCAGCCCACAGCAGTCCCAGAGCAGGGAGGAGGCGGCCTGGGGGAATGGGCTGGCAGGCACATGGAGTTTGTCTGCTGAAGTGAAAACGCATGAGAAAAGAGGAGGAAAGCATTTCCCCTGGCACAGCCTGGCAGGCTGCTGGCATCACTCAAAGGCAATGCCCTGTCACCTGCCACCCCCTCAGCAGAGCGAGGCTCCAGATGACCTAAAGCAAACTGTGCTTACAGGCTTCCATCAGGGAAAACATCCATCCTTCCCTCCACCAGCACCATGACATGCAGACGGAAAACAGACTGCAGAACTCAAGGGGTTCTGGGGGAGGACATGATACACCACGGCCAGCTCTGGCACTGGGAAAAGCCTGACTGCTCTGCCCAAGCTGCTTCAAAAGTCTTGGAGAAGGGAGCAAGTTTGGGCAGGCGAGTGTAGGCAATGATGGGCATCAATTTTGAGGCTGTCCTTAGGCCAATAAAAGGCAGTGCTGAGCAGGGAACAGGGGCTGTGAGCGCCTGCTGCTGTCCGTCCCTCCACTCCCTGAGCACAGCCAAGACCTGAGGACAAACAAGTTTGTTCTCTGATGGGGGCCCGGGGAACAAACAGGCTCTTGTTCTCTCTGACAGCGACCTTTCTGCCAGGTGAAGCTATTTGTGTGTGCGGGTGATGTCCAGCCTCACCCACACACCCTGCCAGCAGAAAGGAAAGTGCAGGCTGTGTGTTACGAAATTCCGGTGTCAGGAGACACCCCCAGGGCACGGCTGCTGTAGGAAAGTAAATGTCATCCCAGCACTTCAGGTCTGTACTGGGAAACCTGATCTGCCAAACGCCTCCTTAGGTGCTTGCCCATGGGCATAACTGGGGCACGACTGACTGGAAGGGCACGACTTCAACCTGCAGAAGGCACAGGTGTACATCGGGGAGATGGGAGGTCCAGGACAGTTCAGGGATCTCGTCCCTGCTCAGGTTGGGAACAGAAATGTGCAAGAAAGAACACGAGGTACGAGTTCAGCTTTCCCAACAGCTGGATTTAGGCAGCAAACCTGACAAGTGACATACAACCCGCATCCCACCTCCAGGCCTCAAGGAAAACAACACATTCCTTCTTCCACGCAGCGCCAAAGGACTGACTCAGCCTCCAAGGTCACCGTAAGCACTTCCTAATGGATGCTTTGCTGCCTTAAAACCTCGGTCTTCATTCCCGAGGCCTATAAAAACTAAGGAGGCAAAGCAAATGGTGAGTGCTATGGCTCCCCGGGGAGCCGTGCAGTGAGCATTATCACCTCCTCATCAAAATGTAAAACCCAGCTCTCCTCCTCATTAGTCTCTTGCTCTTAAAATAATGATTGTAAAACGGCCACAGCTGGCCTCAAAGCAGGATGGAGCAGGGAGGGCACACTGTGGTCTGCATTTCCCACTTCGAATAGGTGCTCCTGGGGAGGTTAAAATGAGCAGGGAAAGGTGGGTGTCAGCCCTTTCCAGGGTGCTGGCTTGGGCCCTGGTCCCAAAATGCCTGGGAATTATGAGCTGAAAGATTTGCCATAGCGCAGTTAAATTCAGCCACTGCCCAGTGGGCTTGATAAGCCAAGCATGTTGGCCTCAGTGCCCATCTCCTCTGAGGGCTGTTGCTTATACATGCTGCTACTTCCCTTGGGATTTCATCCCAAACTGCTGCCTGTTCCTGAAACCCCCCTGGACCAGGCTCACCCTCAGTGGGCAGCAGAGGTTCAAGCCCTGGTTTGTGAACTCGGGACAAAGACACTTTCCCATGTGGAAGCAGGAGAGCAGACCAGCCCTGTGTGCCTGTCAGCACCTCAGAGCCCACACAGACTGTGCTGACTGTGCAGATTCACTTCTGGGAGAACAGACTCAGCTCTGAGATAATAAGCAAAATGTTATTTGTTTCTTGAAGCCTAATGAATATTCAGTGAACCATGGTGTTTTCAAAGAGATACAATTATAGCCCAGAATGAGCTGAGCAGGAGAGGCAGCTTTCGAGCATAACCCTTCCACGTTTATTTTAAATTCTGCAAATTCATGTTGTGACTGCCCTGCTACCAGCTGTTTCTTCAAAACTGGTCACTGGCTAGAGCCTTTTACAAGGATTTATTTTAATGACATGATTATCTGTATGAAAAGGATGATCCTTTCTCACATCTCAGTTTACTCACAAGTGCAGGTCACAGGTCCTTGTTTGAATTTCATAGAGCAGGCTGGAATGTGACCCTGTGCAGCCAGGGTCAGCTGCAGGCTGATGAAAACAAGGAACTGTCAGATGCACTTGAAGAACTTGCTGGCCATTTAAATCAATACAACCACTTCTCTTAGTAAGCAAAGGGAAGGACATCCATAGATGTTTGGATTACAAAACTACACCCCAGGTTTTAAGAGGCCAGAGATGACACTCAACTAGCAGCCATCTCTTCCCACGCATTCACCAGGCCTGGAAACAAGGAAATCAGACAAGATCCAATTCTCCCCAGGACCAGGGCAAAGCTGCATTCCTTCAGCCCAGACACAACAGATTCACTGGTGCACGTTAAACACCATTTTTCATTCCACAGTCCAGCGCCACATTCCAACACACAAGCATAGCGTGGGTTCTTGCATCCCCTTTCCAAGCATTTTGCTAATATTTGGAAAGAATTAATCAATCTTCTGTTATTTCAGTTCTTCCTACCCTTTGACAGTACTCCTGCCATTCTCCAGCAGCTACTGGGGCTGTTTTGTAGGTACTACCAGCTTTTGCAGCTCCTAAATTCAGCTGAGCTCGTAGGAAGGAACTGCTCTGCACATCCATCTCTCAGGCTGAGCTGTGCCAGAGGACGTGATCAATCAGAGGACAGACCTGCAGCACTGTGAGGGTGGGACAAGCCTCAGGGCAAGTCAAAATACACAATCTCACAGTACTTGGATTTTGCAAATTCACACACAGCTCCTACCCCTTTGAACCTGCGCACATCTATGAGGGGTAAGTTGGCACCAAAGCAGAAATATATATGTATTTTATTATTTCATAAGTAAATTTTAATATACATATGTATCTCCCTGGTTCTACCATATCTCCACCTGACCACACTTCCTTGATTCTTCATGGAGAATATCTGCTGCTTCCATCCAGGGGCAGCAGGGATCCCTCAGTGAGAAGCAGCAGCACAGGACAGGGTGGTCCGGCAGAGCGGAACTCCCCGCAGGGTCTGCGAGCTGGCAGAGGTTACCTGAAAGAAACAGCACAGGTTCTCAGGCACAGAAAGGCTGGGGAGGATCCATTCTAATTTTAGGCTCTTCTGGCAGCAGCTGCCCTAGAGAACAGCACTGTGCAAGGAAATGAGCTCTGCAGGTAGGTCACCTTCACCATCACATAGTCCCCTGGCTGGGCCCTGCCTGGAGCCCCGCACTCGGCAGCATCCTCCAGCTCGGTGTCGGGGAAGATCACCTTGATGTTGCCATCGTTCCTCCCACACAGCTCCGAGGCAGAGCGTTTGCTGGGCTGGAAAGAGGACAGGGAACATTACCTGCATGGCAATTGCTCTGATTCACTGCTGGGCTTTATTGCCTCAGGAATTAATTGAGCACTATTGATGGTATCAAACCCACATTAACCAAGCCCTGGAACAGAGCACTGTGGCCAGAGCTGATGGGTGACACACATACCAAAGCACAAATTCTGTGCTTGGCCAGAGATGCATCCCTAACTGATCTCATCCCCTGTGCTCAGCTCAGTGTTCTGAGAAAGTCAGGCTGTCTGCTTAAGTGTGAAGAAATGGTCTTGGGAGTCCTGGGATTACAAGGGGAAAGTGAGAAGGGAAGGCAGAAGTGGTGACTGCTGTGCACAGCCTCAGAGCCAGCAAGAAAGGAGGAGGACAATTCCACTGCAAGCCCACTCACCCCTTCCACCAGCACCAGCTGGGCCTGTCCCACCAGCGCCGCGTTGGCCCTGGCAGCCTCCTCCCGGAAGGTGGCAATGAGCTGCTCCAGCCGCCGCTTCTTCACATCTGTGGGGACATCGTCCTGCAGCCGGTGATGCGCCCGGGTCTTCTGCACACACAGAGCCAGTGCAGCCCCTCAGCACCCAGCCTGAGCTCAGAGCCTGGTCTGACCCCAGAGCCTGGTCTGACCCCAGCCAGCTCCACTGCTCTTCCAGCAAGAGCTTCCCACATTCCAACAGCATTTCAGTTTGTATCACAAAGGAGCTATTCCAGCGCCAGCCACGTCCTCGTGCTCCTCATGTCTTTCTTCTCCACCTTTTAGGCAGATGCAGGGCACTGAATATCAGTGGCTGTGAAACAGTTTTGCAGCTCCTGTGTGGGATGTGCCTGTGCCTGTCTGTCCATAGACAGGCAACAGATTCTACTACTTCTAATTTATGTACTGAATGGTGATCCAAATCACTTTGCTTCCTTATGTTTCCCAACCTTCTGTTCTCTTCCCCAACAGTATCATACACTCTGGAGAGCATTCTAATGGAGACTTACCAACTACCCACTCTTCTCATGAAAATACCTTTTCAAAGATTCACCACATCCCTCCAGACTTGACTGACAGACCCTTAGAGCTGGGCTCCAGCCCAGTTCCATCAGCACATTCCTCATCAGCAAATAATGTATTTGCAGCCTCTGCTGACACAGTTGCTTCCCTGCAATGACCCTGGAGCATCTGCAGAGCCAGGTCACCGAGCATTTACCAACCCTGACACTCCTACAGAGAAGCTGGAAGCCTCCCAGGCACAACCACAGCCCCTGCAGAACCACATACCCTACAAGTGCTGCCTGGGACAAACTACATCTACCAGTATACCAAGTCTTTGGGAATGATTTTCAACAACTTTTTAAAAAACGTGTTATTGTGAGAAACAGCACTGAGGAGTTTAGGGGACACACCCAGAGATAACAGCCTTCTCCACAGGGGCCTGCACTCACCTGTCTCATGCTGTAGGCAAACAGGAAGCCAACATTGTAGCGGACTTCCCGCAGCAAGGACACTGTCTGCTGGTGATCCTCCTCT
This sequence comes from Promerops cafer, assembly GCA_013398275.1. Lineage (NCBI taxonomy): Eukaryota > Metazoa > Chordata > Aves > Passeriformes > Nectariniidae > Promerops > Promerops cafer. The sequence goes on along the minus strand of VZSE01005334.1, from coordinate 4,538 downwards.
GTCTCTCCGCAGAACCCAGTGATGAAATCACTGCTCAGGCTCACTCCTGTAACAGACACACAGCTGTACACTTCCCTCATGGAAGATGGGAATGCTGCCCTTGGGAAAGGAGATGCAGCTGTGCCAAGTTCAGACCAAGCCAAAGGAACACGCACCTGGAATAGAGTCACGCACGTGGTGCACGAGCTCTAAATATGCTTCTCTTGTGTATCTGCAATGAACAGAGGATTTGCTAACAGTTAGCACAGTTTCCAGTTAGCACAAGGATTTGCTAACTGGAAACCCACAACATCAGTGAGGAGAAACCAGCAGCCCAAATCAGAGGGCAGGACACAGCTCCTCATGGGGTGACCCACCCTCGCCGCATGGCCTCCAGGACTCGTGTGCTCCCACTCTGGGCTGGGAGGTGCAGCTGTTTGCAGATGTTGGGTCGCTCCTGGATGAGCTGCAGGACCTGTGGTAAGTGATCAGGAGATGTCTCAGACAGCTTAACTGTACCAGGGTGCCAAGGGAAGAGTCTTCCCTGGGTAAAAGCCAGCAAACTGCAAACCTGCCAGCTTTAGCCCCAACATCCAACTCCCAGGAGCTGCTGTTCTCAGTCTGGGAACCCACATTCTCTTTGTTTGGGAAGGCAGCACAGCCCATACCTCATATTTCAGAGCTGCCTTGCTGCCTGCCAAGAGGAGACCAAGGTGTTCATTTTATACTTGCCTCATCAGGAAAATCCTTGGGGTGTGGAGAGGTGAAACGGATCCTCATTTCTGGATCAATCCTAGAGACCTGGTCCAGCAGGTGTGAGAAGCGCAAACCTCCCGGTCTGGCTTTGTAGACTGTGCTAAAGCCACGGCTGAGGCCCGGGGCAGCCACTGACTGAAACTGCACCTCAGACAAGTCTCGAAAGCTGTTGACATTCTGACCCAAGAGGGTCACTTCTTTCACTCCCTACAAAATAAACAGAGAGGAAGAAATATAACCTGGGCAGGATGGCTGAGCTGCAAGGGCAGCCATGGTTTTACTCCAAGGAGTTTTCAAGAGAAGCCCTCCCTTCCCTGTCTGTCATGGAGTATTACAAGGGGAATCCAAAAGCCACTGGTGGAACCCCACCACAACCTCATCTCTGCAGATAATAGCAGTGACACTGGTTACAAGTACCACTGGAAATACTGTTACCAGGAACCACTCTTCCTTCCATGGTTTGGGACAGGTGGGAGGAGGCTCTGCCTCACCTGATCTGAGAGCATCCTCACTTCCTGCAGGATGGAGGCGATGGGGCGGCTCCTTTCCCGGCCTCGGGTGAAGGGCACGATGCAGTAACTGCACATGTTGTCACAGCCCCGCATGATGGACCTGTCCAGAGGTAAAGCACAGGTCACACCCCACTCCTCCAGAACCATCCACGCTACATCCTGCCCAGGATGAGCCCAGTACTGCTGCCTGCACCCAGCTCCAAACACAGACTATCCACACTGGATTCAGCTTGCCCTTAGCTAACACTTCCTGATTTTTCATGTACATTTCCAAGAAAGCTGGAAAGAACTGATGAGGCACAGACTGCCACTGCAGCCTGGCAGTGATCACAGATCCTTCTGTGTCCCACTCCTGCAGGGAGCGATACTGTCCTTCAGTACAGCCACACCAAGCAGAGTCTGATTTCATGTATGACAATGTTATCACCAAAACTAAACAATCAGAAGTTAGAATGTGTAGAGGATTAGAAGAATAAATAGCAGAACCTGGGGCAGGGCACCACAGAAGGCAGGGGATGAGAGAGGCATGGACTTCAGGAAGGGATAGTGGCACAGAAATCACTCAATGTAGCATCAGGCTGAGAGCCAGCATTCCCAAAGGAGAGGGAGAGAAGTCCACAACAGCCAGAGCTCAGGGCACGCTCTCCAGGGCTCAGTCACACAGCAAAGCAACAGCAAACATACACACATACACACTCTGGGAGACTAAGTGCAGCCAGGCACTGCATCTCCTGGGCAGCTGCTGTCACTGACACATCTGCTCTGCACAGATTTCCAAACCGGAGCCACAGAAACAAGCACTGGGAAAAGGTACTCACACAAATGCTGTCGTGCCACCTGCACTAGTCTGGACAGGCAGAATGTCAGCGTAAGTCTCATCTAGGGACAGCAGAAGATTGGCAGCTTGCTGGCCAGACTCTGCCACGGCCAGCAGCCGGGGAAGGTCACGGTAGGCATCAGGGCCTGCCACGACATCGACCAGCTTCTCCCTGTGCAGGATCTCCTCCTTAAGCCTCTCGGCCATGCATCCTGCCACCAAAGGAGAAGGGTCCTCGTGAGGCAGTGCCTGCCCTCCGTTACTCCCCCGCAGCCCTTCCCAGCTGCTTCCACCCCAGGGACAGGCGGCTGCCGCCACTGGGCTACAGGCGATGCAGCACGGCCGTACCCAGGATCCCGATGCGCAGCGGAGCACGAGCCTGGGGCCGCCGGGCCTTCAGCGCCTTGAGGTGCTGCAGACGGTTCCAGATGGCCTGCTCTGCCTTCTCCCTGCGCAGCAGGACAAATGGCTATTCCCACTGCTGCTCCTGCACAGAGCCCCAGCCTAAGCGGCCCAAGAGCTCTGTGAGGAGAATTCAGCTAAAGGCAGAGAATCTAATGGCACCTGAGAGTGCCGTTTGTGCTGTGGGGATTATGTCTGGACTCTGTCTTATCTGCTATCACTTTGCTTGCCTGAGAGCACCTCCACTGCAGAAACACCTCAGGGACTAAGCTCTTGGGAGAAAAAGGGCTTTGGCCTCACTAAAAGGTACCCTGCAGGTGACAATAAGCATTTGGTGTCTTCTGCATTCAGAAAAAACAAGCAAAGTTCCCTTTATATCAAGTTGCCCCTAAACATATTTCTCACATTTTTTAAGTACAGACACTCTACTAGAAAGTTGCTTCAAGAGAAGATAGAATATTTTAAAATAAAATAATTAATTATGCAGATCTCTCGCTGCTCACGGCATATACACAGAGATTACACTACCAATGAACTTCTCACTACCCAGAGAAGGAATTCATAGCACAATTAATGTAAATCATAGCACCAGCCAGCCCTACCCTCAACTAAACAGCCAGTTTCACACCTGCACACTCCTTTCCTCATGCAACACCTTTACTGCCTTGGTTTTCAAATGGTAATTTCTTAAAAACTGTCCCAAACCAGTGACAAACATTTCCTTACCTCACGGAACAGGTGACAAGAAGAACCACATCTGCCTAAATCAAAAGCAACAAAAAGAGAAGAATCTATAAAAGCCAAACAACAAGTTCTCATGCCCTGCCCAGGTAACCTGAAGAGGCAGACTCTAAAACTCACTTCACTCAGGGAAAAAGACCTGCCTGAATACACAGCAGGTTTCAACAAAAAGAGTTGCAAGAAAGAAACAGAAGGCAAGCAGAGTCTTCACTAAATGGTAAAAGTAAACTCAAAGATGAGACAGGAGGATCCTGCTGTGTCCAATCCCTCTCCAGCTGAGATGGAGCCCAGTAGTTTAAAGAAAAGCTACAACCCACAGCTTTCTACCACACTTGTTAAGCAGTTTCCTTCACTCCACAGAACTCAGACTGCAAAACTCAGAACACCCCACAGGGTTGCATTCCAGAGAAAAGCTGACACTTGCAGGCACAGCCAGGGTGTGAGGGCCGTGCTCCTGGAGAGCTGCCAAGGTGCTGCCTTACCTCATCCAGCTCCTTTGTCCTGGCATAGCCATTCTTCTGCAGGATGGCCCAGGCGATCTCCGTGTCATTGACGTTCATCTGGCAGCCGTAGGTCTCCAGGTACACTGCAACAAAGGGTGTGTGAGGCAGGAGCCTGCTCAGCTCCCACCCACAACCCATCCTATCCCCTGCTCTGCAGGAAGCCTTCAACCCCACCACTGGAATCAGGGAAGCAGCACAAAAGCTGCCTGCACCTGCAGCCCATAAAGGATAAACCAAAGGACGGACTCTGGGAAACCTGTGTGCTCTGCAACATGGCAGGGCTGGGCCGCGACTGCAGAGCAGCAGCAGCAGCTGTGTCCTTACTGAGATACAACTCTCAGGGCAATGAAAACCATCTCCACCAGGACACCGCAGCCCCACAGGGGCTGCCACAGCCCCACAGACAGCCCAGCACACACTGCGGGCAGGTGCCAGAGCAACCTGCTCTCTGCCCAACTCCACGGTGGAAGAACACACACGACTTTGCAGCCAAGGACTAAACTCCTTCTAGTGTCAAACTCCCTCAGGGCCCCAAAAGCTCCCAAACAACCAATTTTCCCCACTCTGCTCCGGCTGTGGAGCACCACTGTCAGCACCGGCCATACGGCTGCCCTTGACCCGGCAGCGATGCCACAGCAGCGGGGTTCGGCTGACCCAAACAGCTCCAGCCCCGAAGACCCAGAGACCTTTCGGGGCCCCGGAGGTAGAGCCCGGCTCAGGCGGCAGCTCCGGCGACGGCCCCGGCTGCCCCGCGGCCGCTGCCCTCAAGAAGTGCCGCAGGTCGGGCCCCGCGGGCAGCGCGAAGCCGCGCCCCACCGGCCGCTGTCC
>VZSE01005325.1:19630-32246 GCA_013398275.1 Promerops cafer | reverse complement strand
TCATCTGCCGGCTCCCTCATCACTCTAGGATAGATATTCTCTGGTCCCATAGATTTATGAGCATCTAAGTGGCTTAGCAGGTTTCTGACTGCATCCTCTTGGATAACAGGGAGGCTGTTCTGCTCCCTGACACCACCTACCAGCCAAGGAGGCCAGTTGTCCTGAAGNCACCACCTACCAGCCAAGGAGTCCAGTTGTCCTGAAGACAACCTGTCTTTCTGTTGAAAATTGAGGCAGAGAATGTGTTCAGTACCTCTGCCTTTTCCTTGTCTTTAGTTACTAAATTGCCTCCTGCATCTAATAGAGAACGGAAATTGTCCTTGTCCTTCCTTTTGCCATTAATTTATTTATAAAAATATTTTTTATTGTCCTTGACCGAAGTGGCCAGATTGAGTTCTAACTGGGCTTTTGCCTCTCTAATTTTTTTCCTACACGACCTAGCAAATCCTTAAGCATTTCATGAGATACCTGACTGTCACAGCAGGCTGTCTGGAGCTGCAGGCAGGCTGAGTGCAGCCCCTGCAACCTTCCCGAGAGCGACTCTGGGAGGATGCTGGATAGCACAACTAGCTCTGAGCTGAGCTGCGATGATACAACTGACGAGTAAGGACTCAGAGAGAGAGGGATTCTTTGCATGAACTCCTGGTACTTTATTAGCACACAGAAGCATCGGAGGAAAAGAACCAGTAACTGAGGAGGGTCCAGGGATTATGTATGGTTCAAGGGTAGGAGTGGTTTAGGGTCCAGGGGCCAATGGATTGAGGGCACAAGGGAGGAGCAAAGGTGGGGACAAAGGGCTTCACCCAACCAGGGTGAAGGGGAGGAGAAACATGAACTGGGGAGCCAACCAGGGTACAAAGAAGTTAGAACTTCCTGAACATGGGAAGGGACAAGGGATGACTGAAGGGTGATATAACTTGGAAGGGGGAAGGTTGGAGAAGGAAGGGAGGAACAAGGGTGAGGTCATGGGAGGCAGAGAGCTACCAGGGGAGGAGCTAAGAGGGACTACACAGTAGTATCGTCCCACTGCACCCATTTGGATGTGCCATGGGATGCTACGCCTGAACCTCCTTCCGAAAGTGATACACCCTCGTTTTTTTTTCTTAGTTCCTTCAAAAGTTCCTTGCCCATCCAGGCCAGTTGTTTTCCTTGTCAGCTCATCTTTTGGCACATAGGGACAGTCTGTTCCTGTGCCTTCAAGATTTCTGTTTGAAGCATGCCCAAACTTCCTGGAATCCTTTGTTTTTAAGGGATGCTTCACAAGGAACTTTCTGGGTAAGTCTCTTAAATAGGCTGAAGTCTGCCCTCTGGAAGTCCCGTATGGAAGTTTTATTGATGCCCCTCCTTGTTTCACCAGATATTGAAGACTCTTTAATTTCATGATCACTGTGCCCCAGATGGGCTCCAACCACCACATCTCCCACCAGCCCATCTCTGTTTGCAAACAGCAGGTCTAGCATACTTAAAATGGCTCTGCAACTACTTTTTAAATTTCACAACTGGGATAATCAAACAAATGAGAATCAAGCAGACAAGCACTCTTATTCATTATTTTGTAAGGTATCCTATCATCATTAATAAAAAAAAGACTGCAACAGAGGAAGATACAGGCATCATGCTGGGACTGAGAAAAAGGAGGGTGTTCACTGCTCACTCTAATGTGCTTTCACTGCTGTCCCTACAGGAAGGAAAGCAGACATCTGCAGTTCTTACAGCAAGCCATTGGTCAGGAGGTTGAAGAACTGGAATTTCAGCAGAACGATTCAGCATGTTAGATCAGAGAGAGCATCCTTATGGTATGTTGCACAACCACTTTGCTTTTTGACCACTGCTTTGGGTCATATGGGAAGAAGCGCTAACTCTGGAGGTACATCTGAAAACCCTTTCAGATCCAAGAAGAGGATTTTCAAATACAAGACTTACAGTTTACATACTTGACCTTCTTTCTCCTTGGCTACACTACTTGAGCTCAACTGCCCAGGAAAAGTGACAATATTTATAAGAGGGTCTGTATCCTGCCCTGTTCTTAATTTCCAGAAAAAAGGTGACACACAGTCAGCCTACATAATTATTGGGAAATGGTTACTAGCCTGGTTCTTTTCTGGATTGCCTCTCAATTTGATAAGGAAGAGTAAGGAAATGATGATTAGGAGACTTGTCTTTTGATTCTTTCCTGACAAGCTTGGTTTAGAGGGTCTCAGAACTGCAAAATAGCTAGGGTTTCCTCATATTGAGGTGGAACTCCTTGTGTTCTACTCTATGGCCTTTCCTGACGCGACAGCCTGTGACCTGGCTAGCCACACAGTAGGTCGACGCATGCAGGCTGCGTGTCGAGTGTGGGGACTGACAGCTAGGAGATCCGCAGACTGCCAGTCCTACCGTGGGTCGGGGGTGCACGGTCGGTCGCTATCTGAGAGGCGATAAAGGAGGCGAGGAGGCTGTTGGTATGAGGTTCCTGGTCAGGATTTATTGAGGGGATAGGGTGAAGGAGATCCTGCCAGGAGGGTTCAGGGACCAGAACAGCCCCGAACACCTCTGTGCAAGGGTTTTTAAAGGGGGTGGAATCAGGGGGTGGGCACAGGTCAACGACCAATGGGACACATCCAGGGGAGGAGAGAGCAAAGGGGCCCATCCAATGGGGAACCGATGGGAGGAGGAAGGGGTTACAAAAGCCAATGGGGAACCGGAGAATCAGGGAACATTCTGGAAAGAGGGTAGGGGTTACAGTTGATGGGCAGGTCGAGGAGGGAAGGGTTACAATGATTGAAAGGGAACATTAGGGAATAAAGGGAGGGGTTACAATAACTGTCAGGGAAAGGGGTGGGTACAAATAACAAAGGGATAAACCATTTTTGAACTTTTAAGGGGGAAAACAAAACACAACACAACACTTTCCTCCTTGTCCTGTTGCTGAGCTCCACTGAAAATAATCCAGCACCATTTTCTTGACATCCTCCTATGAGATATTTATATGTATTGATTAGATCCCCTCTCAGTCTTCTCTAGGCTAAACAGTTCCAACTCCCACAGTCTCTGAATTGTAAGATGCTCCAGACAAGATTGCATTGGCCACAGATTGAAGTCTGCTTGCAAATGATCCCTTAGGCAATTACATCTGTTGAAATAAAATTTCCTTTAGGATTTTCGCCTCCTTTTTATGACAGCATCTCATGAGCCAAATAGTGCATGTCTTCTTTAGACTAAGGAGAAGCAGGTATGCTTCATATACTCTTGTGTGTCACATCTGATTCCTTTTATTACATTTTTATTATTGCAATATGCTTTTCCTTCTATTTTCTTTGCAGCAGCTGGACCAGTTACTAGCAGTACAATCCCATCTGTTTTCTGAGGTCAAACTCTGATTGAAAGGAAGAAAGAAAAGCCAGAATAAGCAAGTGTTTCCAGATGCTGCTGACACTGTGCATTCTTGAAGTGCGTGCTCAAAAATGATGCAAAAAAGAGCTCCTAGCAAAACCATGACAGCAACAGGCTTTCTCTCTGCCCCACAGCAAGGGACATCCTCAATTCAGTTTCCTACTAGGATATTTGATCCAAATTCAGCTGAACCTGCCCCACAGAAGCTCTCCACCAGTAATAAGGAAATAAAAGAACACCCACAAGCAGAAATGAGGTTTAAGACATTAATATACAATGTAAGAAGTTTCAGTCTCAGTCTCAAGGTTTTAAGTGGAAGGGATCGTTGAGATGCAGTACAATTTTACTATTCTCTGTCTCATTGCCACAGTCTAGCTCAGGACCATTTCCTTCTAAACCCTGCATTTATCTGTGTGGAGAGCCTAGCTGAAAACTGGCTCAAGAGCAAAGGACATGGTAAGATTGCGCTCGTGCACATACAGGCCCAAGGACAGTATGTCCTTGGACCCAGCTGTTATACAACAATAGAATGTAAAACAGAAACAAGAGCGTGAGAAAAGAGAGAACTAAACGGTGGGACCAGGGAAAACAAAAACCGCAGCCAGGCTGAACTCGCTAGAAGTTAGTGGACCAATTAGGAGCTTAGCTTTTGCAATATGCATGAGCCTAATTAAGTGTGCTATAAATGTAACCCTTTGCTGGAGAATAAACGAGACTTTCTGATCATCATCGGATGGTGTCTGTCTCCCGCCGATTCCCACATATCTGAAGGAATTAAGTCAGTGTTTCAGTACACTTTCAGTCTGCATAGAAAACACAGGCAGAACTGAGACTGGACCCACCTTGATATTTCTCAGTAAGCTCTGGCAATGATCTAGATGCTCCAGAGAGAAGAATATATAAATACATGGATTGTATTTGGCTTGCTTGAACTTTGAAGGTAACTGTTTGACTTATTAGTATATTCAACCCTCTCTCTCGTGGTGAAATTANATAAATATTATAAAATAGCTGCCTTATGAATTAATGGTGTCTTCCATCTAAACAAGTGTCCCAATTTTTAAAGGATTTATCATTCTCTTAAATGAAAAATTAGGGTTAAATTATGCCCTTCGTTGTATTCTTATACTACTATATGGATTTGTGTTGATATTAACACTGATGTTATCAAGCAGAATCAAGTTCCTCAGCTACAGACAGTGAGGAATAAGGAACAGAAATATCTGAGATAATGATTTGTTATCTTGTGCATCCATTTCTTTTTAAGACTAGTCTTGGTCATTCTTTCAACATACAAAAAAATTTATACAAATAGCATATTTTTCCTCTCTTTTTTTTTTCTTTTCCAGTTGNTGGTGTCTGTCTCCCGCCGATTCCCACATATCTGAAGGAATTAAGTCAGTGTTTCAGTACACTTTCAGTCTGCATAGAAAACACAGGCAGAACTGAGACTGGACCCACCTTGATATTTCTCAGTAAGCTCTGGCAATGATCTAGATGCTCCAGAGAGAAGAATATATAAATACATGGATTGTATTTGGCTTGCTTGAACTTTGAAGGTAACTGTTTGACTTATTAGTATATTCAACCCTCTCTCTCGTGGTGAAATTAGTAATTTATGGCTTCAAATTTTAGACCTAATTAACCAATTTTACAAGGGTAGTAAAGGCATTGAATTGGAAGGTTTGTTGTTTTTCTGAAGAAATTCCAAATAAGCATATATCTTACAATGTAACCATAAAATTTTTTGCCNCATCCATTTCTTTTTAAGACTAGTCTTGGTCATTCTTTCAACATACAAAAAAATTTATACAAATAGCATATTTTTCCTCTCTTTTTTTTTTCTTTTCCAGTTGAAGAAATCTTCACCAAAACTTTTAAAGTAATGATTCAGCAGAAGGAAAAGACTGATGGATGTCAGACTAATGGATTTTGTTTTTAATAGTTGTGGCTTGTTTGATGAAAGGCAATGGTATATGACAGAAGCAAATGAATGAAACTTTGCATTATAGAAAGTTCTGATCTCAGCAGTTTCATTTGCCACAAGATGAGTGACCAGAAAAGCAGGCATTTTTAAAGGATGTTTTGAAGAGAGGTGCTATGTATTTTGCTATTCTGTGATTACTAAACTTATTAAGCTCCTACTAGCAATTACATGGGATAGGGCTGTCTTTTGAAAAAACATTTAAAAAGAACAGGGGAAGGCTTATTTTTTCTGAAAAAACTTAAGAACTTGCAGACAGACCAGGAAATAGTACTAAAAGGTATTCTCCTTATAGTCAGTTATTTTAATAGTCCTTCAACCAATACTGATTTCAGGTGCAAAGTACCTCATATAGTCCTAGCCACATTCTAAATTTTAACTTGCTGCTAACTGCCTTTGGCTATTTTTTACTGTCAGTATCACATTAGAAGCTCACTGACAGTGCATAAATAGTTAAACTGTCAAACTTATTACTGTGCAAAGTCACCTGGCTGTACTCTTCATGTTTGCTTCATATAAATCCAACTAAAACCAAAATGAGATAAGAAACACAGGATTTCTACATTATAAGCCTGGAATCAGAATCCTGGTTCCATTTTCTGGGAAGCACACAGAGCCTGGATTTATCCAGAAAAGCCTCTTAAGTTTATATCAAAGTAAAGAAATGCAATTGGTTCATTTTCAAAGCAGTGCAGTTTTCAATTTAGGGCTTCCCAGACAGTGAGATGTCCTACTGTCTTGTTTGTTTAATGTTCTAAGGGGATCTTAGGTATTATTGATTTGGTGTTGCAAATCACAGCTCTGCTAAGGTGCAAATAGAAGTAGCATTCACACATATTTAAGGAGAAAACACAGTCAAACATGCTGAGCAGCCTTGAGACTCCTTGCACCTTCATGTTTCCACAGGTGTTCAGGGTAATAAAATGATTAGAAGAGAGAGGTACATAACAAAGGAACTAACAAGATCCTCCACAGCCTGCTGGGCTATGAATTTTACTGGTTGAAATTTGCCCCTTTCTTGAGACTCCACATGGGATTTGTACATCACTTCCATATTATCAAGTTTTTAAGAGTTTATATGTCAAGGTTTGTGATTGTGAGAGTATCTTTAGGCAGCATGAAAAGAGGACCAAAACATCTACCACGGAAATTTTTTGTGAAATAAGCAGTAAATATGGTGTAGTGGTTTTGCTCTCCACTGGCTTAGAAACTGCACTTGCAGATGATGTCTCTCAGCTTGTGGAGGAAAGCAAGAGCATGGTGAAGGACAAACAACAATGCCACTGCTGCAGATCTCCTGGAAGAAAGGATGGCTAAGAAGCTCCCTTGCCTCAGTGACACCAGTGATTCTTCCCATGAAACAAGATGATTTTTGCAAGAGTCACTGCAACCCAATACATAAAAGCACTGTAGGGATGTGATGCTGCAATTACTATTGGCCTGTCTCATGCCTATGTGTAGAGAAGATGGTATTGGCAGGTGGCTGCTGTTCTCGATGAAAAAAATGATGCAGGACCTCTTGTGCCATTTGAATTCTACCCTTTATATTGATGAGGACTGAATCTGACTCTAGTTAACAAAACTTTCCTGTTTGAATGATCTTTAGATTGGTATGTGCAGTCCAGCTCCTCCTTTCAATTAAATTATAAAATAATTTCATGCAAGGTATGAATGGTACAGGGTTCCCCCATATGCAACACTTAGACACAAATATTGTTAATGTGAATGTGTTTGCATGTATAGCTAGAAAACCTTTCAAACCCTCAACACTGTTTTAATTATTAAGCCACAATCTTATAGCAATAAAAAAACATACTAAGCAATGGGAAAGTATTTCTTTCTGAATAATCCTAAAGCACAAGTGGTGTTTCACTTCATAAATCCTCCAATTGTTAAAAATAGGTTAGAAACTGTTATACTGTTAATAGTAATATTGTTAGATAATTAATAATTGTTATATTGATAATGCATGTACTGTTAGAGAGTTTTGTTATTGTGTTGAAGGTGTAGTGGGTTTGGGGGAATAGCAGTTGAGCCTGCCTGCCTGAATAGCCTGGGTGGAGTGCACCCCCTGGGCGGGCGAGCCTGCCTGCCTCAATAGGACTTTTAAGAACCAATCAGCGTCTTATCTTTCGTGCAAATAAAGGATTCAAAAAGGCGACCAACCAAAATGTACAAAAATCTGTATAAAAGAGGGCCTAAGTCAGCCCAGAGGTGTGCTGCTCCAGAGGGAACATTCAGGGACCAGCTCCTGCCCAAGAAGCAGCACCGCGACGCTGACTGGGACTGCTACTGCTCTGCACCCTGACTCCCCTTGCTTTAAGCCACTCAATAAAAGCTGAAATCACTAAAAAAAAACCTAAACCGGGAGTGCATTCCCGTTTTTAACACAAGCATGTTACAAAGATGACTGGACTGCGTCTCATAATGCTGTTGTTGAAGATTGTTTCTCCAAAGGAAACAAGCTGTCATTTTGGGATCAGGAAAGTCCAGAGGTTGTGCTGGTGACAGCCAGCTGTGTACCTATTTAAACTCGCAGTGTTACCAATATTCTAAAATCCATCATTTATTTCCCTTTGGGCCAGTCATATGCAGATATGATGACAATCTTAATGACTACTCAAAATAATAGATTAAATAATAATATATCTGATTGAGTATCACAACTGCTCTAGCTAGCTAAAATACAAATTAGCTTGCAAGCTCATATCTTGGAGGAGTGGGGAAGCTACATTACTTGTGAAAAGCATTAATTAGCATTAAGCAGTTTGCAAATTTGAAATCTGAAGAAAACTGACCTTGTGACACTGTAGGACCTTTGACAAAAAAATAACAACAACAAAAAAAAAAAACCAGAAAATAAATTGAAGGATATAAATAAAATTATGCTTTCTACCCCATTTTACCTCTCCAAAACTAAAGCAGGTAGAACCACTGGCTCTTTCTACAGGACTGATGAGGCTTCACAAAGGTCCATGCAAAATATATCAGACCAAGTATGGAAAAGGATAAGACACCTAGGGTTACAGCAGTGTTCTCCTTGCTTTCTGGTGCTCTTTCAGTATCTTTTGCCTCTACTAGCACTTGAAACAAGCACCTGTAATCTGTTAACTCTCTATTTAAGGGAGCGTTTAGCATTTTCTTTGTTCTGGTTACAGTATCAGGAGTGCAAGGGCAACATGCAGCCTCAGCAAAGCAGGAGGGAGGAAAGGAAGGAGACAGGAAGGGGGAGTGTGAAAAATGAGGTTCACTTTCCTGGTAAAATTTTAAAAGTTTAATATTAAAAAAAAACAAACCAAAAACTAAAAAACAAACCACAACAGGAGACAGAAATAAAGCAAAGGGTTACAGCCCGGTGTTTGGCATTCAGCCAAGAGCATACTTAGTATCTTGGAAACACACTTTAAATACGTTTTTCTATTGCCTCGGCCTGTTGCATATTCATAGACTATTATGCATTATTCAAACATTCCTTTGAGTTTTAGGTGTTCTTTTTCTTGGTTATAACCTTTGACTTGTCTTCGTGCCATCCTGTAGATTAAATCAATATGTTTTATTTCTCCTTGTGGTTCCATCCTGTTGTTTTTACACTCCTTGATAACGAAGAGTCAATAAATCTTTCCTTTGGGGTTCTGGTTTCTGTCACTGTTATCTTCAGCCAGATAGGATAATCCAAAAATGTGAGGAATCACAATTCTCTGAGTCAGTTACATGAATAAAAGCATTCTAACATCATATAGTCTCTATTTTAATATTATGCTATGTCCTAAGATATATTTATCACACTTCTATTTCTAAGTTTTGTTAACAGCAGAAATAAAAACTATATTCATACAGCAAAGTTATTCCAACATTATACATATAGCATTAATTTTAATATTTGCGAAAAGCCAATAATGTAATAGGTATTTTTAACAGGGAGGTAAATTAAAAAATTATTCCCTAACAAAGATAGAAAATTCAAAACCTAATGATTGCTTTTGCCTACCCTAGTTCAGTAGCAATTTGTGTCACTCGGATTTTACTTCTTTTGTCATTGTCTTTTGCCGTCACTGGTCTTCCCTGATGTCCCCATAAATCTTTAAACCCTGAAGCTAAAAGAGGCTGCTTTGTGCACCAGCTTCAGTATTGATTTTGCTAAAGAGTATAAAATCTAGTCAGATGACAAGGAAATGAATCTAAGGTACCCTGCCAAGAACTCCCATTAGTTGTCATATCAGGCATCAATTCAATCAACCCTTGAGAGCACCACATGAATAAACATCAAAACCTCTCTGGCATGTTAATGCATCAGTTGCCTTATTGTTAATGCTGCCATGACATTCCAAGAAAAGTACTATCTTGGGAATTCAGCCCCTTCCAGCTTCAAGTCCAAAGATGATTTGACACAAGCTTAGAAGAAGGCAGGGTTCAGGAGAGGGGACGTGACAGCCAAAAACTGTGGGCACAGATGCTTTAAACATAGCTTTGACCTCTTGCTACATGCACAGTCCAGCCCTACCCAATCTGGGCATACTGCCTCCCTCTTGCATCCCAGTGCATGGTGATGCAGTGCCCCAGGTCAGGCCCAGGGCTTCCCCTGTGCTGGAATTTGTATTTGAAAAAATCAAAAAGTCTCAAATCTTGGTCTCAAGCCATACTAATAAACTGGTTCTGAGCTGCTAGATATGAATGACTTTCTGCTCTAGGGCTATCAGGGAGCCTGGTGTGGCAGGACGTCCTCCCCCTCTCTCTACCACAGATGGCCTGTGCAGATGGAAGAGATAACCCAGGCCAGGTCAAAGGCCCAGCAAGGGGTCCTCTCCTGGCACCAAAGAAGTCTGTAGCCCCAACCAACAATCAACATCTTGGTATGGAGAGCAGATGTGGGAAGAGATAAAAGAAAAATAAATATCATTGACCAAAGACACTGTTCTTTATGACTATAAAAGTCACACAAATTAACACGGGGGTAGAAGTCTCTAACACACTCCCTGGAAATGTGTGGGGTGGCTTCTGCCCAAAGCATGGTCGCATCTTCATGGTTACTTTTCCGGAAATTGAGAGCAAAGGATTTCGATGTGTGTCCCATTAGCAATTGGATGGTAAGATACATTGACTCCTAAGCTAGACTATTTCTTCACTAGCTGTAATATAGGTACCTTAATCATGTAGTGTATGTTATCTACTAGTAGTTATTTTTTTTCCTGTGTAGTAAATAGTCTGTTTAAAGTCTAATGTCTTAAAGTCTAATGTCTGTTAATCTTCTGTCTATTAAATAAATAATTTTTTTTGTAATAGACCTAATTTGCCATTATTAAAGAACTTGTGAACGAGAGTGGGTTTTGGGGTGCTGGCCACCCCAGTAAAGCTACTGCCAGCTGCTGGAGGCCTGGGCAAAAAGCAGGGGCTTATCTAAGTTCCCATCTCCATTCATAACACCTGATGACAAGAACCCCTTGTCTTACTCCAGGCTGTACCATATGTTTTTTCTGTGATCAGGGTCTTTTTCTTCTCCCTAGGGGGACCCTTATCCCTGGCACAGCTTCCTTCTGTCTTATCTAACAAGGTTTTAAATTCATTGCAGTGAAGTTATTCTCTCCTAATATGTTTGTAGAGTACCTGGCACAATAGGGACCTAGTATCAGTCGGGATCTTTGCTTTCTGCTGTGGTAATAATTTTTTGAGCAGACTTTCATTAAGATCAATTACTACTTAAGAAACAGCTGCACTGTCACTTTATAAGGCTGTTGACTGTTTTAACTCTCTGCTCCAGAAACAAGGTTTTAGTCTTCCTAGTAGACATGGATATGGGTAAAACAGGCTGAAGCATGAACAAAGGCAATTTTGCTATTAAATAGGAAAATTCAGTATCACAACATCTGAGACTGCCAGGAATTAAAGCACTGTTAAACAACACTGATCTCACCTCTCTATAGAGGTGCATTTGGATTCATCCATCTTCATTTCATTTTTCATTGTCTTTCGGTGGATGGCGCAGTCTCTGAACTAGCCCAGATCACAGCTAATAAGAGGGACACAGGTGTAGTCCAGTGAGGCTATTTAACATTGATAGGGGAAACATTTAGTAGCACGGCAAGTAACAAAACACAGGCAGCCTTTCCTGATTTCTTTCTCCCCCCACCCCTTAAAATACAAAAGTCTGTAAGGACAGGCACAGAAATAGTGAGAAGGCAAGGTCAGAAGTTGGAAGCTAAGTTGTTCATTCTATACCCGCACCACTCATCCTAAGGGAGCATGAGGGCTCTCTGGTACCTCACCTGAAGATTTGCCACAGATTTCCCTTCCATGTCACTGTAAATTTCTGGCCTTGTCACCTGCAAAAGGCTTCTGCAAATACAGATAGCTAAAACATTCCAGTTGCTCTGCATTCTCTGATAATCCAGCTGCCTCCAGGAATGACTGCAGTCAGTAATTATCAGAGGGATTTTAGATAATGCAAGAATCTGTCAAGGCTGACAGGCTGCTAGAAATCATGAAAAGGAGCAGAATGATAGTCCCAGGTGGTAAAGAAAGCTGTGGTGCACACCCCAATATTAATGGTACACTACCATTTTCATTACTCTGTACACATTTTTGGGAAATTACTTTAGGTCAGTTCCCAGTCTGTGAAGGTACAGTAATGTGCACCTTCCCCAACAAGTACAGTTTCTCTTTCAACAGACAAGTCAAGCTATTGTAAACCTATGGTGAAACAAGGGCTGTGGGGGTGTGTGTGGGTGGGGTGTGTGTCAAAGTCTGTAGTCAAGTATTGTCTTGCTGGTAGATTAGCTTTTTAAAGGTTGCCTTGACTTTACAGAGCTTTTTCTAAGCTACTGGCAGAGAAAGAAATTATGGAGAGTAATAAATAGTTATAATCACTTGGGGGGAAAAAATGAAAGACCTAATTACTTGAAAGCTAGAGTCAATTGTATTAATGACACCTTAGTAATGTCCTGCATAAGGGCTTCACTGTCCTTAATTTTTCATCTACAAGGAATAGCAATAATGATCTCGTTACCTCAGGAGAGATGTTCCAGATCTAGGGTTTCTCTAACCAGAGCAAAGCATGCTGGAAGCACAGTAGTCTGGATTCCTCACATCCTTGTCCCATTTAACAAACAGAGAAGTGGAAACAAGGGCAACTGAGTCATCCCAAACTAGGCCAGACAAAAGCAACAACCACCCTTCTCAGAACTGGGTTTCCTGCTGACCGAATCCACAGAGGAGTGTGTGCGTGTGCGTGTGCGTGTGCGTGTGCGTGTGCGTGTGCGTGTG
>VZSE01005325.1:1026-17917 GCA_013398275.1 Promerops cafer | reverse complement strand
GTGTGCGTGTGCGTGTGCGTGTGCGTGTGCGTGTGCGTGTGCGTGTGTGTGTGTGTGTGTGTGTGTGTGTAGCAGAGGGTGGAGGGTAGCTGGAGTGAGATGTCCAGGGAAACTTGGAGCAGCTAGAACCAAAGAAATCTCATTCTGGGAGCTGATAGCCTTTTGATGTCATGAGGTAGTATCCAGCTGTTGCCTGGTGAGCCCANGTGTGTGTGTGTGTGTAGCAGAGGGTGGAGGGTAGCTGGAGTGAGATGTCCAGGGAAACTTGGAGCAGCTAGAACCAAAGAAATCTCATTCTGGGAGCTGATAGCCTTTTGATGTCATGAGGTAGTATCCAGCTGTTGCCTGGTGAGCCCATTCTGGCACTGGTTAGCAATTGCTACCAAAGCATGCAGCAGCTGGGCTGACTACCGTCCAGATGGGAGGTGAAGAAAAGGACTTGTGAGCAGTATAGAGGAAATGTTGTAGCTGTGGATGGGGCAGAGGAATCTGAAAACAAGGGGCAGACATGGGAAGAAAAGCAGAAAGAGAACAACAGTTGAGCAGGTGTAATGGGCATAAGAAGCCTGAAACTCGGCAAAAGTTCTTCTTCTACGTGTAGATTAATCAGATTAAAGGTAGCCTAAAGATATCAGTCCATAGAGTTCTTTCAATGAAAAATGTAACCCGATGTAGACCTTGCTCAGAAATCCAGGAAAACAAATTCACAAGTTTATCTTTGCAAGGACATTTATGAGCACCACTTGTTCATCTTTCCAAGGACATTTAGGAGCACATCAGGATCACAGATGAGCAAAGTGGATAAGGCCAGTCAGATTAAGTGAAAGCTCAAAAGAACAGTCAGTTTAAGGCTATCCTAAACCTTGACATAGCATCCAGTGATTGAGACCATAAGAAAGGGATTACAGGGCCAACCCATCTGTGACAGGACAATGAGAAACCAGGAGATGTTTGTCTCTGACAAGAGAAACTAGGAAAGGTGGTGTTTTTTGGGGGAGAGACCCTGATTAGTTTTTTGCAGGCTGCTCTCCTCATGTTGTTCCCAGCAGATGCAGTGGTTGGATATGGAAAATTTGAGTGTATGTTTCTACCTGCCTCATTTAGTATCTCTTAATGTTACAGAATCACAGGAAGACAGGTTGAGTAGGAAATCTTGAGTCAGTTGGTAAAGTGAGCTTCAGCAGCAGCAGTAGCTACAGTAAACCCTGGGGGCTGAGCACTAAAATGGGCTGAGTAGGGGGCTCTCAGAGTCAGGGAAACATGAGCAAAAGCTAAAGTACTCACAGGAACCCACAGCACTCAAGAGCAAGGCTTGAGCCTTGGGTGGGGGTTGCTAGGAGCAACTGTGACAGATCTAAACAGCTCTTGGGAGCGTGAGTGAGAAGGGTGTGTGGTGTGGTAGTTTGTGAGGAATGGTTCCTCTCCTTAAGAAGGTCAACATCGTTGCAGAACCAGAGAGCAATGTGTAAGTGCCATAGTTAGTATTGAGGGGAATAAGTAGTCTGAGTTCCAAACGTTATGGTTATGACATGCTGTAGAGCTTGTTCCTCAGTGGCTGTTGGAGTTGCTGCACAAGTGATGTTGGAGGCTTACCCCTAAATAGTAGATGTAGCTCTGCAGCTCTGGTTGTAAGGAGTGTCTGGTGCCGGTCTGGGAAGCTGGGACCAAGAGTCTTCTGCTCTTCAGAAAGTGGGTCTGGGTTGCAACAGAGGAGGATCTGGGTAAGGCTTCTTTCTTCTCAATGGTGCCAAGCAATAGGTCAGAAATTACCACACAGAAAGTTGCACCTGAATGTAATGAAGAACTTCTTTACTGTTCAGATGACCATACACTGGAACAGATTGCCAAGACAGAATATGGAGTCTCCTTCTCTGGAGATACTCAAGAACTGTCTGGATGCAATTCTGTGCAATGTGCTCGAGGATCACCCTCCTGTTGCCTCTGGTCTTATTGTTTGGCACCACTGAGAAGAGCCTGGCTCCCTCCTCTTGACACCCTCCCTTCCAACACTTATATACATTGATGAAGTCCCTTCTCAGTCATCTTCTCAAGGCAGAAGAGTCCCAACCCTTTGTTGCCTTCCGCTGAGCCTGCTCCAGGAACTCCATGTCGCTCTTGTCCTGAGGAGCCCAGAACCAGACACAGCACTCCAGATGTGGCCTCATGAGGGCTAGGTAGAGGGTCAGGATTACTTCCCTCCACCTGCTGGCAGTGTTCTTCCTAATGCACCCAAGGATACATACCATTGGCCTTCTTGGCCACAGGAGCTCACTGCTGGCTCATGGACAGCTTGTTGTTCAACAGGACCCACAGGTCCTTCTCTGCAGAGCTGCTTTCCAGCGGTTTGGCCTCCAGCCTGTACTGGTGCAGGACTCTGCATTTGTCTTTGTTGAACTTCAGATAGTTCTTCTCTGCCCTTCTCTCCAACCTGTTAAAATCCTTCTGAATGTCAGCACAACACTCTTGGGTATTGGCCACTCCTCTCAGCTTTGAGTTGTCAGTGAACTTGCTGAGGAGGCATCTGCTCCTCCCCCCAAGTTACTGATGAACAAGTTAAACAATACTGGACCCAATATTGACCCTTGGCAGATACCACTAGTGACAAGCCTCCAGCTAGGCCCTCTTCTACTGATTTTGTCCCTCTGTCATGTGCCATTCAGCCAGTTCTCAATCCACCTTGCTGTCCACTTATCCAGTCCACACTTCCTGAGTTTACCTATGAGGACATTGTGAGAGGCAGTGTCAAAAGCCTTGTTGAAGCTGAGGTGGAAAATACACACTGCTCTCCCCTCATCCAACCAGGTAATTGTCTCATCACAGAAGGCCATCAGGTTGGTCAAGCATGATTTGTCTTTACTGAGTCCACGCTGACTACTCCTGATCCCCTTCTTTTGTCATCCACATAGGTAGAGATGGCCTCCAAAATGAGGCACTCCATCACCTTTCCAGGGATTGATTTAGGCTGACTGGCAGGTATTTCCTTGGGTCCTCCTTGCCCCTTTTGAAGACTGAGGTGACATTTACTCTCTTCCAGTGCTCAGGCATATCCTCCTGATGTCCGCAACATTTCAAAGATGACCATTAAAGGCCCTGCTGTGGTGTCCTCCAACTCTCTCAGCACTCATGGGTGCATCCCATCAGGATCCATGGACCTGCAGACATCAAAGCTGTCTGTGTTCTCTAAACCAATCCTCCCTGAATGAGGGAAAGTCTTCCTTCCAATGTTCCTTTACCCTGGTCCCCTGAGTCAAAGATTCCCAAAGGTTGGCCATGTCAGTGAAGACTGATGCAATGAACACATTCAGTTACTCTGCCTTCTCTGCATCCTTTTTTACCAGGGTCCCCTCTCCATCTAGCAATGGGCCCACATTTTCCCTGGTTTTCCTTTTGTTATTGATATATTTGAAGAAGCCCTTCTTGTTGTCCATGACATCCTTGGCCATATTTAGTTGCAGATGTGCCTTGGCCTTTCTTATCTCATTTCTAGTTACTCTGAAAACGTCTTTATGTTCATTCTGTGTGGCCTGTCCCTGCTCCGACCTCCTGTGTATTTCCTCTTTATGCTTGATTAATGACAGTAGTTCTTTATTCATCCACGCAGACCACTTGCTCCCTTTGATGGTACATCAGGATGCATCATTCTTGAACATGGAGGATATGATCCTTGAATATTAACCAACTCTCTTAGATCCCTCTTCCCTGCAGAGCCTGTTCCCATGGGATTCTGCCCAGGAGATCCCTGAAGAGTTTCAAGTTAGCTGTCTTGAAGCCCATGTTCATAATTTTGCTTGCTGCCCTGTTTCTTCCTTGCCTGTACTGAACTCCACAGTCTCACAGTCGCTATAGCCAAGGCTGCTTCCCGCCTTCACATCTGACAGAATCAATTAGGTTGGAAAAGACCTCTGAGATTATCGAGTCCAACCTATGACCAAACACCACCATGTCAACTAGATCATGTCTTTCCTTAAACACCTCCACCACCTCCCTAGGCAACTCATACCAATATTCCATCACCCTTTCTATGAAAAAAGGTCTTCCTAATGTTCAACCTAAACCTCCCTTTGCAGAGCTTAAAACTATGTTCTCTTGTCCCATTGCTGGTTGCCTGGGAGAAGAGGCTGACCCCCACATGCCTACCACTTCCAACAATACTTTCCCTGTTTGTTAGTATAAGGTCAAGCAGCACACCATTCCTTCTGGGGGTCTTCGTTACTTCTGCCAGGAAGTTGGCATCAGCGACAACTGATGGAACAGGCATGCCTTAGACTGTGCTTCTCTGTGTTTCTTCTCCAGCAGATGTCAGGTTAGGTAAAGTCCTCCAAAAATATAATTAAATTGAAAAGAAAAGGGTGTTAGGAGGGGGTAGGGAATGTATGTCTGCTATTTTTTGAATTGCCTTATGGGTTTGAGCCTTGTTCAAGATTTTCCCAATAAGCAGAAAATCTAGGAACTTAGTTGTGTCACTCTGTATCTTATTAGGAATATAAGTAGCATACAGGTTTATATGTTCTTGGGCATGAGGTCCATCAAAGATGAGCCTCTCTCTCCTTGTTATAGCTTATGAAATACCTGTTTGCAGTCCTCTGAAGCTGTTTCTTCCCAGCATCCATTAACAGAGAATCAGTTTTCAGGGAAAGAAAAGGTTTTTCTGTAATCTCCTATGAAATGTTTTAGATGTCTTACTTGTTTCTGTGCACCTGCCTGTTCAAATCTGCCTGTACTGTTCAAAAGAAGGTTATGCATCTATTGGTGTTTTAAGGTATAAACTTGATATCTGATAAATTTTATATGGCCTCTTAATAATACCATTCCAAAATAAACATTTCAAGGATAAATATTAATTACTTTAAATGTTACTTCATATTTGATATGCTGCAGACAGTGCTTGTTTTAAGTAAGTAGAAACAGGTGTGCAATAATTGATTTAATTAAATTAAACAAGCAAGTAAGGAATGAGATACACATGGCTATTTTCAAGGAGAGATACTGTAAACACTAATTGTGCAGCTGGAATTCAATAACCAACAAAACTATTCCCTCTTCCTAATTTTATGAGATGGAAGAAATCTTGATGTTCTCAGTCATGACATTGTTATTTATACCTTGCTAAGGTATAAAGAAGAGGTGCCCATAACCAGGCCAGCCATGACATAAATGCAGCCAGCTGAATTTTCATATCTGGGCCCTTATGAATCCTATAGAGACCCAAGAAGAATGATGTAGCATTGCTTTCACAATGCCTGTTAAGCCCAAAAGAGTCAGTGATTGTCTAAGTGAATGATTTTCAAAACGAATTAGCAAAAATACTCCTGCATTCCCCTTCTGGCTAAATTAAGTCCTTTTACGTAAAATAAAGGATGGCTAGTATCTTTCCAGTGCTGATTCACCATGTATGACTACTGTAAATTTTGTGTGTAATGAATAAATAATACTTAGAAATGAGAGAAATGGATTTGCAAATCTTTACAAATATCTGAGTATTTATTTCTGGTCTTAGAGGGTCCTCATTAGCATTTATCTTAATCAATACATTTGCTCCCTGCAGAAGTACAGACAAGCTCAGCTTTTACAACTACAATAATTTTGATGGCTTTTTCTACTATTGCTAGCAGAACTCAACCCAGCTAAGGTAGAGCACGAAGCTACTTTCCAGTCTGTTTTGTGCATTCCTGTGTGCAGGTCATATCAACTACTCATTTGTTATCCCACAAGAGGCAATAAATGACTCAAGTCAGATGCACAGAGTCAAATTCACAGCAGACAACTTACCTCACGGGACTGATTTCCCAGATCTCCCCATGCTGATTAAGGAAAGGGACTGCCTGTACCAAATGGAGCAATGCCTGTGCTGGCTGAGGAGGGGGAATAAGTCTTGCTGCTCAGAAAATGGCTGTCAGCCCCACCTGCCTAGCATTTGTGTTCACAAAGCCTGGCTCTGAGATAGGTCGTAGATCGTTAGAAATAATAATGGAAAAAAAAAAAAAAAAGGGTGTGTGAAATGGAGAGAGACATTTTTCTTTTTTGGCTCCTAGGGGCCCCAGGAAATGGAGTTCCATCTCCATTCTATGCATACCATCTCCAGCAAATCCCAAACCAAGCCTGTGTATGTTTTACAGACAGGATTGTGGAGTGTCATAGGGTGTGGATGAATGCAAGCTGTCTAAATGGATGGACCTGTTTCACTTTATATAAATAACTGAATATTAAATGGAACACACACTGGCATATATCCACCCTTCCCCCCTGCATCTTTCTATCACCATCATCTCCTCTTCCCGTTGCTGTAATGGGGAAGCCATAAAAATACTATTCCAGAGGAGGGCAGCAGAGGGAGCAGGGAAGAGAAGCAGCTCTTCTCTCTCCTGGCCTTACAGAAATGTGCCTGAGCATTTATTTGGGGTTTTTAAGTGCATCCAAATGTTTGACTGAAAGGCTGGATTTACTTTCACCGTAGCACCTTCAGCAGGGACCCACATTGCTGCTTTCACAATGTCTTTGGTCCTCCTTCCACATATATAAGATTATTTGTGACAATGGCTGTAGAAGGTGGGCACCCTGCTATTATTCTTCTGCAAGATCCTCACTGAGGTTTGCTTGTGGCTGGAAATTCACGGTGTTTGGTTTTATCAGGCATCATACATTTGATGAATAAGACTTTATGTAGTGAAAAGAGGGTTTAGTTCAACTTGTTACCAGATGATAAATGGCCTAGACCTGGTGAGCTAACACAATGCTTGTTCTCCAAAACTACTGGCCTGTGGAAACTGTACAATGCCCACTGTGTAAGAAAAAGAACTGGAAGTTCACTAGCCTCAGTGTCCTGCTAACTCAGCCAGGTGATCTGGAACTTTGGGGTCAACAACCACAAGGGACCACCAGGGAGACCCCCAGCATAGAAGAATGCATGCATAAAGGGGAGGGGAAATATGTTAATGATTTGGGGAAATGATTATCATATGTATGTTTATCCCAGGACAATCAATGAATATGTATGAAAAATACAGTACATAAACAGAAACTTTCCTGTACCCAGTATGGGTGGGCTTTTGGGAGGAGCTATCCCCTGTGCATCTGCCTGAATAAAGAATTCCTGCTTCTTAATGCTACATTGGTGTTACAGAGTTTTTTATTTTACCAAATTTTTGGTAACAAACTTGCTTTCAAAACCAACCTGTTGAGAGATCTGTCTGCCTTTTCTTTCATGTTTTATACTAATAATTTTTTGGCCTTGGCAAACAAAATTAAGTCCTTTGTGGTCTCACTGGACCATTAAAAAAGAGAAGCAGCTCTCATCTGCCTCTTCAAAATTTCCTGATATCAGCAGATGTTGTTTTGCTATTTCACCATTGATTAGGTATTCAAATAACCTAACCAAAAAACAGGCATTTAATTAACAGGCAAAGAGGTACTTTATGGTTGGGCACTGCTTGAACCAAAGTCTTTATTAATGTAACTGCAATAAATACCAACAGCTGCATATCAGCTTCACAAATGTTCTTCTCTATGACATTACCCTGGCATTGTTCTCTCCACATAACCCAAATGGTCACTTTTCACTGTGATACTACTTCAGAAAGGACATTTCCTCAATGTCTTGTGGGTCAGAGTAGTACTGCTGAAGTTGAAAATATATGTGACTGCCTTCAGAGAAAGAAAAGTTACCCAGTTTATCCTGGTGATGTCCAAACTCTATGTGCACAACAGAAAAAGGATCAAATTAGCTGTTTAATCAAGCATGTTTTCTGCGTATCATGGCAATGTTTCTTATTCTAACGACTGTGTCATTAGGAACATCTTTCTGGTAAGGCACAAAATTTGCCTTTCTGAGCCAACGCGAATTTAATTTCCTGAGGTCCACACTCCATTGAAGTCACTGTTCTGGAACACTTTTCAGGTTTATGCTGTCTCAGGGAATTAACTTTGTGACATCTTGGCTCTATTAAACCAGTAGAAGTTTTGTCTTAAACTGGAATAGATTTAGTATGTTGTGCACTTTATATTAATAATTGAAATGAAAACTATAGGAGCACAATTTTCTGTCTGCCATTTTAATAAGCTTAACAACTTCCTAGAAGCAAGCTTCTGCTCATAGGGAATCTGTATTTACTCAAATCCCACATGATGCAGTGCTTGTATGTCTTGAATGAATGAAATATAATGTACCCATGCTGGGCTCAACAGCTTGCTCCAGTAGGCTCAGTTCTATGGTGGTGGGTTTTTCTCCCTATGGTTTGTTCCTGTTCTCCCTGATGATTTTACCCTGGGTTCTCCCCTCCTTAGTCCTGCTGTCAGTCACTACCTGGACACACCTGTCACCTTATTTACATAATGTCCCCTGATCCCTACCTCTAGTTCTAGAGAATTCCCTGTTCCTCAGTGTCTCGTTGGTACACTTAACCCTTTCCACTCCCCATGCTTTTCCTATAGGGTGCTAGATCATGGGTTCCTCCTCACTCCCCTCCCCACTGAATTCCTATTGGTCAAAGAATTGTAACTCCTTCCAGGTTTAAAAGTAAGAGTGGGCTTTGCTCTGTCTCCTTGTTCATCCTCGTTTGGGACAACAATAAGCCTGAGAAACTGAATGAGAGGGAGCCTTCTCTAAGTTCTTGCCTCAAACCTCGACACTATAACATCTGCAGCCATAGAGGAACAGCTCTGAACTGCACCGCTTCCCTAGTCTGCAGGCAGACCTGGGAACAGCTTTTGGCACAAACCGGTAGCAGAGCTAGCTGGGATTCCATACTGGCACAGTGTCACAGCTCTATTGAAATTACAGAAAAAAAAGATAAAATGCTAAAGACTTACACAGCTTTTTGCTATTACAATTGCAAGCTTGAAATGCAGGCAGTGAAATTAGGGGCATTTTAGACTTGCTTTCAAATTCCACCCAATGGAGGAGTTCTTCTCTCCCTTAGAAATACTTGGCATTACCTACTTTGCATCATTTGTAATGGAAGAGATAGTCTCAGAGGGAGGACACCATCCTGCTCTGAATAGCAGGCAGTAATCTGCTTAGCAATAGGAACCAAGAAAGCACCACTAGCACACTTCCTTCCTCTTTCCCTCAATTCTGCTGTATGGGCTGGAACACCAGTCTGAAAGTCTAGGGATGTACGATGAAGACTATGGCAAAAGCCCTGCATGACTGCCACCACTGCTGCACCAGTGCTGTGCTCTGAACTAGCTAACATTTCTCAGGATCCAGCACAGGCTGCAATATCCCCTTGTTTCCCCTCAGCTCTTTGCACAGTTTTCTGAGGAGCTACTCTCCTCAGAAATCAGGATTACATGATGACTATCATGGCTCTGATTGGCCAGCCAATTGACCAGCTGAGGACTTAGAGAAGTCCCTGATGATACCCAGAATGAAGTAACAAGACCATGACATGTAGAAGACTGCTTCCTTGAAATCTCATCCTCTATATTCTCTAGCCAGCAACAATTAAACTATTACAGTTTTTCATCTACTGAATTTTTCAAACCATAAGTCTTTTTCTCAAACTGTAAGGAAAAAACCAAACACCTCGGGGGATGGAAAGGTATGCTCTTGTCTCTTCCTACAGAGGGGAAGTCCTGAAAAATGCAAAGATGCAGCTTACAGCTTGCCACTGACTGAGCAAAGCTGAACAAGTCAGCCATAGACCTGAGTCACTCACACACTGGAAGTTTCTCAGCACAGCAATGCAGTCTCATTGCATGACAGGGCAGTAACTCCCAAAATGTTTGTGGCGCTGCTATAATGTGAAGAACAGAGAGTGAGTAAGGATTTTTCAAGATGCTTGCAGTAAACTGGAAACTCAGAAGGTGAGAGGAGGCAGTATTCACCTTCCCTTAATTTCTTTGAAAGCCCTTTTATGTGGATCACTCTGCTCCTTGCTTCTTTGTTTCATGTCCTGTGTTGATAGAGTTTTGGTGTTGTTTTGATCATGTCTAGTGTATTCCTCTTTCAATAAATTGTTTATTGGATAACACATGCAGAAATATTCTTTGCCAGGGAAGTTCACAGGATGTGTCAGACATCTACAACTCTTGCCATCCTGCTGCAAGGCACAAAAAGGCTGAGGGACAGCCCAAGCTTACCAATGAGTCTCTGTCTCTAATCTGAGATACAGGTTGTAGGCACTGATGTTTCTCACATTCATATGTGCAATTTCCAGTCAGAGAAGTTTTTTTCTTTCCAGGTTCTCAGCTTAATAAAATAAAACAGACCATGTGGAGGGTGTTAAAAAGGAGAGTGAACGCAGTGGTGTTTTAGAAGCTGTCTAATAGTTTAAGCTCCAAGTGCAGGAGAACTGTGATGCTATTTAAAAAGATCCTTGGATGTAGAGTTGAAGATTATGTAATCTTCACAAGTCCACAGTGTATTAGCAGACAAACCCCTTTGTATCCATACACAGGAAGACACTGGTTCAGCATATAATTAACCAGAGCAAGAACTTAGAGTGAGAAACAGCAACTCCAGGAAAAGGAGCAATTCTACAGATCTAATGGCCCTGGAAAAAGAGGGAGAGACTTCTCTAGGAAGTAAAGGCCAGCTTTAACCTCATCCCAGCTCTCACCTTGCTCCATGTTGCATAAGAGTGATGGATATAAGGAGAAGCATACAGAGGTGACAACTATGTCATCTTTAAGGCAACAGGCCTTCCTGGTACTGATAATCATGCTCACCTTTAACTCTTTAGAGACAGGGTTTTGTATGGGAAGGTACTGTGATGTGACTTACCTGGTGATCTCTAGTGTTCTTGATTCTCTCCTTTCCAGCAGACTCATTCTAGCCTCTGCAGGCAGCATCAGATGCTCTGTTCCACACCAATAACAAATGCACAGAAAGGTTTTAGTTATACATACATACGTACATGCATATATGTACATATGTGCATGTGTGTATATATATGTGTGTATGTGTTGTATTTACCTGAATTTTTTGTTAGATCTTCTCCTACTTTCCCT
Source organism: Promerops cafer (assembly GCA_013398275.1). Classification (NCBI taxonomy): domain Eukaryota; kingdom Metazoa; phylum Chordata; class Aves; order Passeriformes; family Nectariniidae; genus Promerops; species Promerops cafer. Next base: position 6,967 of record VZSE01005325.1, on the reverse strand, counting down.
TTGCATTGCTTGTCTTCTAAAGCACTAGCCTGAAAACTTTTAGACGTGTTCTTATCTTTAATTACATGAGTGGTTCTCCAATAACTACTTTTCCCAAGACGGGAGCGCTTGTTTACATGTGAAGAGGATTAAAGTGCAGATTTATTACAAACTCAGACTATTTTACAGGTTGTGTTTGTGAAATAACTGAACAGAGAAGATTAGAAATATGGCAGAACAACAACTGTAAACATATAAAAGACTGCATCTGGCAGTAAATCAACACACTGATAATGCAACAGGCATCCTGAAGAGACTGGGATAAATCTGCTGTTGCAGTTAAATGCTTCATGGCACCATGGTAGCTAACAAACCTAAAAGGTGACCAGGGTTGGATGTGTAATCTTGCTGAGATAGCTGATAGGCTGCATTCCTTTTGAGTAAACGTATATTGTAACATTCCCAAAGCAACCTTGTGAGCTGGTGGCTAGAACAGGAAATTATTTTCTCGTCCTCGGGGAATTCTTTAGTACTATAAATGACTGGCTGACTTTTTCAGTCGCGACAATAAAAAGGCAATCTTCAGCTGAGTTTCAAAACATTTCTGATTTGACCACTTTGTTTCATTCACCTCATTCTAATTTTCTGACTTCATAGAAAAATATGAAATAGTGTTTAAGTAAAACACATTTCAGTGAAAATGAGAGAGTTTTTCATTTAAAATTAATTAACAACAGTTAATCAATTAAGCTGCAACAGAGAGGTCTGGACAATGATGGAAGTGGGCAACTCATAAAAAGCAAGGTTGGGCTTTGTGTGATTTGAGGAGTTTGGAGGTTGGGGGTTTTTGGTTAATTTTTTTTTTTTTCAATTCAGAAATACTGATCTTCACAAAAATAATTCTTAGGAGCCTCTGCTCCATTTTTTCAGGAATAATTTAAGCATTTATGAACTTGCTTTTAAAGGTGGGCCACTGAGACACATAAGCACAGGTGACTTACACTTTGCAAGGAAATGAACGTACTTGTCTCTCCCAGGCATTGATGAAGAAAGCTCACAGTTCTTTTAGGTAGTGCCTTTAGAGTATTTAACATGCTTGGCATTTTGTAGGACCACATATAATATATAAAGGATCCAAGGGTGTAGCATAGTTTGCAGGGCTGGCAATTGGCACTTTGCCCCTTTTGGCTTTCTGTACAGTATACTGTTTATGAAGGAAAGTATGCCATGCACACTGGCACTTTTGAATTGCAGTCACTGAGCGGGGGAAAAGAAGAGAATGACAACAGTTTTTATAGACAAAGGCATTTTTGTTGCAAATGAATACTAAGAGAGGGGCAGCTCTCAGTCCCACCACAGACTAGAGTATTTCTTCCAGAGCTTTTCCTAAGTCAGGCATGTTTTTATTTCTTTCTCTCAGCTGAAATAACAGTTCCATCCATAGGCATGGGCTAAAATAGGAGAGGCTGGTCTCTGCTGGCAAACAACTGGCAGCTGTGGAAGACTCCCTGCTGGGTCCCATAAACACCATGCTTGTATAACCAGTTGTAGCTATATATACACACAAAAAATGCAGTCATCACTGAACCTCAGTGCTGGAGACAGTGTCCATCAGTTTCTATGCTTAAGGTACTGCTCCTGGATGTGTGCCCTGCCTTCTTGCTCCACTTTTATTCTCAACTTTCCCCTGGGTCCCAGACGGCATCAGCCTTACTCCCTCCCCTTGTGATCTTCTTTGCAGCTCTAGACACAGCAGCTGCAGCTCATCTTTTGGCTCTCTGTGCCAAAGCTTTCACATCCTCCCTTGCTTCTTTGAAACCATCAGCATCTGTGGCTCTTGATCATCTGGCAGGAATGATGCCTCAGCCTTGAGGCACTACTGGTCTCCCACACATCTTGTTGCCTCTCCTTTGGCCCCTGCAACTTGTGAAAGAGGAAGGAAACAGTATTAGAATCTGCTGGTGGGGCAGAGAGCGGTGGTACTGTTCCCTAGCCTCCAGGAGGACGCCTGAGTGCAGCATTGCCACAGCAACAGCTTCTATTTATCCCTAGATAAGACGAGCAAGAGCATCAGCTGCAGCCCCAGTCCAGAAAGATCCTCCAGTGAGCCCCGACGACAAACTGCACCTTCCCCTCACACCACTCAGTAAGTACTTCAGCAACACATTTTCCTCCCGGGTGGTTGGTTTATTGATTTTTCTTTTCTCTCTTCCTTTTCTTGCCTTGCCTTGCCTCCCTTTCCCTTTCCCCTTCCCCTTCCCCTTCCCTTCCCTGAAACTTCCCTTCCCTGAAACTTCCCTTCCCTGAAACTTCCCTGAAACTTCCCTGAAACTTCCCTTCCCTGAAACTTCCCTGAAACTTCCCTTCCCTGAAACTTCCCTTCCCTGAAACTTCCCTGAAACTTCCCTTCCCTTCCCCCTTTCCTTTTTCCTCTCCTCTCCTCTCCTTTCCCTCTCCCTCTCCCTCTCCCGTGTCAATTTGATTGTTTGTTTGTTTTGGGTTTTTTTAGCAGCCACCACCACCAAGTTGCCTTATTACCTCTGGGGACAAGCAGGAAAGCACAGGGTCCCCACTGTGTAGGGAATGGGCTGGGGATGGTCCTGTGTGGGGAACGTTGAGGTATGACCTAACTGAGTCTGGGATTCGTGGATAGGGAAATGGGGAGGAGAATGTTTTAGAGAAAACTAAAGCACTAACTTTAACTGCTCAGACAATTCACAACCAAATATCTAAGTCAGCAAAGTAGGAACTGGTATAAGGACTTCTTATCTCACTAGTAAGTCTGGCATATGCCAGGGGTTAATTTGTACCTTAAAGAAAAAATTAGGGAAGACTCTAATTTTTATGGTATGTAAAGACAAAGACTTTGTAACCAGAACTTGTGCAAATGTATCTCACATTTTTTCAATCAAACAAATAAATATTTTTATTTTACAAGTTTATTTTACAAGCTAGTAGTGGGAATCAGTCCACCACCCAGCCACAATTTTTGCAAAAGAACCCAGAAAACACATTGTCTGAGAGAAGAAACTACTCCCAGACAATTCTGTGGTACTTCTACATCCATGCTATTATTAGTAGCAAAAGTTTTGGGCAGAGAGATCAGATACGGCTTTCAAATATCTCAGTGTTTTCTAAGAAGATTTAAATATGCTTTATAAAAGTAAAAATCAGAGTACTCTGACAATATGCCTGTGGAGAGCAGCCTAGTGCCTAAATAACTGAAGAGAAACTTTGTGCATTAGCATGAAGCTGTCTCCTGTACCCCGGAAGGCATCACTCCAATAGAATAATGTTAAACATATAGTAAAACTTGTAATTAAAGGTTTGGAGTGCAGAGCAGCGACACTGAGAATTTCTACTTGTAGGACATCTTTTTCTACTCTGAACACTCTAATCTTGCTTTATTCAGATGATTTGCCAGGAAGCAGTTCTAATGTGGCTGAGATAGGATGGGGTATGGGTGAAGGTGCGTATTTCCTGATAAAAGATACCAAGGCTGCCTGCAGAGTGCAGATGGAAGAAGCCAAATGCAGCCAGATGCTGTACCATTCCCCTTGACTCCTGACCTGTTTCACATGATTTCTGTGTAGGGCAGATGTGTGCAAGATGACTTCATCCAGTATCTTATTCCTTCTTTCTGCATTTGTAAATGACTTCAAGCAAATAAGGGGCCTACTCACACTACAGAGCCCTGCACAAGGGGGCATGCTACAGAAGGAATGACAGGTCTCACTCTTCGCCTCCCACATAGGTTTAACGATGCAGGGAAAAAGAAGCAGGTAAGAATGCTGGGAGCCTGTCTGTCCCTCCTTGCTTATGTGCTCACTGCAACCAGCAGAAAGGGGCAAATCAATTTAAAATAATAATCAAACCCTGACACAGCAACCGGATCCCAGGATAGCTCTGTCTCCCTGGTGCTGCGCCAAGGAGTTGGAAACAGCTCCACTGAAATTCGTCAGGGAGCTGAGTTTTCAGAGCTGCAGGTTCTGTGAGCTCTCAGGGAACCGGGAAAGCTGTCGTCGAGGAGAGGACGAAAGGAGTGGAGGAGGCTCTTTGACTGAGGTTCCACAGGGCTCTCTAACAATGAAGGGGTCAGGAGCAAAGAGCAAACAACAATCCCATACACAGGGTTATATAGTCCAAAATTTTGAGGGGTGGGTACAAACAAGGGACCAATCAGAACATGGCAGGGGAGCAGTAAGGGGATCACACCACTTTTCAAGGGCCAATGGGGACAGGCAGGGGAGGGAACAAAACACTCTGGCAAACGGGGTGTGGAGGGTGAGGGAAACTCCCAGGGGGTCAAACAGTCAGGGATTGGTTGGGCAGTGGAGTGACAATGAACTTTCTGGAGCCAGGGGAGTGGTAACGAGGATTGGCAGGGAAACTTTGGGAATAAGGGGTAGGGTCACAAGGATTGACAGGAATCAGGAGAGGGTACAACTTCTGGGTTAAACCAACTCACGGAAGAACCGGGGAGGCGCAGGGACAAACCAAACAACTGGGGGAAAACTTAACATAAACCACAACAAAACCCCACAAGGAAACTGTAAGTGCATTCTTTGTGGGAGAAGAGGCACCAGTCTTAAAGAGCAAACCCCCATGCCAGAGCAGCTCTTTGGGCAGGGCAGCAAAATGGTGCTTTTTGTCCAGACTGGACTGTAACTAATGAAGTCCAGCCTCTGCCTCGTGTTTGCATTTGGCAGCAGTCTGTGAGATACTCCCTATTTACTTCCATTTCCAACTATTGAGTACACCAGCAGCAGCAAGGCCAGGCTCTGCCTATGAGAATGAGGACAAAAAAGTGTGCACACTGTACCACCCCAGGACCTTAGTTGCCTCTGCTTCTCTCTATTCTTCTTAGGAATTGTTCTGGCTTTAGAAGATAAGTGCATAGGGCCAAACAGTCTTCTGGGGCAACATTATTACCAATTAAATTCAGATTGAACACTGTCACCCAACAAGGATGTTCTCAAAAGTACTTTTATTTATCTAGCATCCTTGTCAACATGCCAGTGGTTTGTTTAATAACTATGCATGCCCTGGAAATTAGCATGTTTTTCTTCAGGATTTTGTCAATTGTAGAAACAAAACACTCTCCTGAACAAGAAAAAAAAAAAAAAAATCCACATACAATACCACATACACCACATGGTCTACTGAAATCTTCAGAGTCACAGGTTGTGGATACCTTATAAAGGGCCAGTTCAGAAATTCTAAATATTCAATATACAAAGAAATCATGAGCCTTAATGTACAATGATGAGGAGTATTGACATTGATGCCCACAAAACTCCTGTAAACTTTTATAAGAATTGTGTATTATAGCTTCATTTCTCCATCTTATAGGTAAGAATGATCACCTATGGGTGACTCATTTGAGAACTGCATTGTCCTTTCAGATTACATATAACTATCCATAGTGCCTAATACCCATGTAATTGCATAGCCCCTACAATCCTTCAAATCCTAAGAGAAATGGAGATTTCCCTCCCAAGCCATTTCCATGCCTAATTCAAGATCAAATGAAAAATAAGTCCCGCCCTTTAGTTTTGTTCTCAAAGCTTTAGTTGTCTATCTTACAAGGTAAATTTTTTGGTTTAAGTGTCACATTATCAGATGGCCTTGAAAGATTTACATCATCTTATAAATATGTGAGAGTAGCTGTACTGCGTATTCCCTAAACTCTAAGCTGATTACTTGTGACACACATCTACATTAAACCAACTGTGCATTAAAATAGTAAACTAAAACAGGTTTCTTTATCTGTCTCTAGCAAAGTATTTTTTACCTAACTGAGGCCTGAAACTGGTTGCATTAGTGAATTTTGTTATGGAAACCAAAAATTTAAGCAAAGAAAGTAATCATATTACTTGTGTGAAAAACGAGGTTCACTTCTGGTAAAATATAAAAGGTTTAATAAGAATAAAGACAATAGGAGACAAACATAAAGCAAAGG
>VZSE01005324.1:0-10407 GCA_013398275.1 Promerops cafer | reverse complement strand
AAAAGTGAGCATCGTTTCTCATACCTGGATGAATTGGTTAGAAAGAATGGAAAGAATGGATGAGGAAAAGGTAAAGATACAGGCAAGAATAATGGTAGTTTTTACAACCTTTGACACGAAAAAGTGTGGGGAGCCCCAGGACCAAAGGGAAGGGGATGGTCACCACAACAGCATTTGAGAAGGAATGAAACATTAGAAATGGGTTGTTCAGGGTGTTGGGATCTGCTATCGTAATTTGAATTTCATGCCAAAGGGGGAACAATTGTTCAAATGTTCTTTTCATTAGTGGGAAAGATGTGTGTGTTAATTTGAGTTTTGCTGACAAAAGTAACACGGGGATGCCCATGAGATGGGTTTGAAAAGCATGAGCTTCTGATTATCCCTAATTGTGGTTGTGGTTTGCTGGGAAGGGATTTGATGACTGGAGCTGAGAATGCAAGTTAGAGTTGTAAGGGGTAATTGGGAGGTTAACAGTGGTGTGCATGCTGGAGTGAACCCAGAGGTGTGGGCAGTCCCAGGGAAATATGGAAAACTGGATACAGAGCCTCTCTACATTACTCTGAAGCAATCTGGACAACTGGTGTCTAAAAAGCAATACCCTCTTTCAAGGGAAGAAAGGAAGGGGTTGCAGCCTGTTGCTGAACTAAAGGTAGGTCTTTTGGAATTGTGTATGTCCCCCTGTAACTCTCCTGTTCTGTCAGTTATAGTGCAGGACCCGCGAACAGTAGGTGAAACTATTAAACCCAGGCACTACACAGTCCTAGATCTTTGTACCGTCTTGAGTGAGGTTCCCTCCTCACACTGGTTTAAGGGGTGCTTGACTTAAGGGATGCTTTCTCAGGATGTCCTCTTAGAGAGCATAGTAAACAATATTTTGCCTTTGGGTGGGAACAAGAGGAAAAAGGGAACATGGACGATCCATCTACAGGGCTATACAAAAGCACCAGTCTTACTCAGGTAAGCCTCACAAAATCTATGAAAGCAGTTTACTCCACCCCCAGGGACTAGGTTACTGCAATCAGTGGATGACCTGCTCCTTTCAGGAGAAAACGAGGAAGTGGTAGAAAAAGCCACTGTGGAATTGTTCAGTTTTCTGGCTGGAGGGGAGGCTTGGAGTATCTGAAGGAAAGGCACAGGTGATGGAGAGAAAGGTCAATTGTTTGGGGGTGCATTTTGACTTAAATCTTGGGGTGTGTTAGCCCAGAGGGGGTCTGGGGAGTCTTGGAGGTGCTGTTGCCCAGGACTGAAAGGGGGCTGTAACAGTTTTTAGGATTAATAGGGTATTACAAGGCCTGGATTAAGGACTTTTTTTTCTGTGGTTTTTTAACCCAGGATATTCCCAATGTTGTTATATAGAGACCAAGAGGAAAGCAGAACTTAGGAAAATTAAGACAAAGGTTGATTAATGCCCCAGCTTTAGCTCTCCCAGGCTCGGAAAACAAATTGGAATTGTATGTGGACTGGTTGCAAAGACTGATCTCTCCAGTGTGAATCATTCATGAATGTGGAAATACTTTTTGGAAGTGCTGCTTTTCTGATGATCCCATGCCCAAACTTAGGACTGGTGAAAGAATTTGCTGAACAGAGAGAATGCATGGGCTCTTTCTACTGACTTTGGATTGTGCAGAAGGTACCCAGAATTGTAGTGGGTGGCACAGTCCTCTGGTAGAGGGCTGTGCCAAAGGCATTCTGGTGCTGGGATGTTTGCAAATCAAGGGGGTGGCCTCATTGTTTGCTCTAAGGGTAACTGAGGCTCTGTTGTCTGCAGAGTTGTGCAGTCACGGCTTTGATTAGAACTCATGGCAGGATTGTAAAAGTCTGGCACCAGGTTCTAGGTGGATGACTGGCACTAGGCTGTTATGGTGTGAAATGGAACAGAAGAATTCAGAATTGAGAACTCAGCTTCCTATTTAACTGGTCCGGACAAAGGGGCCTTAAAGGAGGCTCATGACTGTATCCAGGTAACAGATCTCCAGACTTGAGCTGAGGAGGATTTGCAGGACCCCTCTGCCAAATGGGGAAAAGTGTTTATTAATGGGTCTTCAGGGGTGGTGGGAGAAAAACGAGTTATCTGATGTACTATAGTGAAGGGAAGGGGTGGAGGGGAGCTGCCATGCACAGGTCAGCACAGACCTTGGAATTGTATGCCTTGGTAAAAGCCTGCAAAGTGTATCAAGGAAAGGTAATGAATAATTACAGATTCCAAGTATGCATCTGTAGTGGTATGAGTTTGGAAAGCTGTGAGGACAGCAGTTTGTTTACTTGCAGGGAAAAACATTTGCTCCTGAGAGCTCAATTACTCACCTGTTGGAGGGAATGAATTTACCAAAAGAGGTAGAAGTAAGAGATGTTAAGGGACATCAGGCAGGGTACTCAGAAGAGACAACAGGTAATCAACTCGTCAGTGGAGATGTTCAGAAAGCAGCACCTTTGCCAGAGTTTCCTGGGATCCTCCCTTTGCTCCCTGTGACTCAGCTGTTGCCAGAGGGAGGGGAAGAAGCAGTGGTGGTGGTGCTGTCTTTTCCACCAGAGAAGCTGGAGATAATTAAAGGTAGTGGGACAGAAGAAAGAGGGGACAGTTGAGTCACAAAAGACAGTAAGAACTGGATGCCAGGAGCTGAGACCCTGCAGGTGTTGGGACGACTCCATGGGAGGAGTCCTTGGGACTTTTGAGCATTGGTGGAAACTGTTATAGGTAAATAATGTGATAGTTGGCTCTCAGAATTAAGGGGTGAATATGTTAAGAGAGGTTCTGTAGATGATCAGTATGTTTCCCCTCCCCCATACATTGTTATCACGGGATAGTCCTAGTAGGTGGGGTATATGGGAGGGTCGGCTTGCTCCTTTGGCAACTCCCTACTTCAGATCAAGGTGTGAGAAAGTGATCTCCACCACTGAGCAGCGAAGGAGGAACCGATTGACAAGACTTTAAGAGGGGCTGGGGTATAAAAAGTAAAAAATGCATTTTGAAGATGAGCACATGGTGGTTGAGCCCTTGTTCCCAGCACTGTTTGTTTCTCCTTATTCAATCTCCTTTTGTGTTTTACTAAGATATTTAATAAACCTTTTGAAATTAAAAGGTGAGCATCGTTTTTCTCAGAGAAATGTTCTTCAAGATGTATTGCCTTGGGTCTTTTTGTTTTACCAAAATGAGCTATTGAGGGGTGTTGTGGTCTGGTTTTCCTTAAGTGGTTTGTTCTGTTCTCCCCCACGTTAATACTTTAATCCAAAGTTGTGTCCCCCCCATTCTGTCAGTTATGGTTTGTTCCTGCCCCCTGTTCGCAATCCTTCTTTGTCGATCTTGCATAAACCCCTCCTCTACTTGTACCACCCCCTTGGAATTCCCCAAAACCACTATGCCTTATTGGAACACATGACTGGTTTCCCCTCCCTTACATTCCCCATTGGCCCTTCCATTGTAAACCCCACCTTACTCTCCTCCCCTGTTTCTCCCACATTGGCTGCAGTTTCGTAGCCTCCCTGTATAAAACCCCTTGCACAGTCCCTGACTCCTGTCTTTTGCCCCTGGATCCTCTGGAGATTAAAGCCCTCTAAAACCCATACAAAAGGTCTCTCTCTTTTTTACTTCTACCCAAGCGACAAGCAATTGCCAACTAGCTGAGAAATCAGCTAGGCCGATTCTGAGAGCGTCTCAGTTCAGGAGCGATCTCTCATACGTGTCCCACTCTTGGCTCGACCCACGGAGCTAGCGGGCCGGGATAACACAGCATGGAGTGGCGCAGGTCGCGTCAGAGGGGTGCCTGGCTAAAGTAAATAGCCAGACTACAGGGGAGACTGCAAGGAGAAAATTACCTTGGGCTCTGTGTCCTTTCCAGGGATGTTGGGGGTATTTTTCTGAGATGCCCTGGGCAAGAGAGCGTAGATAATCTCAGTCAGAGGTATGCCAGCTGGCAGGGTGGCCAGAGGAGTTTCTAGCTGCTTCAGCAACTATTTGATCATTTAACAAATGATTTCTTGTGGGAAATAGAAAAAGCAGAAAACTCTCATAGCGGTGCAGATGTAAGCCCAGAGATAGAAAAATATGAAGATGAGCATATAGAACAATAGGACTGTGTTTTTGTGCTGTGTAGAGTTAGGCCTTATGTAGAAAAAATATGTCAAGCAAAATAATAGGAAAGTTAATAATAAGACTTTGTGCTTTGTTTATAGAAGAGTATAAAAAGTTCCTGGAGATTTGGACTCCTCAGCTGGAAGAAAAGGATGGCAGACCTTGGCTATAAGTAGCCACAGACAAGGACCTCTAGTGATGAATGGGCTAATATGAACTGTCATTGACTACTTTATTTTCTGTATTTACTTGCCACACCTGGTGCAGGGACCAGATGTGAAAAAGTCAGCAGGGGCTGTTTCAAATATTCCACGTTGTGAAAAAGGGTTAATAGTAACTATGGTTTGTAGAGACAAATTGAGAAATAAGAAGAGGAAGAATTGAGAGGGGTGATGTGTGCTAATGTCGTTACAAATAATTGGATGGATGAAGGCATGGTTGTTAACATCTTTGAAATGGGTTTTAATGTCTGCTGACTTTGGGCAGCAGGTTTGTTGCAGAGCTCAAACAGCTTGGCTCCTGAGAGAGATGAGGCTCTGCACGAGCCTGAACTTCTGAACTTTGGGGTAAAATAGTCCGTTCAAGGGGGGGAATATGTGGAAGGCAGTTGGGGAAGGCTTCCTAGTATCTCAGCCAGTGGGGAAAGGAGGAGGGCAACATGAGAACAGGAGTTTAGGATAAAAAGAGGCTGCACCCTCCGAAACCCCAAAAGAGAAAACCCTGCAGATGTGTGCCCCAGTGGACTCTCCCGTCATTCAAATAAAGTTGAAAGGACTCTCCTGTCTCCTTTTTGAACATAAACTTCTGGCATTTGTGGATTTCCCTGACATTGCAAGACACTCTGCATTTCACACCTTTGCTCTGGCTCAGTGCAGAACTCCAGGATTGCAGGCGCATCCTCCCATGACACGGTGCCTGCTTCCCAGCCAGCTGGTATGCCACACAGGCACTCACGATCACGCAGGCAGCATGTCGAGTGTGGGGACTGACAGCTGGAAAATTCGCAGACTGCGAGTGCCACTGTGGGTTGGGGAAAGCAGACGCACTTGCAGTCAAGGAGGAGGCAAAGGAGATGAGGAGGCTGCTGGTTTGAGGTTCCAGGACAGGATTTATTGAAGGGTCTGGGGTAGAAAGAGATCCTGCCTGGAGAATACAGGGACCAGAACAGCCCGGAACACCACCATGCACAGATTTAAAAAGGGGGTGGAATCGGGGTGGATACAACTCACAGACCAATGGGACAAGCCCAGGGGAGGAGAGAGAGGAGGGATTTACAAAATGGGGAATTGAGGGGAGGAGGAAGGGTGTAAACAAGCCAATGGGGAGGGTCGAGGAACACAGAACTTTCCAAAACAAGGGGAGGGGTTACAAATGATGGGCAGGTTGGGGAGGGAAGGGCTACAGTGATTGAGAGGGAACATTGGGGAACAAAGGGCGGGGTTACAGTAAATGACAGGGGGAATGGGGTGGGTACATATAACAAAGGGACAAACCATTTTTTAAACTTTGGGGGAGAAACAGACACAACACAACACTCCCAGAGCTGTGTGAGGCACTGGCTCCTGCAGATGTGACCTGGCAAGCTGTCACTGCCTCACGCTGGCCTCGGTTCCCCTGGCAGAAGTGCCGTGCCTGAAGGACGCTGCCCAGTGCTCGAGCCTGTGGAGCAGGCCGGCTCCCTCCCCCGTGCCCAGAGTGCTGCACACACTGCTAACCTTTCCCAGGAGTTGCCGGGCAGCCGGCAGAAGAGTAGGAATTCTCAGCCAGGGCAACAGCCCTCGGCTGCCGTTTGCCTTTCTCTCCTCCTGTGCAGACTCCAGACGGCCAATGCCACCAGTCTGTGCTGTGCCCAGCACGGCTACGCTTCCCCTCGGGAGCAGCCAGCTGCCACTTTGGCTCTGAGAGGGGACGATTCGCCCGCTCCCAGGAGCAGGCACCCAGGGCCGGGCTGCTGCCTCTTGCAGCTACAAGGGCCCCCTTGCAGCCTGCCTCTGCCGAGGCTCAGGCTGCTCCCGGCTCTGCCAGGGCTCTGCTGGGGCTCCGCCCCGTGCAAGGCCAGGCCCACTCTCACCTCACAGTCGCTGACAGCTCTGCACCAGAGGAGACCTTTCAGAGCAGCCTCACTGATCTCTCTGCTTTCTCAGTTGAGCAAGACTCTCCTCCAGCCAAAGAGATTGCACTCAGGGATAGAAATGCAAGCGGCAGGAACCCAAATGCTCTCGAGTCACACCTGAAGGTCTGCATCTGCACAGGATGTTTTGGCTGCCCCACACCCCCTTTGGTTCTGCCTGCAAATGCCATTGCCCTTTCTGCCTCAACTAGAAGTGCCACAGCTGGGCAAAACCCGACCAGTGGGCCATATTCCAAAGGCACTGTGGTCTGGAGAGGATGACTGAAGAAGAGCCTTCCCCACTTGCAAACCGTCCCAAAGAAGCCAAAAATGTCACTTTGCACCTTTAAGAGACAACTGACAACTCAGAAGGAAACGTTGAGCTTTCTCAAGGGGCAGATGGAAGGGAATCTTCCAAATGAGCTGAGGTTTCAGAAACTTTATTTCATTACAATCCTACTCTATATTCCTACTCTACAAACCTACTCTAAGCTAGTTGTGAAGTCAATGGTTCTGATGTCTTTATCACAGTCTTTTCTCCTCCTTTCTCTTTTTCACTGAAATGATGAATGGCACCAGGATGGAAGCAGGCTTAGATGATGTTACAGGTGTTCAATCACAAGATGCCCCAAGATCTTTTCAGGTACAGGGGCTCAAAATTGTTGGCATGGAGACAATTGAGGAATTTGTAAAATACTCTCCAAGGAAGAAAGGGGAATTCACAGAATATATAAAGGCAATATATTCACAAATACTCCCTTTGAATATTCCCAAGTATTGTCCTCGCTCAGTCAATTTCATATCCTTCCCCAAAATAAGGTTATGGTATTGCTGAATATATTAAGAACAGGAAACTTAGGAAAAGGACTAGACTTCAAAGCCCCCGTAAGTCTGTGCAGGAATCAAAATGTGTCTTTCTACAAAGACTGGTTGTGTCAGATTATTTTTGAGAAAACTACAAAACAGAGTTTACTCAGGGACACTTGAAATTTCTATTTAAAACCCACTGAAGTACCTTGTCTCCAACACTTCTCTATGTGTTTCACAAAACTCTTGCGCAGATCTGGATATTCCTAGGCTCACTGACAAGGTGAGGCCATGATCTCCAAGCAGTCATGGGAGGTGCTTCAGCTGACAGCTTAGAGCAGCCCATATGCACTCCTCTTTAACCCTCCAAAACAAGGTGATTTGCGGAGGGGGTTGTTCAAACTTCTACACCTTCAACAACATAAGGCAAAGAGTTTGCATTAACAAGAAAGTTCAGAAAACACTCCTATACTTATCGTAAAGAATTTCTATTTGCCACAATATTTTCTTAAAATGTGCACAACTTCATAGTAGAGGTACTGACCTTCCATACTCTACATTTATGTCATTGGACAAACATAAGTCTTGAAAAAGATAATTGACCAGAAGAAAGCCACTCCAAATAGACTATAAGCACCAATGAGAGAAAGGGTTATCAACAGTGAAATTTCTGTATTGCTGAAGTTCAATACTAGCTTATTTCAACTTCTTAAATTTACTAATCTTCTTTGATCTAATCCTACATTTTTAACAAATAATCTACTGCTCAGTTCTGACATAACCTACTATTCTGTACAGACTAAAATAATCCCAAAAACCTAATCTTCTAGTTGAAATAAAAAATCCAGAGTTCATAGACTTATCAGGCTGAAGCAGATGTCTGGTGCCAGGACTCCACTTACTGCTTGTCAAATTCAGATATGCGGCTCTGAATATGGGACAGCTTTTTGTGGAAGTATTGGCATCTGCTCTTTATTTCAGAGTAGCTGGGGTTACCCTGTGAAGGAGAAAGCAAAAGAAAATTAGGGCATGCAAACACTTCTGCAGAGTTTAGAATCTGACGTCCTTTGCCTAAAAAATGCCTTGAGCCTGACTCAGCAATTACCATGGCCCTGCAAGTCTGGTGTCACACATACCTGTTTGCCGCGCCGCATGCACCCAGCACCACATGGCCGTTCCCTTGGAGTGACTATTCCCTTGGATAGCTCTGTGAATGCAGGTAGCAGCGATGTGTAGAAAGGTGAGCAGTGAGAGGAATAACGAGGGAGAGAGGCTTCTCAGCTTGACACAACAGGCTTTAATGGCACTGGAGGTCAGAGGCTAAAAAGCCTCTAACAATGGAGGTGAAGGGTTATATACAGGAAGGAGTGGGTGGATCTGAGGGGTGAGGGTCCAATGAGACTGAGGTAAGGAGGAGGGTCCAGGGTGGTATAATGGGAGACATACCCAATCAGGGTATGGGGGAAGGAATACATTAACAGGGGACCAATCAGGGAATAAACTAGGAAGAACTTTCCTGAACAGGGGGAGTAACTGGGAATGATGGAGGGAAGGATTGACAGGAGACACAACATGGAGGATGGAAAGCTCTGGAAAGATAGGAGGGGAAAGTTGAGGTAATGGGGTGGAGAACCACTGCGGTTGGGGGAAGGAGGAGACTAAACAGTAATTTCCTCCACCAGCACCCATTCTGGGTTGCCGTGGGATGCAACACCTGTTGTAACTGCTGATAATCTGCTAGGATTCTATGAAGCAGCTTCATTAAGGAAAAAAAAAAAAACATTAAGAATGTTTCACTACCACCATAAAATGCAAACTTTGGTGTAAAACACTAAAAATACACTCTGTTTGACTCCAAAGATTTTCTTCTTTGTAAGCCACCACTCTTCTGGGAGCTTTGCAACACCAAATCCCCAACTCCCACCATCACCCAAGATCTGTAATTAAGCTTCTCAATAGGCAACAGAAAGAGAACATGCTCTAAGACTCTGCTTGGGACACTTCTCACCTTATTGTTTGTTCATAGACAGCTCAAAGAGGGTTTTTTGGGCCGGGTCTTGCAAAAATCAGACCCAGCCCAGCAGTGTCTGAGCATATATGCCAATTCTGCAGTGTCCCATTGTCTCACTGAACAGCAGCAGGGAATCCGGAATAGTGCTGTGATGTATCACAGTCTTCATGGTTTTATCCTTCTTTACCTGATAGGCTTTGGAGCCTGGAGTCAGAGACTTCCATTGTTCATGAAACTGTCTGAAATTCTTTTTGATCTTCTCAAGCTGAGAAGGTAAATTCCAGTATTCCTTATACTCTGCATTGAAGTTATCCGTGTAGCGCTGGAACTGCTCCAAGGTGACAATGGCTACGTATTTCCTAATGAAAAAAATTAGACCATTTTTCTATGACTGTATTCTAAGAGAACATTCTAGTATGTTTCTATTCCATAAGGCACACGTTATTTACACCAAGCACACAGTGAACGTCAAACACAGACACTCAAGCTTCAAATCAGTCAGTCTGTGACTGATGGTTTCTACTTTCAAGCTCAGGTGCTTCAAGAGAATGTAGTCAGGTAACTCTAGGGATCTGCCACATTTCTGTGACACTTAGTTACTAATATTTTACATTGTAGAGGTTTTCTTCATTAGCAAGTGGAGCACATTTAGAAAACATGCACTCATTTCAAATGTCAAAGGACCAACAAACACAGCAGCTTCAGGAAGAGGAGATACATTGCTAAATTATATTCTCTTCCTATATAGGAAAAACTTAATTAAGTTACATTTACTTTTGAAAATCCATCTGCAGTAGAGTTTTGGCAGGGGACTGCATTTATGGAGTTGGCTGCACAGAATTGGACTTTAGAGCTACATTTGTGTGTCTGGGATGGGTTCAGTGTTGGCTAAACACTAGTGCACTCACTAGAATGCACTTACTCATTTCTTGCTGTGACATACAGGATTAGGAGAAAGGCAAAGCAGGCTCAAAACTTTGAAAGGGTATAAAGAAAAGTTTATTAACAGTAACTAAATGAAAGTGTAATGAGAAGTAGAACAAAACTTTCAGAACACTTCTCTTCTTCCTCCAACCTTTTCTTTCTTACTAACAATGCACAGAAACAATTTAGTCAGTTTGTCACTTTTAGAATAGTCTTTTTGCAGTTCACTTAGGGAGAGATGTCCTTCTTGTTAGTTTATGGAGACTTGCCTACAAGAAAACAGTTCTCTTGTGGCTTTTAATTTCTACAAATAGCAGCTGCCCAGAAAAATCTGCAGTCGTGGACTCCCTCCTATTTTGTACAGCCTTTCCCACAGTTGTGTTTATGGGCTATGTCAACTTACGGGGTACTAGTTTAAAGATGAACTGTTTAAGAGCAAAGTTTCTCTTTATCTATCTTCGCAATCATTTTCATCTCTAGGAACAG
>VZSE01005322.1:0-30709 GCA_013398275.1 Promerops cafer | reverse complement strand
TGAAATGGGAGGATTGGAATGGGAGCACTGGGCACTGGAATGGGAGCACTGGGCACTGGAATGGGAGCACTGGGCATTGGAATGGGAACATGGGAATGGGAACACTGGGCACTGGAATGGGAGCACTGGGCACTGGAATGGGAAGTGTGGAGCCCCCGTGCCTGGAGGTGTTTAAGGAAAGCCTGGATGTGACACTCCATGCCATGGGCTAGTGACAAGGGGGTGCCGGGTCTCAGGTGGGACTTGATGACCCCAAAGATCTTTTCCAGCCCAGCTGATTCCATGATCCTGCAATAACCACGGCTCCCTCGGCCCTGCCCGTGCCTGGTGCAGGCACTGACCCCGAGGTGATCAGGGCGGGCCAGGCAGCCCCAGGGGCGGGGAAGGATGGCCGGAAGGGATGCGAATTCCCCAGGGTTAGGGGACTGCCCTGCAGGCAGGGAACGAGGACGGCAGAGGGAGAGGGACCGAGCTGCATGAACGGGGCACAGGTGAGGGCTGGATGGGAGAATGCCCGGGCCCAGGGGTCCAGCTTTGCCTGGATGTGACAGTTCCAGGGCTCAGGGGCTCCGTTTTGGCTGGGTGGAGATTTCCACTGCTCAGGGTCCAGCAGCGGGATATTAATATTAATTCCCAACTCGTTAAAGCTGCTTTATTTCCTCGAGGAGAGGACAGTGGAGACTGTGACCAATCCTCAGGCTTTGCCCTCCCCATTTCTCTGCTGGGGCTGCTGCTCTCATTTCTCCAGGCTGGGAGCTCAGTTTTCCCGGGGAACAGGCTCGTGTTTAGGGGCAGAGGATGATCCCACGGGAGATACCCCTCCTGCTCCTGCCCTCCTTGGGGTTGCTGGTCTTTAGGGTTGCTGATCCTTAGGCTCAGGCTTTATTCCCTCTCCAGTGCCTGATTTTGTCACACCAGCCCTTGATGTCCCCAGGACACGTTTTGCTTGTTCCTCCCTCCAAAGAGAGCTCACGGAAGTGCTCGGGCTGTGAGACAAGGCTGATGCCATAAAATGTCCGGGAACTGCACAACTTGCTTTCCCACATCACAGGAAAATGGCCCAGAGCCATCAGAGGGGAAAATATAAATTTCCAAGCTGCTGTAGCAGCGGCCCAGTATCTACTGCAGTGGTTCTGGTAGCACCTGGGCCCTTCCGATCCGCCCTGAAACCCCAGACACGAGGCCAGAGGGGCCAAGGGGAGCTCGTGCTCAGCGTTTCTGTCCGAGCAGAGAACTGGGAGGTGGGGTTGGTCCTGCAGGCTCAGAGGAACGCACTGGGAAAGGCGTTTGGAGAGTGGGAACAGCCCCAGCGGTGCTGCGGGTGGGCTCATCTGGGATTCCAGGCAGGCTGGGCAGGATTTCACTTGCCAATCAACATCTGATTTGTTTCCTGGGAGTGCAAGATCTTCATTCCGTGGCTGCCTCTGCTCCAACATCTCTGGAGATTGCAAAATGAAGCTGTGTGGCTATTTTTTTTGTTGTTGTTTTGTTTTGTTTTGTCCAGAGCAGCAGGAGAAGGAGGAAAACATGGATCCAAGGAGAGCTCCTGGGCAGGGTGGGATGAGAGCAGAGGCAGCTCCGGGTCACCCTGTGCCCGCTGGGATCACCGGGGTGAGGCTGGAGCTCAGCTCCAGCTCAGATCCCAGGGACCATCTGCTTGATCCTGGCTGGAAATCTCCACCCAGGAGGAGGACAAAGGCTGGGAAAGCAAATCCACTTTTCCTGTCTTCCATTCCCTACCCACACGAAGGGATCCCAGCGGGTTCATCCTGGTGGCCGCTGTGACAGGAGCAGTGGCCCAGAGCTCCTGCAGGGAGCTGCTCTCACCAGGAAAAGCCCCTTGGAAGGGCTGGGGCTGTGGAGCCGGAGCCTGGGGGCTGTTTAAAGCCCAACCTCTGCCTAGCGGGAAGTGTGGTATCCAAGGAAACGCAGAATCCAAGGGATTGTGGTGTCCAAGAGATCGAGGTATCCGAGGAACACAATATCCAAGGGATTGTGGTGTCCAGGGGATGGTGGCACCCAAAGGATGTCCCTGGAGCTGGAATAACTGTGTCCCTTCACTCCAGGACCACTCGGATATCTTCATGGAGCGTCCCAAGGCCTTCCTGGATCCCTGGAGCTCCCAAAAGTCAGAGCCAGCCCTGGTGTGCTGCGAAGGCGAGGGCGGGATGAGGGAAGGGGCCGTGCCCGGGGAGGCTCGGGCTGGACATCAGCAGGAGTTCCCTCATGGAAAGAGGAGCTAATCACAGGAAGGGACTGCCCAGGGCAGTGCTGGAGTCACAGCCCTGGAAGTGCCCAAAAAACGAGTGGATGTGGCACTTGGAGATCAGGTTCAGTGAGGTTCAGTCAAAGTTTGGCCATGATGCTCCTGGAGGTCTTTTCCAACATAACTGCTCTCTAATTCCATGATTTCCCCAACAGTCTGGGCATCCAGAGGCTCAGGATTGTTTCAGGGAAGAACAAACCAAACCATTTCTATCAGAAACAACTGCTTGAGGTCGTCTCTTTTTTTTTGTTTTGTTTTGGTTTTGTGTTTTTTAAAGCTTCTCCACAAGTCCCAGGGTGGGAGAGTGCATTCAGATCCTCATTTTCATGCTGCTCAAGACAGAAGCCTTTTCCTGCAGTTGTTCCATCAAAAAAGAATCAGATATTTTTTCCCCCACTCACTCTCCCTGAATCAAATAAAGAAAAAAGGTCACTTAAATGAAAGCTGGTGCTCAGAAGGCTTAATACATTAAATTAGATGCAGGGAAATAAAACCACACCGGAGCTGTTTCCTCAATGAACGATTTGGATAAAAGAGCTCCCTATTAAAAATGTTTAGCCACTGTTTTGCTCTGAAAATATTTGAACTCCAGTACAAAAGAGACAAAAAAATAAAACTCTTTACAGAAAGAACCATCAGAAAATAACTCAGAATTCAAATTAATGTAGCATGTTTTGGTTGGGATTTGGGGACTGGGAAAATGTTGTTTGGGAAAAAGAAGCTGAGTTTGCAGACAATGGGAAAGGCACAAGAGAGACATTAAATAAACGCTTTTTGCTTAAAACAGAAAATCAAAATGCACAGATGTGGGTGAAAACAAACAACGAGCACCATTCAAGGTATTGGAAGAGCCAAGGGATTTCCTTGTGTTTGGTTTTCCAAAGCTTCCTGTTCCTCACCCTTAAAAAAGGTGCTGTAGGTTAACAGAAGATTCCCTTCACCTGGAACTCTCCCAGGCAGAGGTTTTCCTGCCTCCTTTCCTTGGGAAGTTCTGGGATGGGCTTTGGGGCTCCGCCTTTCACAGCTCCAGACCTTCCACAGCTCCTCCAGACCCTCCTACAAAAATCAGCACCAGGAATGGGAATTTCTACTCAGTAAAGGTCTCTGTGGCAGGACCTGGGAGTTGCTGATTTCCTTCTGTTCTCCTCATTCCATCCATCACCATTCTCTCTCCTCATTCTTTCCAAATGATGGAATCCATCACCATTCTCGTGCAGCTCCAGGCTGCTCCATCCCCCCTGGCACCAGCTCTGCCTCCAACCCTGCTCTGCTGCAGGTCCCAAAATGCTGGAGATGCCACCCCACGGCGCCATCCCTTTCATGGGTCACAGAATCCCAGGATCACCGAGGTTGGAAAAGCCCTCCCAGCCCATCGAGTCCCAGCTGTGCCCGATGCCCACCTTGTCCCCAGCCCAGAGCCCTGAGTGCCACATCCAGGAATTCCTTGGGCACCTCCAGGGATGGGCACTCCAAACCCCCCTGGGCAGCCCCTGCCAAGGCCTGAGCCCCCTTTCCATGGGGAAATTCCTGCTGGTGCCCACCCTGAGCCTGCCCTGGCCCAGTCTGAGGCCGTTCCCTCTGCTCCTGTCCCTGTCCCTGGAGCAGAGCCCGACCCCCCCGGCTGTCCCCTCCTGGCAGGGAGTTGTGCAGAGCCACAAGGGCCCCCTGAGCCTCCTTTGCTCCAGGATAAAGGAGGATTGGAGGATATTTCCTTTTAGCCAGGCCTTGGCAGGGGCTGCCCAGGGGGGTTTGGAGTGCCCATCCCTGGAGGTGTCCCAGGCACTCCTGGACATGGCATTCAGAGCTCTGGGCTGGGGACAAGGTGGGCATCAGGCACAGCTTGGACTCGATGATCCCAGAGGTTTCTTCCAACCTCAGCGATCCTGGGATTCTCAAGGCTACTGTCACCTTGGGGGAGCAATGAAAACCAACTCACAGGAAGTTCTGAAGGAAAAAAATGCTCCATCCTTTTATTGGGAGCGCAAAATCCAGCCCAGACCCATCCCAGCTCCAGCCCCAGCTCCATCTGACCTCCAGACGTTGCCTGGCAAGTCTTCAGTGGAACCGGTGTGACCCAGAATTCCCATTCATCCTCCCGCACGGGAGCCGGTCCCACCCACAGCGGCTGCTTTCCCTTTTTTCCCTTTCACTCCTTTGTTTCATCCTTCTGGGAAGAAACCCAAGATGAAATCTCAGCCCCTTTTGAGCGCGGGGCAGGAGGGAAGGAGCCTCAAAGAGGCTCGCGAGTGCTGATGAGGAGGAAGCACATCTGCAGAGGATACTTCCAATGGAGCATTGTCTGCGGGGTGTCGCCGGCCCATTTCCTCCCATCGGAATTCTGCTGCTGGAAGCACTCCCGGGGAGCGGCCCCGCTCCACATCTGCAGCAGCCCCCGAGCTGCGAGCTCTCAATCCTGCCTTTCAAACGCCGGGGATGAGGGAGGAGAGCGGGGGAGGCAAAATCGCGGCTTTTATTGATGAAATCCCCTCTCCCTTCCGCAGCCACCGCCACCCTGCACCCCGGAGAGGCCGGGAGGCGCCGGGCACGCTCCCCTCGCCTTGGAATCTGTCGGGGGAGCAGCCCCAGGGACCGGGGACTCAACTTGGCAGTGCCAGGGCTCTGGCAGCTCCTGGAGAGCTCTGCCCGGCTGCCCGCAGGGATGATCCATCCCCCGCCGCAGAGATTTCTGCCGAGCTGCCGGGGTGTCCGGGCAGGACGAGGGAAGCGGAGCGCTGAGCTGCTGGAGCATCAGCGATTCCGGAGCCGTCCGCGCTCCCAGCAAAGCGGAGCTGCCCGAGGGCACCGCGCAGCCCCGGGCGGAGCAGGCTGGAAAAGAGGGAGCTGTCAGGAAGTACAAGGGAAGAGCAAATCAGGCAGGCGGGGGCAAGGTCAGCAATCAAAGATCTCCTAATGCTCCCTGGCAGCGCTGGGAAAACAGCTGCAGCTCCCTGCCAAGGAGGGGAGGGAATGAGGATGTCTGTGCAGGAATCACAGGAGCGAAACCGCGCTCGGAGCCGGGGCTGACAGCCGGGATCGGCCATTCCCAGGAATTCAGAGCACCAGAACCCCTCGTGCAGCGTAGCTGGGACCAGTAAGGACCAGTCTCAAAGGCCCTTGTCACAGCCAAGGGTGGCAGCTGCAGCACGGAAGGAGGGGCTGACCGGGCTGCTTTGGCAGCACCCAAAATCATCAGCACCGAGGTGGGGCTGAGTTTGATCCAGGGGATCCCTGAGCCTGCACTGTGCCGACTCCCCCCGACCCTGGAGGTGACACTGGGGACAGTGTCCCCCCGCAGCCCCTCAGTGACCCCAGGCCCTGAGCTCATTCCACAGGTGTGACAACTGCTCAGCACCACTGCTGCTCGCTCCCAGGCTGCCATCCCTCATCATTCCCACCCTTTTTTTTTTTTTTTCCCTCTTTTCTCCATTTTTTGGAGATTCCTTTGACAAGCCAGTGGGCTCAGCTGCAAAGCAGCAGCTTCTGCCTGCCCTGCCAGGGAGGAAATTTCTCCCCTCGGTAAGGAGGCAGCTGGGAGATGATCCAGGGATCAGGATGGGAATTTCTCCAGCACAGGGGGCAGCAGGAGCAGATGCCAGGAGCACCCAGGATCCAGGCAGGGGACAAAGGGCAGGAGCTCAGGTCCTACTGCTCCTTGGAGGGTGGAGGTGCTGGAGAGCCCCAGACCTGCACCAGGGACCACTCAAATCATTTGGAGGAGCTGATTCTGAAGGGTAAGAAGGAAAAAAGGTCAGGGAAAATGGGTTTGAGCACTTCTACAGGTAAAAATCTGCAGTGGAAAGGGCCAGACTCACCCTAAACCCCACAGGGCTCCGTGGCACAGGATTCCCCCCAGCATCCTGCAAGGACTCCTCAGACTGAGGCACCACATCCACTCCCCTACTGAGGACAGAGCCATTTGCAGCTGGGCTCGAGGGTCAAAGGATTTGTGGAGCTCTCTGGCGCCAGCCGGGACCTGGGGTTTCCATCAGCAGCAGCACAAGTGATGAACCTGCAGCCCAGGGGGATAAAACCCAGCACATCCCCTGGATAAAAGTGCCCCCGTGTCAGGGATAATACAGCAAAGCTTTTAATCAATCCCATTAGGAGAAGTGCAATCAAACCTGCCCCTCTGCCGGGCTGCCTCAGAGCAGCTCGTTCCTCCCGGCAGAGGTTGCCCTGTGCTGAGGTGAGACTGAATTGAGCCAAAACAAATCCGAGGATGTTTCGGGCATTAGAGCTCCTCGGGAAGGTCGGTGGTTATGTGGTACAAGCATCTCCTTTTCAATCTCCCCTCGAGTTTCAATTTAGAGGAAGATGGAGTGCCCTGATTGCTGCCTTCGGAGGGAAGTGGAACAAATGAGCCCGGGCAGGAGGGTTTGGATTCGCTGCAGCAGCTCCTGGGGCTGTGGCAGTGGTTGGAGCTTGGATCACCAGGCTCAAAGCTCGTTCCTGGCTGGTGAGAGCTGAAAGAAAACACAAAAACAAAGAAATTTTGCTGCACTTGGGTGCTTGACAGAGAATCTGCTGCTGCTCCTCACTCCTGGGGCCTTGTGAAGAGCAGGGGGGAGGAGAGGGGAGAGAGGGGAAGGTGGAGACTGCAGCTGAGGCCTGAGAGACTTCAAACTCTCACATGAGGTGTAAAAAAAGTCCTACTCTGACCCCTCTGAGGGGCTGCTGGGACGGGAATGTGGCAGGGAATGATCCCAGCCGGAGGAGCCCCCGGGCAGTCCCGGCAGAGGCTGGAATTCTCCTGGAGGAGGGGGGACACGGTGCGGATGAGATGGAGGCACAGCAGGGGAACTCGGAGCGATGGTCTGAGAGTTCCATGGGGACAAGGTCTGCCTGGAGAGGGAACAGCTCCTGTTAGAGCAACTGGTGCCACTGAGGGGAAGATGAGCAGCTGGGAGCACCCGGAGCTGCGGGGCAGGAATGGGGAAGGGTTGGAGCAGCGCAGGGAGAAGCCGAGGCCGGCGGGGCCGGTGCTCCGGGCCGCTCCCATCGCGGCTGTGACACTCCCGGTTCACTCTGGAATGACTCACGTTCCCTTGCTCTCCTCCTGTGGAAATGGTGACGGCGCCCTCAGCCAGGTGGAGCTGGGTCCCTGCCCCCACTCCCGGTGCATTTTCCAGGACCAGCGCTCTGGAATATTGGCGGGCAGGGATGGACTGACATCAGCCCAGACACCTCGGGGAGAAGCCACTGCCCTCTGTCCATGAGGAAAGGGGAAACTCCCTCACAGAACACGAGCTGGAGTTGTTTTCCTCGCGGGAGCAGCTCCTGGGGGAGGCATTGCCACACCGGGGCCGCCGGATTTCACAGTCACGGGATCATTACGGCTGGAAAAGAGCCCTCCCAGGGATGGTGCCTCCAGCACTGCCCCGGGCAGCCTCTGCCAAGGCTTAACCCACCTTTCAGTGAAGGATTTTTCCCTAAAATCCCACCTGAGCCTGCCCTGGCCCAGCCTGAGGCCGTTCCCTCTGCTCCTGTCCCTGTCCCTGGAGCAGAGCCCGACCCCCCCGGCTGTCCCCTCCTGGCAGGGAGTTGTGCAGAGCCACAAGGGCCCCCCTGAGCCTCCTTTGCTCCAGGCTGAGCCCCTTCCCAGCTCCCTCAGCCCCTCCTGGGGCTCCAGCCCCTTCCCAGCTCCCTCAGCCGAATTTCCGGCAGTTTGTCCCTGATTTTATCTCCCCAAATCAGCATCACGCCAGGAGAAAGGACCGCCGGCCCCGCCGCATCCCTGGCGGTCCCTCACGGCCTCCACCGCTCCAGAAGCCACAGATTCCTCTGGGAATCCTGAACAGCCTCCAATTTTCCAAGAACTGAAACCCCAGCCTCCCTCTGTGCCCCGTTTTAGGGACGCTTCACGTGGGCATCTCTTCCCTCGGTGGCTTCTGGCTTCCCCCGCGATCTCTTTGGTCCTTCCTGTCCGATTTTCCAGCCTGTTTGCAAACTGAATCGCGGCTTTCCTGTCTGGGCAGGGCTGACGACCTCTCCGAGCGGGGCAGCCTGGAGGGCTCGTTTGTCTGCGGGTTATTCTGCATTTCAATGCCGGCTCAGGGGGCAAAACAGCACCAGCTGCTTCTTTTTTTATTCTTCCTTCTTCATTCACCTTAACTCAGCTTGATTGGTTCCAACGGCCTTTCCCTTTTTTTCCTCCTTCATTTACCCCTTTATTTTTAGAATTTATATTCTATAAAAGTCAACACGAAATTTTTTAACCTGTTGCTTGTGCTTTGATAACAACAGGTTAACCAAGATAAATTATTTTAGTAACTTTTCACAGAGCAAAGCCCCGATTCCGAGTGGATCCCAGCTCCTCTGGCCACCCACGGCTGGGTTCAGGTGGGAGTGGAAAAGCTTTGCCCTCTCTTCATCAGGACAGGAAGGAATTGCAAATTTGATGGAAATGCTCGAGACTGAAAGCGGACACAGGCAATTCTCCTCACCTCACCTGTCCTCGGAGAGAGCCGGGCCATGGATCGGATAAAAACGGCTTTAATGGCGCTGGGGGTTAATACGGTGAGTGAGGGGAACACGGCCCTCCCCTGCCTCCTGCTCTGGCCATCATTCACCCCCAGCCAATTACCTCCCGCGGGATCAATAGTCTGGCACATTATCCATGCCCCTTCCCAGACAGAATTCCCAAATTTCTGCTCTCTCAGTGGAAAAAAATCAACCCCGTAAAACAGCTCACTACTGAGCCAGCCAAATGCCCCTCCCCGCCACCCAAAGTGGGAAACAAAGACCCAAATGTTGCAATATTTACTGAGATCTGCAGTGATCGAGCCCCTCCCGGCTCTGCATGGGCTCAGCCCATGTTTGGGGTAAAGTTTTCTCTAAAAACTGGAAAATCTGCGGAAATCAAGTGGAAGTGCCACTGTCTCCCAAGGCTTTCTCTGCGGTGACCTTGCAGGAGCAACTTCTGGGGTATCCCTGTCCCGTGTGGGTCACCCACAGCCAGTCCCCAGGGCTGTCCCTGTCCCCACGTGTGTCACCCACAGCCAGTCCCCAGGGCTGTCCCTGTCCCGTGTGGGTCACCTGCAGCCACAATGTCCCTGCCCCGTGTGTGTCACCCACAGCCAGTCCCAGGGCTGTCGCTGTGTGTGTCACCCACTGCCACAGTCCCCAGGGCTGTCCCTGTCCCATGTGTGTCACCCACAGCCACAATGTCCCTGTCCCTGTGTGTGTCACCCACAGCCAGTCCCAGGGCTCTCCCTGTCCCTGTGTGTGTCACCCACAGCCAGTCCCAGGGCTGTCCCTGTGTGTGTCACCCACAGCCAGTCCCAGGGCTGTCCCTGTCTCCGTGTGTGTCACCCACAGCCAGTCCCAGGGCTGTCCCTGTCCCTGGGTGTGTCACCCACAGCCAGTCCCAGGGCTGTCCCTGTGTGTGTCACCCACAGCCAGTCCCAGGGCTGTCCCTGTCCCTGTGTGTGTCACCCACAGCCAGTCCCAGGGCTGTCCCTGCCCTGTGTCACCCACAGCCAGTCCCAGGGCTGTCCCTGTGTGTGTCCCCCCAGGCCCCTGCCCTGCCCGGCCCTGTGTTCACCCTGACCCGGGGCAGGGGTGCTGTCCGAGCCCCCCAGATCCCAGCTGAAGGTTTCCCATTCCCGGTGGGATCCGGGAGGGATTCAGGGCCATTCCCACGCTCCCGCTGTCGCCTCAGCGCGGTGACAATCGGCTGATGGCATTTGCGGCTCCTCGTTACGCGCCTGATTGAAGCCGGTCACTGATGAGCTTTCCCTTAATTAAGGCAGGATGATGGGAGCCGGATGTGGAGCGGGAGGCTCCGGACCCCTGCAGGGTTGGGGGGGCCGGCAGGACCCTGCCCTGTCCCCTCTGTCCCCTCTGTCCCCTCTGATTCCGACTTTGCTGAGTCTTAATTAAGAACGGTGTCCAAGATCCATCTGCCGAGGCTCCTTAATTAGCACAGCCCTGAGCAGTCAGGCTGTCCCACAGACAGGGTTTGACACGTCCCCACCCCATCCCACCCCGGCTGCGGTGATGGCGGGACACGGATGAGCCCAGGCGGGCTCAGCTGAGCAGCAGCCAAACCTGGGGGGTCTCCAGCCCTCCCTGCCTGGGTGCCCCGATGTCTGCCTGAGGGACATTGCACCGGTGCCAGTGACCCTGGAATGGCCGGGGTGGCAGTGGACATACGCTGGGCACAGCAGCAGGGGGCAAACCCGATCCAGAGGGGCCCCAAAGCCCAGAGCAGCAGGAGAAAAGAGGAAATGCAGCCAGTCAGAGAGATGGATTTGCTGGGGCTGAAGCTGTGATCTCTGCACTCTTCATTGCCAGGGGACAGCAAGGACCCTGCTGGCACTCAGGGCACAACGTCTGGGTGTTCCGGCAGGGATTTGAGACAGAAACATGGAATTCTGCTTGGAAAGTGCTCTCAGGGACAGGGTGGGGTTTGGGGGCGCCTGTGCAGGGCCAGGGGTTGGATTCCATGATCCCTGTGGGTCCAGCTTGGGATGTCCTGATATTCTGGGGTACTCCACCCCACTGTGTGGGGCCAGGAGCTGGATTCCACGATCCCTGTGGGTCCTTTTCCATCTCAGGGTATTCTGTGATTCTGTGATCTCTGCCTCACTGTGCAGGGCCAGGGGTTGGATTCCACGGTCCCTGTGGGTCCAGCTGGGGATATTCTGATATTCTGTGCTAATCCACCCCACTGTGCAGGGCCAGGGGTTGGACTGGATGATCCCTGTGGTTCCTTTTCCCGCCTGGAATATTCTGATATCCTGTGACCTGTACCCCACTGTGCAGGGCCAGGAGCCGGATTCCATGATCCCTGTGGGTCCCTTCCAGCCTGGAATATTCTGCTGTCCCATGATCTCTGCCCCACTGGAGATGGACTCCGTGTCCTCCCCTGGCTGGGTCCCCAGCATGTCCCCAGGTCCCCTCTGCAGACTCCTGTGCTGCAGCTCCAGCTCGTGCCAGGGCTGCCGAGTCCCAGGCAGCGCCTGTGGCTGGGGATGATGGAGAGTGGCAATTCTCGAGTTCTCCAGGGGAATACAAAGCCCTGATATGATATTTGAGCACAGAGCCACCAAACCCCTATTAAGAGGCTCCTCTTCATTATTCCTTTGATTTGCATGGTGCTGTCTGAAGGCAGCCTAAATGTGATTATTCCTCGGTGCTGCTTCGCCTGTGTTAGAGGGAGCCAATGCCACAGGGCCTTGTTCAAAAACCGCCTGGATAAATATTGTTAAAAATAAATGCATAACATTAATTCTCCATCGTTCATGTCGCTGTTTATTTAATGCTCTAAAAAGCTAATTACCACTAATTTTATTCTACATCTTCTTCAGGTCTCCCAGTCTCGGCACTGGAAGATAAAAGAATTAATTGTTAATTAGCATCCCTTTCTGGGAGAACACTTTTTTCTTTATCAAAGATTACAAGAGGAGGGAGAGAGGGAGGGAGGGGGGAAGGAACGAAGCTCTCAATATTTCTGCCAGCCACGGTGCCAAAATGGGATTTTTTTTTCTCAAACAGCAACACCAGCTCTTATCTGGCCTGGGGGAGGAGAGGGACGAGCTGTGGGGTGTGAAGGCAATAAAATCATCCCTGTCAGAAGAGTTCTGCTGGCTCGGGGTGTCTGAACACGCTGTGCTCGCTGCTGTCTGCAGCCAGGGAATGCAAAAGGATGTTCCTGGAATCCGAGACAGCCAGGGGACCTCGAAAGTGAGCCAGGGCAGGCTCAGGCTGAGCTCAGGGAAAGGTTCTTCCCCCAGAGGGTGCTGGCACTGCCCAGGCTCCCCAGGGAATGGGCACGGCCCCGAGGCTGCCAGAGCTCCAGGGATGCCCAGGGTGGGGTTGTTGGGGGGTCTGGGCAGGGCCGGGGGCTGGGCTGGATGATCCTGTGGGTCCCTTCCCACTCAGGACATCCCAGGATTCTACGAGGGGCAATGCTGAGCTGGGTTTAACCCTAACAGGAATTTCCTTGCCCTTGTTCCCAAGTTTTCAGCCACCCCTGGGCACGAATCCCCCACTCCCTTCCCATTCCCTTCTCCTGGAGCCTGCTCTGCTGGGTGTTGGGATGGGGGCGTTCCCTTCGCTCCAGCCCCGCTGGCTTTGGGATGTTTCGAGAGGTGCTTTTCTCTCCAGCTAATCGGAAATGTTGGGGAACTTTTAATTTGTAACAATGAAGTGAAAACTCCACCGCCTCTGTATTTACATAAATTAGGGAGACTTTGCACACAAACGTTTCCTAGAAGAGAAGACAAAAAGGAAACAATTTCAGGATGAGTTTCCTGCTCAGAATATTCATGAAGTAAGGAATAAAAATATGGAGAGTGACTGGAGAGTGTTGGCAAAACACAGAATTAGGGACAGAAGGATGGGGTTCATGTTTATGGTGCATAAACGTGTCCCGGGTAAGGCTGGGAGAGCTGGGGGTGCTCCCTGGAGAGGAGAAGGCTCCAGGGAGAGCTCAGAGCCCCTGGCAGGCCCTGAAGGGGCTCCAGGAGAGCTGCAGAGGGACTGGGGACAAGGCCTGCAGGGACAGGAGCCAGGGAATGGCTCCCACTGCCAGAGGGCAGCCATGGATGGGATCTTGGGCAGGAATTGTTCCCTGGCAGGGTGGGCAGGGGCTGGGATGGAATTCCCAGAGCAGCTGGGGCTGCCCCTGGATCCCTGGCAGTGCCCAAGGCCAGGCTGGACACTGGGGCTGGAGCAGCCTGGGACAGTGGGAGGTGTCCCTGCCATGGCTGGGGTGGCACTGGGTGAGTTTAAATTCCTTCCCAGCCCCAACCATGCCAGGATTTTTGCCGTTCCCACTCCTCGGGGAGGGCTCTGCCCGCCCGGGGTTTGTCCCAGCAGCAGGGGACAATCCCTGTCCCTGTCCCTGTCCCTGTCCCTGCCCCTGTCCCTGTCCCTGTCCCTGTCCCTGCCCCTGCCCAGCCCCAGGCAGGGCCGAGGGCTGGAGGCGCCGGCGGGTTTGGGGCTGGAAAATGGGAATTTATTCCGCAGCAGGAACCAGTGGATTCTGCTCCTCCTCAGAAGGATGGGACAGCCTAAAATGTTCAGTGCTCAGGGCTTGTCCTGCCTTCATCTGCTCCCATCCACGACCTCCGATGTATTCCCAGTGAATATTTGGATCTCTCCCAGTTAAATCTCAGCATTTTGGGCTGGTTTTATGGTACCTGCAGGCAGAGCCCAGCCAGGGGCAGTGATTCAGCTGCTGGCAGAGTTCACACCCAGCTCTCTCCAGCATCATCCAGGAATCTCCCATTAACCTGAATAATTCCATTAATTCAATATTTATCTCTGCCGCTGTTAATGGAGTGTTTGATTTAACAGTACATGAATATTGCATCCAGCAGACGGCAGGGAAAGAGGAAAAAAAAGCGTGAAATTAGAATTTAAACCCAGAACAGGGTAATTGCCAATCCAACACACTTGCAAAATGGTTAAACACGAACCGTGCCAGGCCTCTCCCCACCATGGGGATGACATTTCAATCCCCATGGAGCAGTTTGGGATTCCTTCAGAGGGGCACAGCCCACCAGGGCTGCTGGAACCCCCAGATGTTCACAGCTGCTCCCCGTTTCCTGGGATTTGCTGCAGCTCCACCAAAAAAAAAAACAAAAAAAAAAAAANAAAAAAAAAAAAAAAAAAAAAAAAAAGAAAAAAAGTCAAATCTGAGGCTAAAAAAAAAAAGAAAATCTGTCTTGGATGAGCAATAAGAGCTTGAGTCAGTCTGGCTTTGTCACCTGGCAGCTGTGGTGGCACAAGGACACGGGGTCTGGGCCCCACAGGGACAGCCCAGAGGGAGGAGATGGGCTGGGGAAGAGCTCCGTTCCCTTTCTCAGGTGTTCCTGGGCTGGGGGAACAGCTCCGTTCCCTTTCTCAGGTGTTCCTGGGCTGGGGGAACAGCTCCGTTCCCTTTCTCAGGTGTTCTGGGCTGGGGGAACAGCTCCGTTCCCTTTCTCAGCTGTTCCTGTCTCCATAATCCCTCAGAGCCTCCTGCCTGCACCCCCTGGGAGTTCCCTGCCAAACTGAACTGAAGCAGGAAAATGGGGAGAAAAGGGAGGAAAATGGGGGGGGGGAAGGGAAAAATGGGGGAAAAGAGGAAAAATGAAAGAAAATGTGAGAAATGGGGGGAAAGAGGGAAAAAGGGGGGAAAAGAGGGGGAAATGGGAAATGTATAAAGGTACAAATATGGGGGTTTGTGACTCTACCTGTAGAACAGTGATTTTTCAGGGGTTTGGGGGGTTCTGAGGAGGTTTGGGGGATTTTGTGGGAGGGGTGGGGTGAGGGCACGGCCCTGCTGTGTAAAGCACAAGTATTTATTTACACCACGGTGCCCCAGGCTTGGCGAGAGCGCTGAGCTTTGTGCAGCTCTGATTTGGGGCAAAAAATGGACACCCAGAAGATATTTGACCAACAACTTCCAGATGCTGAAAGTTTTATTGGAAACTGCTAAAACTTGAGCTGTGTACAAGGGACGGAGTGACAGGAGGAGGGGGATGGTTTTAAACTGACAAGAAGTGGATTTAGACGGGATACTGGGGGAAAACTGTTCCCTGTGAGGGTGGGGAGGCCCTGGCTCAGGTGATTCCATGGCTGCCCCATCCCTGGAAGTGTCCAAGGCCAGGCTGGAGAGAGCTTGGAGCACCCTGGAAGAGTCTGACATCAACTCACCTCGAGGGTTTTACACTTTATCACCTGCTTAGGGTTCAGAACTGGGCTGAAATATTTGCACAAAAGAAAAAGAAGAGAAAAGGAAAAAAACAAGGTGGCCAAAGTGGAAACTGCCCCGACCTGCTGCCCTCTGAGCCCTGTGTTCCATGGCTCAGACCCAAACCCTGCAGAGCCCCAGGGCCACCCCACAGCGAGCCCGTTCCTCCCTGTGAACCCAAACCTCCCTGGAATCCCTGTCCTGCCCTGAGGGCACGGAGGGGACCCCCTGTCCTGCTCCATCCCTGAGGGGCTTGGACATCTCCGTGTCCTTTTACTGGAAATGTTCTTGCAGATTCCTGGCCGGGGTTCAGCCAAGGCAGTTCCCGCTGAGTTCTGTCCTCATTCCACGCCTGGGGAGGGATCCGGAGCTTTGTGGGCACAGGTGGGGGAAGGAGGCTCATCTGTCCCTCATCACCCTGCCCCTGGCTCCAGCCCTCCTGCCCCAAACTCACCCGTCTGAGGTGTTTTCTGGTGGGCAGGAGGGCACCTGTCCCTCCCCTCCCTGCTCCGTGCGCGGAATTAGCGCTCAGCGTTAATTACCCGGCTGATGAGCAGCAATCTCGCTCTTCTGCCGCTCGCCAGAATATTCATGAGAAGTTTTTGCCTTGTTCCCGGAGCTGCTCGAGCGTGTAATGAGGAGAGGTTGGGATTTTTATTGTTGTTGGGGTTTTTTTGTGGAAGTTGAGGTTCTCGTTCCATCAGAGCCTCGTGCTGCTTCCAGGGCCGCATTCCTGCATCCCGGGGGAGGAGGAGAAAGGGATGCTCCTGTTCTTGCAGGTGTTCAGAGGTGGGAGGCGTTTCCAGGTGAACATTCCCAGCTGCAGGAAGCACCTCTGAGGGAAGGTCGGATTCCCTGGAGCTGAAGGGAAAGCGGCCCCAGCTCTCCTCGATGCCATTTCCCTCTCTCTCCTCCTGTTCTGCTGTTATCACTCCCTAGAAAATCATTAATGAGGTGAAATTCAGGGATTTTAGGGTATTTGTTATTGGATGTGCACTCGATTCCACACAATATTCCCGTGGAAAACAATTCCTGTCTCTTGTTCTCATCCTCACAAGAAACCTCTGAAAGGAATTAGGGGTTAAATTTTCCCTTGAGGTGGAGGGAGCCAGGCAGACCCTGGGAGTCTCCCTGGAGGTGCAATGAACGCCAACCTCACTTGGGAAAAGTGGCAATAATTGAGGGTTTGGTTCCTTGGTCAGCCCTGAGGAATCCTCCCCTCACCCGAAGCACCCCCAGAATTCCAGCTTTGAGAATTCCAGCTTTGGTGCTCCCCTCCCAGGATGAGGAAAGCATCAGGAACCAGCTGGGAGATCACGGCGCACTCTGGGTTCAAACTGAGAGGAATCAGTTCAGGTCTGAGGTTTCTGCGCCCCTTTGAACCTTTAGAAAAGTTAAATTTAGGTCGCTATCAAAGCGAAGCCTCATTGCAGCACGCCAAGGCCAAGCTCTCATTTGGCAGGGCAGAAAGGGACTTTTCACATTTTCATGTGTCATTGTCTCTCTTCGCCTCTTTCTCTCCTTTCTGCCTGGAAACCTTTGTCAGAAGCGCCTCAGACTCACAAATAGTTATTTCAACCTGGCCAGGAACAGAAAGAGCAGAGCTGCCCCTCAGCCCCCCTGTCCCCCTGCTCAGGGAGGGTTTGGAGCCACACGGAATTCCGAGCCTTGAACCAGCAGCAGGATGGGCCCAGGATGGTTCCAAAGGGGGATTTTCCTCCCAGTTCCCCCCTCTCAGGTGTTTCAGCTCCTGACACGGTGGAAGGCGATGGGTGAAGCGTGGCAGATGATTCCTTCTGCCCGTTCATCCACTCAGCTGCGTCAGGAGAGCAGCCGGAGGTGATCCCGCCCTCCCTGCAGGGAGGAGCGCTCGGAGCATCGCCGCTTTCCTCACCTAGATGTGCCCCTGGCTGCAATTAGCACTGGAATTAGCACAGTCCCGGCCGGGCCCTGCTCTCCACGGCTCATTTTTCATCCCTCTGATGGTTCCCGGCTGCTGGCAGGGGCTGTTTTCCAGCTCATCGAGTGCCAGGCGCCGCTTGTCAACGCCGCGGGTGTTTTACATCGAAAAGGAGTCCCCGGCTGAGCGGGAACAAGGGAGGGGAAGCACAGTTCGGGTGGGATAATTGTTCACTAGGATTTCCCCACGTGGCCGTGGCCCCACAGGGGCCCGTGCAGAGGTGACAAATCCACTGGCAGGCCCAGGAATCGGGATCATCCTTCTCCTTCAAACAGCACCATTCCAGAACTGCTATTTCTGCAGCAAAAGCAGCAGCTGGATTTTCCAGGGGCTCAGTGGGATCTGAGGGCTGTTCCACAGGGACAAAGCCTCCACAGGCAGTCCCTGTCCAGATGTGCAGCTCCAGCAGGGTCGGGAATCTGGGAATAACCACTGGAATAACCGGGGCTGATGGAATATTCCCCATTCCTGACAAAAGTGGAGCTGAACGATGAATGCTCGCGAAGTGTCTGTTCCCAATTCTCCCAATTCTCCTGTCCAGGGGTTTTATTGGCCCATCCCTGGCTCTGGTTATGGACAAACCTTTGGAAGACACCGAGGTTGTTCCTCGGTGTCCACTCAGCCTCACTCCCACAATGCCTTTGTGTCCATCACCATTCCCATCGGGAAATTGGCTTCCAGAGCAGGAACCATCCCAAGGCTTTGCTAAACGCTGCCCAGGGATTGATCCTGCAGTGACAGGGCTGTGAGGATGGAAAATCCCACACTGGGAACTCCGTGCTGGGCATCACGGGGAAAACACGGAAACAACATTTCCCTGCCTCCCGAATTGCACCCAAATTCCCCCTCGCTCCCCTCTGACAGAGCTCCCATGCAGAGGCAGTTTGGGTTTACCCTGCCCTCATTTCCACCAGCACATTTAGCAGGGCCAAGCCCTGAGCTGGTAATTAACGCCTGTCTAATTAGCTGGAGAGACACTGGGAGGGTGATCAGCACCTTGCCCTGTCCCCGTCCTTCCCTGGGTGAGCAGTGACCTTGTAAAACCACACAAACAAACAGGAGCGGGGAAAATGAAGGAGAAACAGTTTCAGGTCTTCAGAAAATCAGTTTTTTCAGTGGTTCAGATCAGAATGAGCCCAGCTCAGCTGGGCTCTGGATCAGCAGCATCACCTCTGATCACAGCTCTGTCCTCTCTGCCGTGGAAAAAATTGACAAAATATGCCCTTGTTCAGGTGTTCCTTCAGTTTTTGGGAGAGATGGAGGGAATCTCAACGATCTCCACAGCCCCCAGCGCCCACCGGGATCCAGCTCCCTACAAACTGTGGAGATTTGGTGATTGTGGAGATTTGGTGATTTAACACCAAGGTCGAGCTGCCCTTCGCTCCTCCTCGCCCGCAGCCCATTCCCTGTGTCCAGAGCCTGGGACAGCCCCAGGGAAATATCAAAAGATGTTAAAGCTGTGGAAACGAGGCACTGGCAGACTGTTACCTTCACCAAATGGGAAAGCAAAGAAAGATTTTTATTCCAGATTTTCCTGCTAGCTGTGCACTTGTCTGAACCCACCAGGCTGGTTTAGTGCTCGGTTTTATTTCCCCACTCCTGTTTGAGATGTTACAGGTTCGGAACTGGAGGCAATTTTGGGGAATTGATAGTTGGGAGGTGCTGGAAGGCAGGGACTGGGCACGTGCCAGCCATGGAAACCCTTGGCTGTCCCAGCACGGGGACAATAAACACGGCCATAAATGTCAATAAAGGCAAAACGCTCCGTTTTTCCTGGAGATGGATCCCAGGGAAGGACTCTGTGAGGATGGGGGTGATTGGTCCCCCCTGGATATTCCATGCAATTGTAGAAACACATCAGGAGTTGCACTCTGGGTGCGTTCCAGGGAAAGATAAATAAATAAATGCATTTTCATAGGCTTTGTTTTGTCAACGGTAAATGCAGGCTGGGAGAGAAAATCTATGGCTCTTCCTTTTATTGCTGTCATTCCCAATAGCTGGGAGATGGGAACGGGGAAATATATCCAGGGAGTGGGGGGCTGTGCTCTGTCAGAGGTTTCAGAGGTAAATAAACAAGTTTTATTGGCTGCTCTTACATCTCGATGTAGCATTTAATGGATATATTAAACACTGATCCAGCTGCCAGATATCCCAAGGAAATATTGTGAACATCCCAGCTCAGCCTCACAATGTCACAACAAATCTGGCTTTTCCTAATGGGAGCAAGGTTTGCTCCCATAAACCACTCCGAGCTTTCGGAGCTGATTTCCTGCCAGTCATTTCTGCCCCGTCATGCCAAGGTTTTGCAATTCCCCCCAGATGAGCTTCATTCCCTCCTGGCTGGGGGAAAGCAGGGATTGGGATGGAAATTGGGGTGGGGAAGGCCTTGGATGGAAGGACAGAAGGACTCTTGAATGGCCCACGGGAGCTCCTCAGGCAAAGGGGATGCAGGACCAGCCCCGTACTAAAAGCAAGATTTAAGCAACTAAAGCCAGACCCCCGTGGATGCAGAGTTGATGTCCGGACACAGAAATAGAAGAGAAACGGGATTAAAGAGAGGCAGAGTCGGCACAGCTCTGTGGTGTCCAGCCCTGCAGGGGAAGAGCCAGCGGTGTTTAATCCTGTCAGGAGCTGAGCACCAGCCCTGGGGGGGACCCTGGGCTTATATCCTGGGTTTATATCCTCCGGCAGGAACAGCTCGGCGGGCGGCGGCGGCTTTGGAACGATCCCTTTCAAGAGAAGAATAAATCTCATCTGTTCTTTCTCCTTCTCCGCGGGCAGCTGCCCTGTGCGGGAGGTGTCAGGTCACGAGTCCCGAGTGCTCCAGGTTTTGTTCCCCGTGCCCGAGTCAGCCCCAGGGGCCGGACCCAGGCCCGAGTGACCTCTGGGGCTGAGCTCGGTGCTGGGCTCCTCTCCTTCCCACCCAGCTCCGGGGAATGCTGCAGCCGGATCGGGAACCACCGCTGGGCTCCCTGGAAACCACCCAGGGGTGCCTGAGGCTCCTCTGCTGGAAAATCCCGGGCAGGGAGGGAGGCAGGGAGCTCATCAGCTGATCGCACTCATTAACAGCGTTAATTGAGTGCAAGCCCAAACCGCGCAACCCCCAGTTAATTCACCCTCTGCTCCGAGAGCTCAGGCTGGGGAAGCCCGGGAAGGAGCCTGGGAAGGGCAGGGCTGAGGCTGCTCAAAGGCGCTGCGGGCTCAGCGCGGGAAGGGCAGTCCCAGACCATCCACAGGGGATCCAGGCTGGGCTTTACCAAACCTGAGCGTGAGAAATTCAGTCCCAGACCATCCACAGGGGATCCAGGCTGGGCTTTACCAAACCTGAGCGTGAGAAATTCAGTCCCAGACCATCCCCAGCTCCAGGCTGGACTTCTCCTGGCATGCCCAGATTCCCACAGACTCTGGGGTGACTTGGATAAAGATTTTGGTTGCTTCATCATGAAGATTCTTTTTTTTTTTTTTTTTTGGGGGGGAGGTTTTGAGAANAAGATTTTTTTTTTTTTTTTTTTTTGGTGGTGAGTTGTTGAGACATTTTAACATCTCCAAATCTCTGGCCATCCATGGTGGAAGGAAAAACAACTTGTCCAGGGTGCTTAGCTCTCCATGGCCAGCTCAGCCTGAGCTGGAGATGCTTTTCCCAGATCCAGGGCTCAAGAGGCCTCCACAGCCTCGGGATAAAATACAAACAGGGCTCAGCAGGTGCCTGTGCTCCCTAAAAGTGCCTGAGGTGAAGGGAAATAACCACAGTTTCTGGGGCTTTCCCAGCACAGCCACAGAACTGACTCTCAAAAGACCCATCCTAAAGCCCAAATGTTTCCTCTGCCTCCCTGGGAATCCTGAGGAGGACTGGCCGGACCTGGCTCGAGTTCTGCTGCAGCTGAACAGCCCCTCGTGTCTGCTTCCTCATGGAGCCAGTGCCTGGCATTTCCGTGGAGCTCCGGGGGGATGGACCTGGTCTCTCATGGAAATGCAGCTCACGGCAGGTGCACCCTCAGAGTCCCACTGGTCCCACTGGTTTGCTCTGGGAGGAATTCCCTGATGAGGAATTTTCCCAAGAAAAGCCTCTGTGAGAACCCCAAAATGCTGGGACCACACCCACACAGGAAAACTTTGGGAAAGAGGGAGAGAGGCAAAGCCCAGCGAAGGCAGAGGATGAAAAATGCATCAAATATTGAGGAGAGATGAACAGATGAGAGAAACAAAATAAAAACAAGGAGCAAAGGGAGGATCTGACGAAAATTCTTTCTGATACAGCACTCGGTAATAAATAAAATATGTTCCACTACAATATGCTCCAGCTACTGGCTCTGGGCTGTTCCTTCTGTCTCATACAAAGTTCCCAGTGCTGATTAAATTCATCAGAGCCAGGCCTCTGCTGCCTCGAGCTGCTTGCTCTCCTCAAACCCTCGCACTCCAGAAGTGCTGCGGGGATTTCACTTGGGGCCGTTCTCGGGCTGGGTTTGTCGGGTTTCAGAGCCGGTCTGATCACCATGCTAATGAAACGCTGTCCTGATGTACACTGCCAGCCACGAGCTGTTCCCTCCCCCAGAAATACTCCAGGAGAGAAGTTTTCCTGGATGAAACAAGGAATAAATTCTCCCAGTACCAAAGCCAGCAGATTTTTCCAGAAGTGTTGGGCTGCTGAGTTTCCCTCCTGCTGCCAGTCCCGTTCTGGAGGTCAGAAATCCCTGGGGGAGGGTCCCTGCAGGGGAACCTGGGTGGGGCTCGGGCCTCACTCCCCTGTGGGACTCAGGGATGCCACACTCAGCTCTGAGCAGCAGAACTGGTGAATTTTTGGGCTCGGGGGTTTATTCCCATTTTTCCTTCGCAGCGGGGCTGGGGAAGGGGCTGGAGAACTCCTGAGGGAGCTGGGAAAGGGGCTCAGCCTGGAGAAAAGGAGGCTCAGGTTGGATACCAGGGAAAATTCCTTCACTGAAAGGCTGATCAAGCCCTAGCCCAGCTGTCCAGGGCAGTGGGGGGGTCCCCATCCCTGGCACTGGGGGACATGGTCACAGGTGGGGAGGGTTGCACACACTGATCTCAGAGGGCTCTTCCAGCCTGAGTGACTCTGGATTTAACTGGCAGGACAGTCCATCCTTTCCTTCTCCTGATGGCCTCAGAGCCCACCTGGGCCCTGGGAGCCTCTCTGGTCAGCTGGATCCCAGCACAGTGGCCAGGCCCGTGGGATGACCGCTCTGACCAACCCCCAGCTGGGTCCCAGCACGATGGCCAGTGCTGCCCAGCCTGTGGCCACCAGCCTGTCACCACCAGGGCACAGGAGCAGCCCAGGCTCTGCTGTCCCCGTGCAGCCCTGGCTGTGCTTTCTCCTCTCTCTGCTCCCACACATCCCTCTGGATGTCAGAGGAAGGCTCGGAGTGGCAGGAGCTGCAGGGATGGTGGCAGGGCTCAGGGATGGTGGCAGGGCTCGGGAATGGTGGCAGGAGCTGCAGGGATGGTGGCAGGAGCTGCAGGAATGGTGGCAGGAGCTGCAGGGATGATGGCAGGGCTCAGGGATGGTGGCAGGAGCTGCAGGGATGGCGGCAGGAGCTGCAGGGATGGTGGCAGGGCTCAGGGATGGTGGCAGGGCTCAGGGATGGTGGCAGGAGCTGCAGGGATGGTGGCAGGGCTCAGGAATGGTGGCAGGAGCTGCAGGGATGGTGGCAGGGCTCAGG
This sequence comes from Promerops cafer, assembly GCA_013398275.1. Classification (NCBI taxonomy): domain Eukaryota; kingdom Metazoa; phylum Chordata; class Aves; order Passeriformes; family Nectariniidae; genus Promerops; species Promerops cafer. The sequence goes on along the minus strand of VZSE01005322.1, from coordinate 8,123 downwards.
GATGGTGGCAGGAGCTGCAGGGATGGTGGCAGGGCTCAGGAATGGTGGCAGGGCTCAGGGATGGTGGCAGGGCTGCAGGGATGGTGGCAGGGCTCAGGAATGGGAAGGGCCTGGGGACACCAGTGCAGGGCTCGGTGACATTTGGCTCCAGCTGTGCCCAGGGCAGGCAGTGGCCCAGCTGTGCCAGGGCAGGGACAGCTGCCAGAACAGCTGCACAAAAAATCCCTGAGAGTGACCTTAAATGAAATGGGAGGCAGAGCTCTGGATAAAACCAGACTGGGTTTTCCACAGGGGAAGAAATCCTAACGAGGAGGCTGAGTCAGGCCCAGGAATGAGTCACAGGGAGGGAATAAAGATGATTTAAATTCCCAGGGACTCCTGGCACCATTGGATCAGAGCTGCAAGGCTCAGATCTGGTTTGAGCTGCCTGATTTTTGGTGTTTCTCAACCTTCAGATTGGCATGGCCAGAAGGAAATTCCTGGTGCAGAGGTGTGGGAATAGAGGGAAGCAAACCCTGGGTCTGTCACCCCTTGCCAGCCAGGACCAGGAGAAAGGAACCCCTTGAATCTCTGTTTTTAATTCTTTATTGAATCTCTTTTTGTAATTCTCTGTGGAATCTCTTTATTTTGATAAGAATTGCATTTTCATGCAGAGCAGCCATTTTTCTGAAGCATCTTTAGTCCTGAAAAAAACCCAAACAAACCAAAACCTTTTCTTTCACTACTCCAAACATTTTTTTTCTTTTTTAGTAGAAAAGCAGCTTTGAAACAGTAAAACCCATTTTTCCCCTCTGATGAACCCAAACCTTTCTGCCCCAAATTCTGTTTGCAGTTTTCAGCAGAGGCTGAAGGCACAAAAAGAGAAATTCAACTACCCAAGAAAACCCACCTGGGGAACATCTCACCTGTGGGCTTAGGTTCTGTGTCTCAGGTAATTTGGGGTTTAATTCTCCTCTCACATGCAGAGACAGTTCCAGTGGAGATGGAGGAGTTCTGATGTAAAAAATGATGTCAGACTTGCAGAATCAGGCCTTTTCTTGTTGAATCCATTAAAATCACGTCTCTTCTTGTTAAAAAATCCTTCAGACTCGGGGGTTTTTGCAATATTCAACCACTTCTCCTCCTCCAGATCATTGCAATCACCCAGCCCCTGGTGAGCCCTCCCAGCCTGAACAAACAGCTCAAGCAAGACCTCCAAAGATCAAAAGCAGGAGGGAAAGAATATTCAAAATCATTTCATCCTCAGAAAAATACATGAGGAACAGAGACAGAGAAAATCCGAGTTCTCCTGGTGCAGATCCCACGGGGGTGCTGGGACCTGGGGGCGTTGTGTCCCAGGTGGGACAGAGAACCCCAAACCTCCCCTTGCAGGTGCGTGGGGGGCTCAGGGCAGAGCCAGGCTTTGCTCCTGGATGATTTTTTAATGCAGGACAGAATCTCAGAGAACTCCATCTCCCTTCACACCCTCCTTGCACTCTCAGATTTTTACTGTTTCCTGGATTTTCCTTCTCATTTGCAGCAGAAAGCAGGAATTGGTTTGGTGCTCCCATGGAACTCCTCGAATTCCCACCCAAATTATTCCAGAGCTGGGCTGCTGACGCAGAGGGGCTCTGCTGGCTGTGGTTCCATCATTTGGAGTTTCATTTACATTCCCACCAGGTTCAGGGCTAAAGCCCTGCCAGCTGGAGGGCTGAGGTCAGCACACAACATTCCCAGGTGGCTTCCCAAAGAGCTTCCATCTTTGGAAGCCACTCTCATTTGGACACTGCCATTTTCCCGGTGAAATAAAACAAACTATTTTTATTTTCTTCTTCTTTTTTTTGAAGTTTTTCCCCCAAATGATGCAGAATTGCCCAAAGTGCAGCACCAGCTGCTGTGTGGCTGCAGCTGCAGTGGGATCCTGGTGCTGGTCTTGTTGTTCTGTTCGTGGTCACACCTTGAAAAGCCAAGGGAAAGCAGCAGAGCAGGGAAGGCAGCTCAGCGAGGCAGGAAAGGTTGGATTTGGTGGTCACAGCTGAGGTTCTGTTCTCTGGGCAAGGTAGGAAGATATCCCACCAAAAAACCAGTGTATCCCACCCAAAACCAGTGTATCCCACCCAAAACCCACCGTATCCCACCCACAACCAGCATATCCCACCCAAAACCAGCATATCCCACCCAAAACCAGCATATCCCACCCAAAACCAGTGTATCCCACCCAAAACCCACTGTATCCCACCCAAAACCAGTGTATCCCACCCAAAACCAGCATATCCCACCCAAAACCAGTGTATCCCACACAAAAACCAATGTATTCCACCCAAAACCCACTGTGTCCCACCCAAAACCAGTGTATCCCACCCAAACCCAGTGTATCCCACACAAAAACCAATGTACTCCACCCAAAATCCAATGCATTCCACCCAAAATCCAACGTATCCCACCCAAAACCAGTGTACCCCATCCAAACCCCAGTGCTGGTACCCTCCTTGTGCAGAGAGCGTTTTCTCCGTTCTGAGCCAGGAAAATCCAAATTGTTCATTAAGCACCACGAGCTTTTCCCAGCAGGTGTTGGACACAAATTCCCCCCAGGGCCGTGGGACTGGGAAGGGAAAATGGTGCTGGCATTCCCAGGAGCTGCTGTGTCACAGGGCCAGAGGAGACGGAGCTCCCACGAGCTGAGCTCAAAGCCCCAAAGGGAGGAGAGGTTTCACCTGGAAGGGATTTCCTGCGTTCCACAGGAGCTCCTGCCTGGGCAGCTCCTCCTTCTCCAGGCCAGAGCAATCCTGCACTGAGGGGTTTTGGTGGGAATGTGTCAGAGAGTGAAACTGCTCCACCCAAGGGCTCTCGTGCCAAATTCAGGACAATTCAGAGCCTGGGACAGGTTCCCTGGCCAAATCTCCTGTGATTTTAATGGGTTGGGATCACACAGATCATGGAATCGTGGAATGGTTTGGGTTGGGAGACACCTACAATCCCCTCCAGTGCCACCCCTGCCATGGCAGGGACACCTCCCACTGTCCCAGGCTGCTCCAGCCCCAGTGTCCAGCCTGGCCTTGGGCACTGCCAGGGATCCAGGGGCAGCCCCAGCTGCTCTGGGAATTCCATCCCAGCCCCTGCCCACCCTCCCAGGGAACAATTCCTTCTTGTCCTTGGACCAACAAAATCCCTGGCATCTCACACTGCTCTGGCTTCCTTCACCACCGTCCCTGCAAATTTGAGTCCCAGAATTCTTCCAAGATGATTTCAGCCCCATCTTCTTCTTTTTCTCTCCAGGGAACTTGAAACTTCTTCATTCAGCCCTGGCTGAGATATTGATAAATGTTTGAATTCATTTCCTATTTCAGCTGGGCATATTTTTATTTTTTTTTCCAGTTAATTGCGTGGCAACTTAATTTATCCTTTGTCAATTTGTTTTCCCTCAATAAATGATCTGCCAACAATACGTTGGTTTTAATTAGCCTGCAGCAAGTGTCTCCATGACTGTAAATCAACTGCTTGTTTGAGCCACGAATTGTAAAGGAGAATTCATTGGAATTCATACTGTGCTTTCCTGGGGGTTTTTTGGTGTTTTTTTATTCTGAAGGGATTATGACAAAACTGTGTTTGCAGCCAGGAACTGACAGCACACTCAGATAATCAGCAAGAAAGAGAAATGTATAAAAAATTTAAGTAGTTTTTTGGGTTTGGGGGTGTTTTTTGGTAGATGAAAAGTGTCAGGCACATAAAGGAAAAAGAGAACTATGAAAATTCATTTCTTGATAATTTGAAAAACCACAAACCCATCTCTCTCTACCCCTTCTCTGATTCTTTTATACATCTAAATTTTAATTAATTAATGACTTAGTTAATTAGTTTTACATTTAAAGCAGCCATTCTGGATATATTCACTCGAGGAGGTGCAGACACCCAAACCCCTCCTACTGAAGAGCCTTCAGCTCAGTGGAGAACAAGGAAATACTCTGGAGTTAAGGACTGAGGGGTGGGCATCACCTGCTCACTGTCCCAGGCTGCTTTCCACCTACACTTGTGCCTCTCTGCTTGGATTTTGCTCCAAGGCTTTACTGACCCTATGGATATGATGATATTTCCTTACATTTCCTCATTACGGCAAATCCTCTCTTCACCCCTCTCATCCCTTGGTTTAGCAGAACTCCCTCCCCTCCGTTTCTTGTGATCTGTTTTAATTCAGGTTTCAGGAGCTCCAGATCCTACACAAAATCTCTGCAGGGTCCTTGCGTTAGCAATAAAACCCTAAGAAATCTCAACACCTAGGTTGTAAAGTTAATAAGTTAGTTACCTGTTATTAAGTTGTAAAGTTAATGGATTAAGTTACTTGTTATTAATGATTGTAAAGTGAGTAAGTTAGTTACTGGTTATTAATGATTGTAAAGTTAATAAGTTGGATTAATGTTGTCAATAACCGTTTTTCCATCGGGAATCACCTCTGCTGCTTCCCAAAATGGCGACCAAGACCTTAAAGAGGAGGGTGACGTCATCATGTATGCAAATTAAGAGACAGTTCATACAGAACAGCAGAAGAAACCCCTGAGACAACGAGCCACCACAAAATTGAAAGATTTAAACAATCTTAAGAGAGAACAATGTGCAATTGTCTCCTAAACACCCCTAAAGGTTTGTAACATCTCACCATGGCCAAAGGAAGTCAGCTAGAGCAGAAACCCCAGACTTGGAGCCAATCCCTGTTTTTCTGTGCGCTCCCGTGAGGAGAAGCCCCAGCTCTGCCGTGTGTGTGACACGGCTGAAGTCACTCTGCTCCTCTGCGCCGGGCCTGGGGCAGCGGCGCTGAGCACGACCCCGCGGGCCCGTTCTGAGCTCATCTCTGAATGAAGGCGTCAAACGGAGCCAGGCTCCTCCCTGGAGGCCTTAAACGGAGCCAGGCTCCTCCCTGGAGGCGTCAAACGGAGCCAGGCTCCTCCCTGGAGGCCTTAAACGGAGCCAGGCTCCTCCCTGTCCATTTTACTTGTGTTTGATTCCCTCCATGGTTAATTACAGCAAGTTCATCAGGCTTGAGACGTCACCTCCACAAAGCCCTCGCTGACCACTTCGCCCGAGCTCCTTGGGGCCTCTGGTGCATTTCCCTCCCAGTGCCCTCAGAGCACCCACGGCCCAGCTGGGGTCAGAAGCCAGAGCTTACAGAAAACCACTGTCATCAATAACGAGCAGGAAACGTTCTCACCTCGATGTTCTGGAGGGGGAGAACTTCTCCAGGAGCAGTGTCCTCGTGGGGACAGCTCTGCTGGGACAGGTTTGGGAGGCTCTGAGCACAGCAGGGCCTTGTCTTCATCATCATCATCATCATCATCATCATCATCATCATCATCATCATCATCAATCATCCTCATTATTGTCAGCCTGGGCCAGGTGTCACCTGCTCCACCTGCAGTGTCCTTGGCAGACAGGTCATTTAGGGGAGGCTTTGCTTAATGGGTTTTCCTAAGCAAACCCAAAGGAACTGTGGGGTTTGGATCACCCCTCTCGCTCTCCCGGGCTGCTTTGTCACCCTCTGTCACCCTCTGCTTTCTGCAGTGTCACCATGGCTGCTGCAGAGTGGGATCTGCTGTGGTCACCCATGGTTGGATTTGGGATTTGCTGTCACCAGCTGGACAGAGGTTTCTCATCCCAAAGGGCAGCAGGATTAGGGCCTGGGAAGCCAGGGATGAAAAACAGGAGAAGAAACAATGAAAATGTCTCTTCTTGGAGAAAAGCTGAGCAAGTTCATTGGGGAAGTTTCAGAATTGCTCTTTGCCATTTCTGTGCCATCCATTCCTTTAAGCCCTTTCAGAGCTGCCTGGGACTGGCCCAAAGAGGCAACAGGAGATGGAAAAGAGCAGGAATATTTTCATGGAAAAAATCGGCTTTTCCCTGTCAGCCTCTGCTCTGGGGAGACTCACAGGAATCAGTGGATGCTGGTGGTGTCACCAGTGACAAACTCAGCCAAGTCTTCGGGATTTTGGGAAGATGTTTCTTCAAGGAAACATTAATTTTTTGAAGAATTTAAGGCAAGAGTAATCACGGTAAGCAAAGGGACAGATTCCTGTCAGGAATACAGGAGAAGTTTCCCCTTTCAGTCCAAGGTGAGGGGCAGTTTGGAAATTGCTCTCCTTTCTTCAGCAAGTACAATTTTTAAAAAGAACTAGATTGGATTAAAGTTTAATTTTAAGAATGTCCTTTGTTTTCAAATACTTGATTGAATTACCATTTAAAAATTAAATTGTAATCCTTTAGGAGTTATTGATTCCGAAGGAGGGAAATGCCAATAGGACCATTCAGGCCTGAAACACTGCCCATCAAATTGACATAATGCTTTCAATTTGCCTAAGTGACTCCTCGGAGCTGAGCGATTCCGAGGCTCTCCCAGCACCCAGCGGCCTCTTGGGCAGGCACAGGGATGTGAGGGGCCTCGTGCTCAGTCCTGCACAGGGACAGAGGCACGGGACAACTCCTGGACACCCCTGGCTTTGGAGACACCCTCGCAGTAGTGCAGAAATGTTTATTTATGGCACTGCCCCAAGCCCGGGGGTCAGCACCGGCCCAGGAATCCTTTGGGATGCTCTCTGGGCATGGAGCATCCTTCACTCAGTGTTTCCTGCGCCTGCAGAGGGCACAGGAATTAAGGAGGTGCCCCGGAGCAGCCCTGGAGCTGTGCAGGACGTTCAGCCCACGCCACCCAGCACCACCGAGGAGCTCCTGGCGTTCTTGGCTTCCTTCCCATCCGTGGAGCTCCCGCGTCTGGGATCTGACTGCCTCAGAATCAGCCTCCCAACAGCCTCTGCCTGTCTCCCTGGCTAAATTACACTTCCAGCAGCACTTCCAGCAGCACAAAAGAAGAAATACACCTTCCATCATGTTTCGCAGAAGTCTCGGCTGGGTTTTTTCAGTTAAAACAGCACCACGACAAAGAAGCTGGAGTGAATAGAGCTCCCACGATATAAACACGGGCTGGATAATTCGCATTCCCCCCGGGAACAAAAGGTTGCAGCTCCTGAATAGAGGCACTGTTGAGAAAGCACTTGAAAAGGGGGATGAATCAATTAATGCCTTTGATAGTTTGAATGTCCCACTATCTAAAAACAAGCACGGCTTTAATGGGGAGATAATTCAGTTTACTGAATCCAATTACACGTAATTGGCTTTTTCCCTTTCTTCTCCCCCTTTTTAATTGCTGCTGGAACCAGGGCTCTGCTGCACTCCTGGCTCTGCCAGATGTGGCTGTTCCTGGTGCTGCCAGGGCCGGGCAGGGACCAGCGGATCCAATCACCCTCAGAGGGGCAGCCTCCAGCCTGGACAGCCACAAACAGCACCCTGGGGGGCTTCGTACCCTTGGAGAAAAAATGTTCATGAAACCCGGCCAAAAACCACTCAGCAGAGGTCCCAAGAGGCAAAATCGCAGTTACACATTTTGTTTTTCCTCCGGGCAAAAACCTCTGTGCTCTGCTGGTGCTCCGGGACACGGGCTCGGAACCAGCCCAGCGAGGGATGAGCTGGGCCACACGAAGCCACTGGGCTAGGGGGTCTTACGAGCTCGGGGGGACATTTTTGGTGACATTTCCATGCCTGCCCAGGACGTCTGCACAGCAGGGTTGTGTCTTCCTTCCCCAGGATTCCAAATCCGGATCTCCCCCTTGGCCCGAGGCAACATCAGCACCGGGACAGCTCCAGTTTGGGAGCGCTTTGGGAATGCTCCCCCCCCCCGCTGCTGTCTGGCACTAGGAGTGAGAGGATATTCCAACTTTCCCCCCAAAATTTAGCAAATATTTTGGCTTTTCTGGGTGCCTCGAAGCTCCATTTTCACGTCAAAAACCAGCGGGCAAGGAATGTGCATCCTTGCTGACTGGGGGACACTGGTGCCTCCTGGCCACGGAGAGCTGCAGATCCTCCAGAATCATTTCCAAGATTCGCTGCTGCCTCTTTTATTCCAAACCAGCCTTCCAGAACCTGTTGTTTGTTTTTTTTAATTGAAACAAGGAAGAAACACACAAACCCATTTTCTGAGTAAGAGGACCACGCTAGTGAAGAACACGCTCATCCCTGTCCCCCCCGGCTGTGGAGCTCTGCCCTCCTCACTCCGGGAACCGCCGGGAGAGGGGAATGCGGGATGGGAGGGAGGGATGGGAATGGGG